>VFSX01000003.1:1320132-1520132 GCA_016618255.1 Chlamydomonas sp. UWO 241 | reverse complement strand
CCCCCCACGCCTGCCCGTCCCCCCACAGACGTGCCCTCTGTGCCTCATCCACGACGATCCCGCGTTCGCAGACGTGAGCTATCTAATAACAGGTCGCGCCCCTCGCCCCGCCCCGTCCCCTCCTCCACCCCGCAGGCGTGCCCTAATCGGTGCCTCATCTGAGTCTCATGTGAGCCCGCGTTTTCAGACGTTCTGTCTGAAGGCAGGCTGCACCCCTCCGTGCCTCCCCCTCCCACCCCGCAGGCATGCCTTCTGATCCTCATCTGCAATGAGCCCGCGTTTGCACACGCGCTCTCCGAGGCAGCGCTCGAGGTCATGGCCCCGACGTCAGGCTCGGAGGCAACGCGTGCATCCTCGGCCGCGGCGCCGCTGGAGTTCTCGCCCGCGTCACTGCCGTGCCGCGTAGTCGTGGCGGCAACGCGCACGTTTGACCCGCGCAGCGGCGCGCTGTGGCCGACGCTGTGCTTGACGGTGCGTATGCCCGGTGGTGGCTGCGCTGGCGCGCCCCCCATCTGAAGGAACCACCCTTGCTCATACAGCCTTACTGATCTGGAAAGGGGGAAGCCTGATTGAAGCAGGCCTAGTACGCGTGAGCCTTCAGGAGCAGCGCCACTGGCCTGCCGCCTGCCGCGCGCGTGCGTGTGTGCCCCGCGTGCTGTTCGTACCGACCCGTCACTACTTACGCGTGCTTGTTCCCCGAGGCCCCCCTATGCCCCCCCCTCCCCCCCGGCTCACATGGCCCTTCGCGCTGCCCCATGCTTGCGCTCCACAAGCCTCGTATGCCCCCCTCCCCTCACCTTTCCTGCCCCGCCCCTCCCCCCATGCCCGTGCACACACGCGCCGCAGCTCTTTGCGGGGCCAGGCCTCCGCCGCGACTCTGACGCGCTGATCGACGCGCTGATCGACAACCGCTCGCCGTCGTTCCCGCACGCGCCGGCCAGCTCCAAGGACCGCGACAGCGCAGGCCACAGCCGGAAGCGCTTGTCGTCGCTCCCGGTCGAGTTCGGGTGCGGCCCCGGCGGAATGAGCGGGTCAGCGGCGCGCGCACTCGCGCTGCATGGCGCGAGGGCTTTCGCAGGCGGCAACGGCAGCGGCGGCGGCGGGGACGGGGGCGGCGAGGTGGGCGGAAGCAGCTGGTTGCTGCTGTCGAGCGAGTCGGCGAGCATCATCGAGCACGCGGGCGGCAGCACGCGGCAGCTGTCCAGGGCCGTGTCGCTCATGCAGGTGGGTGCGTGCGCGCGTCAGAAGCCGTGGGGGGGGGGGCATGGCCGAGCATGCGGGCGGCAGCAATTGGCAGGTCAGCAAGGCCGCGTCACTCAGATGCAGGCGGGGGTGCACTGCTCACCCTGCCACCCGTGTCCCGCGTGTGAAAAGGAGTGGTGCTGTGGTGATGGGCGGCCTTGCCAACGCTGGATTTGCTCTCCTCCCCTGCTCCTCTTCCCAGTGCTGCCTGCTCCCCTTCTCTGCCATGCCATTTTGCTAACCGACCTCCAACTGCCCGCCCGCCCGCCCGCCGCCCGCCCGCCGCCCGCCCGCCTGCCTGCCTGCCGCTCGCCGCCTGCCTGCCTGCCTGCCTGCCTGCCTGCCTGCCTGCCTGCCTGCCTGCCTGCCTGCCTGCCTGCCTGCCTGCCTGCCTGCCTTGCCTGCCTGCCTGCCTGCCTGCCTGCCTGCCTGCCTGCCCTGCCTGCCTGCCTGCCTGCCTGCCTGCCTGCCTGCCCGCCTGCCTGCCCACCCGCCTGCCCGCCCGCCCGCCGCCCGCCCACCCGCCCACCGCCCGCCGCCCGCCCGCCCGCCTGCCTGTCTGCCCGCCCGCCTGCCTGCCTGCCGACCGCCCGCCCGCCTGCCTGCCTGTCTGCCTGACTGACTGACTTCGCGTGTTCGGTGGGGTTACATGGTGGAGTCAGGGGTGCGTGTGCGCGCATCAGAGGGGGACGGATGGTGTGTGTCGGCATCCTGTCGAGGTCTGCGTCCAGTTGGGGCCTGCTCGCCCTGCTCGCCCCCCTTCCCCCCTGTGCAAATGCAGGCTGCCCATCGCCACGCGGTCATCTCCGGCTTGAAGGGGCCTGCTCACGCCCCCCCCCCACCCCCCCGCCCCCTGAAAATCCAGGCTGCCCATCAGCTCGCGCTGAACCCCAGCTCCCCAACTGTGATCATCGCCGGTGGCGCGTTCCACACGCCGGGCGCGGGGGGGGCGCCGCTCGGCGCGCTCGTCCCCCCCGGTACGGGGGCCGGGTCCGCGGCAGCGTCGCGGCAGCACCTGCACCCCCACCCCCTGCCGCTGCTGCACCTTCCGGGCGGCCACCAGCTGCACCTTCCGAGCGGCTTGTCTGATGCCGGAGCGTCGCTCGGCCCGAGTTCTCCATGTGCGTCCACAGGGATGACGGGCATGACACCGTCGCTGACGCCATCCCATACGCTGTCTCACGTCTCCAACGAGGTGGGTCGATAGCAAGGATCCCAATAAGGGGTGTTGAGGCTGTGGTAGCGGGGGTGGACTGAGCTTTCCATCTGTTCCCATGGGGCTGCCGGGCGCGGTGACGCCATCCCATACGCTGTCTCACGTCTCCAACGAGGTGGGTCGATAGCAAGGATCCCAAGAGGGGGTGTTGAGGCTGTGGTAGCGGGGGTGGCGTGAGCTCTCCACCTGTTCCCATGGGGCTGCCGGGCGTGGTGACGCCAGCCTAAACGCCGTCCCACACGTCCAACGAGGTGGGTGGATAGCAAGGGTCCCAAGAAGGGGTGTTGAGGCTGTGGTAGCGGGGGTGGACTGAGCTTTCCACCTGTTCCCATGGGGCTGCCGGGCGCGGTGACACCAGCCTATACGCAGTCCCACGCGTCCAACTAGGTGGGTTGACCGTTGACCTCCCGCTTGACCGTTTGTCCTCATAGGTATAGGACCTCCTAAGGGTCATTAAAAGGTTCTTGCCGAGCTCTCTCTGGCGGGCTCGTCAGACCCAAACTCCACTGGATGGTTTGAGCTGTGTTCAAGCTCACAGTGAAGCCGGAATACATCCGACTCGCTCCGTAGAGCCGAAAATGAAATCCCCGACTGCCGGCCTCACATCCGCTCCCTCCCCCGCCCCCCCCCCCCCCCGCAGCCACCTCGCCGCGGCGTGGCCCCGGCCCCGCTCCTCCGGCAGACGGGCCCGGCCGGCGCCACACACCGCAGCACGCAGCGCGCGCACGCGCGCGCCGCTTATGTGATGTCGCTGTCACCGTCGATGTGCACGCTGCTCGAGGTGCACGTCGACCCTCCGCTGATGCAGGGGGGGAGCGCGCAGGGCGGGAGGAGCGCGCCCGCGGAGGGAGGGGGCGTGGCGTGGGGGAGCGCGCCAGGGAGCTCGCGTGCGAGCGGCGGGGCGAACAGCGGTGGGCTGGGGGGGGGGACCAACAGCCTGTGCGGCAGCGGCGAGGACGGCGACGGCGGCAACGGAAGCGTGTGGGGGCGCGTGCTGCTGCAGAACAGGTGCGTGTGTGGGGGGGGAGGGGAAGGAAGGAAGGAAGGAAGGAAGGAAGGAAGGGGAAGGAAGGAATTACACCCTAGGAGGTAGGCTGACAGCTGTCAAAATCACACCGCTAGCATGCCATCTGCTGCCATGCTTGCTTGATGACCTTTGCATCAGCTGTATTAGCGCATCAAGGGCAGTGCTTTTTCTGTTCAGGTTGTCGAGTTTTTTTTTCTGGCAGCCGGCCGTCGTGTTGACCGCCTTAATCGCCGCCTTAGCGTTGACCGCTGGCCGTCAAATATATTGATCATATTCAAGCTTTTGACGACCTCTGTTGGGATTGTCAGAACATCAAGCAAGTTGGCTCGTTGGGAGTCGTCACAAGCCAAATGGCTACCAATGGCAAAGCAAACCCCCAACCCCACACCCCAGTGGCTTTGAATGGTTACTTACTAAAACCCAATGCCTAGTAGGCCTCCTTTACAATGCCCCAAATGGCTACCAATGGTTAATTTACCCCCCACCCACCCACCCCGCCGCCAACTCCCCTCATTGCAGGCAGTCAATTAAAGCCCACGCCCCCACCCACCCTCCCCGCCCCCAACTCCCCTCCTTGCAGGCAGTCTATGGCTTACTGGGGTGTGCTGGCTGGCGGCCCCGAGCCTGGCATCGGCTTCCGCGAGGTGCTTCTGACTTTGTTTGAAGAGGCGGGCTTGCTCGAGGAGCTGGTGGAGTATCTTCAGGTGTGTAGGCCAAGTTGTTGAACCCATTTGTGCCTGTTGCTGTCTGCACGACCCTAACACAGCCCCACCATCTGATCCAAGCTAGTCGATGCAGTCAAAACGTCTGAGGCGGTCGGGGGTGCGTGTCAGGCGGAGGTGGGCGCCTCATGCGGTCGGGGTGGCGCATGAGGCGGTCGGGATGACGCCTAACGCGGCGCCTGCGGCGGTCAGGGATGCGCCTGGGGCAAAGCCTGAGGCGTTCGGCGTGCGTGAGGCACCGCCTGATCCGCGCAAGTAAATGCGGCGCCTGAGGCGCCGCCTCAGGCGTTGGGGATGTGATAGGGCGAGGGAGCGAGGTCGTGTCACATCTCCCACCGCGCGGGCAGCCTGGATTGCGCCGCGGCCACATGTGAGGTCTTGTGTGACATCTCCCACCGCGCGGGCAGCCTGGATTGCGCCACGGCCACATGTGAGGCCTTGTGTGACATCTCCCACCGCGCAAGCAGCCTGGATTGCGCCACGGCCACATGTGAGGCCTTGTGTGACATCTCCCACCGCGCGGGCAGCCTGGATTGCGCCACGGCCACATGTGAGGCCTTGTGTGACATCTCCCACCGCGCGGGCAGCCTGGATTGCGCCACGGCTACATGCGAGTGCGCGGTGAGACTGTCGGCCATGGCGAGGCAGCCCTACCACATTCCCAACGCCTCAGGCGGCGCCTTCACTTGCGCGGATCAGGCGACGCCCCAGGGCGGCGCCCTCAGGCGCCCTGCGCACGCGCACACGTATCACCTGCATGACTCAGTTTTAGGGGCGCGCAAGCAGAATACGGCATCAGACGCGTCAAGCAGTCTGTCGCCCCCCCCCCCCAACTTCCCCCCCACACCCACCCACCCGCAATGCACAGGCCCACTGGGCGGCGCAGCGCCGCAGCCAGCGCAACGAAGCCAGCCCACTTGACCGCGAGCGCCTGCTGCTATCAGAGCCCTGGAAGTGCGTGGTCATCGTGCCGGCGCGCGTCGCGCGTTGCGGCCGCCGCGAGGGGGGGGCGGGGACGGGGGCCGCGGTAACGCGGTCCTCTGGCGCAGCCAGCGACAGGTCCAGCGCGTCGGGCGAGCGGGGGCTCAGATTTGCAGGCGGCGGCGGCAGCAGCGCGCGCGGCAGCGGCAGCCCCGCGGCCCCGCGCAGTCGTGCGAGCAGCGCGTCCGTGTCCGCCGCTCAATCGTCGGCACGACTGTCGCTGCTGCCCACCGCTGACTCGCCCTTGCCTCCGCATGGGGCAGCGGAGGCCGGCGGCGGCGGCGGCGGCGGCGGCGGCGGTGGCGGTGGCGGCGGCGGCGACGGCGGCGGCGGCGGTGGCGGCGGCGGCGGCGGTTTTGCTGGCTTCGGTGCCGACAGCCGCATGTGCGGCCTCGAGGAGCCGAGCCTCGACGGCGCCGCGATCGTGTCGCTGGCGGAGGCCTTGACCCGCGGCAGCGGCGGCACCGGCAGCGGCGGCGGCGGTACGCGCGCCAGTGCGCCATCGCGCGGCGTGAGCAGGCTGCTTTCACTCGGCGCGAGCGGACTGTTGGCAAGCGAAGGCTTTTCCTGGTCCCTTGCGGGGCCCAGCCCCAGCCCCAGCCTCAGCCCTAGCCCTGGCCCCGGCAGCGGCAGCAGCAGGCGGCGCATGAGCTCGGGAGGCGAGCGCAGCCAGCAAGGTCACGGGGAGCCGACGGTGCGTGTCTGTGTGCCTGTTAATGTGCGTGTGTGCGTGTGTGTGTGGGGGGGGTAGAAGGGGGTGGGGGTCGGCAAGCGTGCACACACGCGCACCTCTCACTCTGTCTCTGTTGCTGTCGCTGTTGCTGTCGCTGTCGCTGTCGCTGTCGCCGTCTCTGTCACTGTCTCTCTCTCTGTCTCTCTCTGTTGCTCTCTCTGTCTCTCTCTGTCTCTCTCTCTGTCTCTCTCTCTCTGTCCCTCTCTGTCTCTCCCTCTCCCACATGCACACGCGCGCAACCTGCACAGGACGCGCCACAGGCCGACGACTCATCTGGCCCGGACGACCCCGCCCCGCGCAAGCAGCACCCCAACACGGACTGCACCGGCCCCCAGTCCCACCTCTCCGTGGCTGCAGTTGCGCCTGGCGTGAGCGCGGGCCGCAGCGGCGGCCGCAGCAGCAGCGACGGCAGGTCATTCAGTGCGGGCAGGCTGGCGCGCGCAGGCAGCGGCTTGGGCGGCGCGGTGGCCGGGGTTGGCGCGACGCGGTGCGGCCGTGTGTTTGTGCCTGCGTGCTGCCTGATACTGCCTGATACCGCCTGCTGCCTGAGACTGCCTCCTGTCTGCTGCCTGCTGCCTGCTGCCTGATACTGCCTGCCTCCTGCTGCCTGCTGCTTGCTGCCTGCATGCCTGCTGCCTGCTGCCTTCCCGTCGGCTACCTGCTGCCGCGCATGCCAAGGCGTGAGCAGCCCAATCAGAGCCAGCCCCATCGGACACGCACCCACCCCAACGTGTGCCCACCCACGACCTACCCCTCCTGCCTGCCTGTCTGCCGCCTGCCTGCCGTCTGCCTGCCCTCGCAGCTTTGGGCTGGCTGCCATCGTCACAACGGGGGGCAAGCCGGCGAGCGCACTGAGCGAAGCAACAGGCACTCCGGGTGCGGCCTTATTGAGGGGGGGGAGGGGGGTTTGCGGAGAAATGTATTACACAAAACCTTAACTTGACAGAGTGACAGAGTGCCCAAAACAGGACAAGCCGGGGCAGAAGGGAGGGGAGGGGGGGCAGGGGTTAGGGCTTGTAAGGGCCTTGAAGGGTTTCAGCCTGGCGGGCCATCGAGCGCAGGGAAAGCAGCGACACGGGCATGCACAGGGGCCGCGGCTGCGGCCACATGAGGCACCACTGGGGGTGGGGGTGGGGGGGGAGGGAGGAAAGAGGAGGGGAGGGGAGGGCCACCGCCGACCGCAGCACATTCAAGCACACGCACACACACACACACACACACACACACACACACACACACACGCACACACACACATACACACACTCCCTCCCGTGCTGCCCCAGTCCTCACTCCACGCCCCCTCCCCCCCCTCGCACGCACGCGACACCGCGCAGCCCCCATGCCGCCTGGGCCACAGCGCAGCGCAGACGGAGCAGGGTCCGACGTGGGCCTTGAGGACGCCGCCGACATACCGAGCCTGCGGGTGGGTTTGGGGGGGGGGGGGGGGGGGGGGGCCTTACCACAGCCCCACCACCAGAGGCGCGCAATTCAAGGCGTTGATAATCCCGGACGCGGTCGGGGTGCGCCTGAGGCGGTCTCGGCGCGCCTGCGGCGCCGCCGCCTCGGCGCAAGTCAAGGCGGCGCCTCGGGCATTGTGAATGTGGTAGGCGGGGGCTGTGTCTAAGAGGCCCCGAAGCCGGGATTATATTTAGCTTATGTTTCAAGTCTAGCAGTTTTGGTTGAGCTGTGCCTAACGCGGAGCTACGATTGCAATGCCGAACGGCGGGTTGTGGTGGATGGGTGTGTGTGTGTGCTGTGTCTAGGAGGCCCTGCCTGCCTAGCAGGCTCTGATAACGGGATCCTTAAAACGACCGAATGTTTGCCCAAAGTGCGTCCACGCGGGGTCAAAGCTATAGTTGTTCACACGCACATAAACCCGTGATACTGCTGAAGAGGGGTCTGCAGCTTCCTTGCTATATGAGCTTTGTGCCCTAGAAGTGTCAGTAGGAGGTCTAGGGGGCCCGATCCCCCGGGGCTGTGAACCCCGGCCGTGCTCCCACGGGGAGGAAGATGGATCTGGGGGCCGAGGGCCCTGTCTAGGTCCAGCCCTGACCCACTAGCCCACCACCACCAGAAGCCAGCCACCCGTCTGTAGCGCTCGGGCGCTACACGCCGAGCGAGGTCGAACACGCTGCCTGCAGTAGGTGCGCCACACACGACTGTGAAACCCATCATCAGTAGGCACAGCATTGATGACGTCCTATTAAAAACCTGCACGGGTCGCACGCAAAAATCACACGCGCTGCCTGCGCGCAGGCGGCCCAGTACGGGGACCCCAGCCCCAGGACGCGGTCGGCGCCCAACTCGTGTGGCAACCTGCGATCTGAGGTGGGTGCTGGTTGCGGGCTGTTGTTTTGAAGCCTCCGGGCTCTGGGCTCTAGGGCGGGTTTAAGGCAGGTTCAAGGCGTGTTCAGGGTTTCTGTGGGGGCGGGGACGGGGAAGGTGTGGGCGCGCGGTCGGCGCCCAACTCGTGTGGCAACGTGCGGTGCGCGCGCAGCTCGCAAGTGGGTGCTCGGTGCGGCCCGACCACATTCAAGATGGGTTCAGGGTTTCTGTTGGGGCGGGTTCAGGGCGGGGTCGTTTTTTTTGTTGGAGCGGAGGCAGGGAAGGTGTGAGCGCGCGGTCGGCGCCCAACTCGTGTGGCAGCGTGCGGTCCGCGTGCGGTCGGAGGTGGGTTCTGGGTGCAGGTTGTTGTTTTGAAGCCTCCGGGCTCTGGGTTTTTGTTCGGGCGGGGTAAAGTCAGGTTCAGGGCGGGTTCAGGGTTTCTGTTGGGGCGGGTTCAGGGCGGGCTCAGGGTTTTTGTTGGGGCGGGGACGGGGAAGATGTGAGCGCGCGGTCGGCGCCCAACTCGTGTGGCAACGTGCACGCTGCTCGCAGGCGGGTGCTCCGTGCGGCCCTGCCACATTCACAACGCCTGAGGCGGCGCCTCAGGCGTCCCATTCCCTTGCACAGATCAGGCGGCGCCTCAGGCGCTCCGACCGCCTGAGGCGCCGCCTGAGGCGCACCCATGATCGCCTCAGGCGTCGCCTTGGGCGTTATCCAAACCACCTCGGGCGCCACACCGACCGCCTCAGGCGCCCACCACCACTTGAGGCGCACCCCGGACCGTCTCAGACGTTATGACCGCATTCACTTGCGCGGATCAGACGCTGGGACTTCGGGTGGGCCGGTTGTTGTTTTGGAGTCCCCGGGTTCAGGTTTTGTTGGGGCGGGGGCGGGGGCGGAGTAGGTGTTAGCGCGCGGTCGGCGTCCAACTTGTGTTGAAGCGTCGCAGATGGGGGCCATGGCATGCACGCAAAAAAAGAGGGCAAAGGTGTCCCTAATGCGGGGCAACCCACCCTGCTTCTAGCACTAGGTTGTGGGGTAAGCGACAGGGTTTGGTTTGAACTAGGTTATGGGTAGAGGCCCCATGGGTAGAGGCCCCATGGGTAGGGGCTCTATGGGTAGGGGCCCCATGGGTAGGGGCCCCATGGGTAGGGGCCCCTAAGCCTTAGCCAGGGTTTGTCAATGCAACGGGTTGCCCCCCTCCCTCCACCTCATTCGTGGTGCCCCCCCCCCCCCCCCTTGCCTTTGCCACACAGGGTGGGCAGCCCGTCGCTGCAGGCGGCCAGTCGCCGCGCCGCTCGCGCACCACATCAGCCAACTCGCTGTCTTGCAACACCGCACCCCAAGGCGATACCGAGGCGGCAGCAGAAGGTACGTAGAGGCTCGTGCGCCGCGTCCAGGTTGGTTGTGTGACTGCTGCCTGCTGCCTGCTGCCTGCTGCCTGGTAGGTGCCCGCTGTGACGCACGCACGCCGCTTAGCTGTAGCACGCCGCCTAGCTGCCTAGCTGTGCAGCGCACCACGCCAGCCGACTCGCTGACTTGCAACACTGCACCCCAAGGCGATACCGAGGCGGCAACAGAAGGTACGTGGGGGCTCGTGCGCTTTCCAGCGAAGAGTACCTTCTAGTACGTGGGCGGGTGGCGCGTTGAGCAACACCAGCGGCGGCACCAGCCCAGCCCCATTGCCTCGGGTGGCGCGTCCCAGCCACCCTTTCTGGTTGCTTGCTTGGGTGGGAAAGTGTCATGATTCCCCCCGTGTTGCCCCATGCCCTCTCCTGTGTGCGCAGGTGGCGCGTCGAGCTTCACCAGCGGCGGCACCAGCCCCGCGTTCCCCAGCTGATTCTTGCTGCATGCCTCTGAGCCTCTGTGCCTGGTGCCTCTGTATCTGGTGCCTGGCGCCTGGTGCCTGGTGCCTCTGTGCCTGGTGCCTCTGTGCCTGGTGCCTCTGTGCCTGGTGGTTCTGGACTTGAGCTCTGTCGATGCGGGGAACCCCTGGCAGTAATTCCCTTGCCATCCGTACACCGCCCGGGGCCGGATTTCCCATTCCCCAGAGAACCACCGCACACTTGGTGGGAGAGGGCGTGGATGGGGGCGCGATGGAAAGCTCTTTCCGAGAGCAGGGCAGCGGCATGCGTTGCGTGGACACCTGCTGCGCATTGCGCCTGGTATGGGCGGTCAAAGTTGCTCGAGCCGGGAGAACACTAATTACAAAACTCATTCCCAGGGAACACTGACCCCCTGGCCCGGGGTGGGTCGGGCGGGGCCCAGCCACCCTTGCTGGGGTGGGAACGTGTCATAATTTCCCTTGTGTCATAATTTGCCCCATGCCCTCTCCTGCACGTGCAGGTTGCGCGTTGAGCAACATCAACGACACCACCAGCCCAGCCCCTTTGCCTCGGGCGGCGCATCCCAGCCACCCTTGCTGGTTGCTTGCATGGGTGGGAAAGTGTCATGATTTCCCCGTGTTGCCCCATGCCCTCTCCTACGCGCGCAGGTGGCGCGTTGAGCAACACCAGTGGCGGCACCAGCCCAGCCCCGCGGCAGCTCAGGCACAGCAGCACGTCCATACGGAGGGATTCGAACCAGTGAGTGTGCACGGGCGTGTGCAGAGGCTGAAAACCTAGCTTTGACAAACAAAAAAAGTGTTTTGGAGAAGAAAATCCGTGCGGAGGGATTCGAGCCAGTGAGTGCGCGCGCACACATGTGCAGAGACCCAGGACCTAACATTCAATAATACATGTTTTTTTTATTGTTGTAGGAGTAGCTAGAGAAGCACGTCAATGCGGAGGGACTTAAACCAGTGAGTGCGCGCGCACACATGTGCAGAGACGCAGAACCGAAACCTGACCGTCGAGAAGCACACACACGTATTGCCCTGGTAGACTGGCGCGCTGCGTGGCCTTGCGGGCTCTCCTAGTGGAGCTCCGCATTGAACAACTATAGTTTCGACCCCCCCCCCCCCCCCACGAAGGCAAACAATAGGAACGGTATAGAAGCACCACCACGTAGGGTTTGGGGTTAAGGGTGTCCCCTGCCTCCTGCCCAACCGCACACGCACACACACACACACACACTCTCTCCGCCCCCCCCCACACACAACACACGCAGCAGCACACCCCGCGAAGCGGCCGTCGCCCCAAACGCGCGTGTGCTCAGCCTCCTCGCCTCGATGGCAAATAGCGTCAGCAGCAACAACAGTGACAGCGGTGACGGCCACACGCCGCTCACGACCGGGCGCACACACAGCCACAGGTGTGTGTGTGTGTGTGCGTGTGTGCGTGCGTGCGTGTGTGTGTGCACGTGTGTGCGTGTGTGTGTGGGGGGCATTGCCAGCAGCGCCAGCAGCGGCGATGGTCACGCGCCGCTCTCAACCGGGCGCACACACAGCCACAGGTGTGTGTGTGTGCATGTGTGTGTGTGTGTGCGTGTGTGTGTGTGGGGGGGGCATGGCCAGCAGCGGCGGCGATGGTCACACGCCGCTCTCAACCGGGTGCACACAGCAGGTGTGTGTGTGTGCATGCATGTGTGTGTGCATGCGTGTGTGTGTGTGTGTGCATGCGTGTGTGTGTGGGGGGGGCATGGCAAGCAGCGCCAGCAGCGGCAGCGACAGCGACGGTCACACGCCTTGCACAACCGGGCACACACACACACGCAGGTGTGCGTGTGTGCGTGTGCGTGCGTGTGTGTGTGTGGGGGGGCATGGCCAGCAGCGGCGGCGATGGTCACACGTCTCTCACAACCGATGTTACTGTTTCCGCTCCCCTACATACAATCACGCTGCTGCTGCTCCCCGCAGGCACGAGGGCTCCTCGCAGCGCAGCGAATCCGCCATGTCCCCTGCGGCCTCAGACTCGAAGGACAACAGCATGCCGCAGATGCGCGTGCGCGCGTGGCGCAAGTCGCTGCGCACGTCGATGGCATACGCGGTGTGTGTGTGTGTATGTGTGTGTGTGTGTGTGTTTGTGCATGTTTGTGCGTGTGTGTGTGCATGTGTGTGTGTGTGTGTGTGTATGTGTTTGTTTGTGTGTGTGTGTGTGTGGGCTCGATTAACGGAGGCGCGTTCTCGTCGCCGAGCTCTGGACCCAGCAATGCGGCGCTGCTGGTGACGAGGATCTCCGTGCCGCTGACGAGCGGGGTAAAATACGACTGGCCTGGCTCCTGCTAGACTGCCCCTCGGTGGAACACTTCAAGGAGCGGCTTGCCCGGCGCTGCCATGGCTTGGCGAGTAGCCGCGGCGCTGCCGCGGCCCGTGCTGGGAGACGGCCCTTATCCTCCCCCCATGCAGGATGCCATGCGGCACCGATCTCGGCGAGTTGATCGACGAGCGGAGGAGCTGGCGTCCGTCAATGCATGCTGGACATTGGTCAAGATGGCTGCCCGTGGAGGCGGGCTACCATCACGGCTTCAGCGGTGGCGACCGCCGAGGCAACACAGAGTAAATCCGCTTCACCAATCGCAGCGTTCGTCACCGCGCTCATCCTCGGGGTCGCTCGTCTGCCGGTGACTGGCGTTGGAAGGTCTTCAGGCAGCCTCCATGACAACTCTGTCGTCCATGCACCCCTGGAGGGTGGGACCTGGCCATGCATGAGGCATGGGGCGCCGGCTGAGCCCCATGCAAACGAGAGCTGGACAGCCATGCACTGCCAGGCGGGGACCGTTCCAGTCAGCGCCAGTCGGCTCTGCCGGCTTGACTGGCCACAAGGCCACTACTGTGACCCTGAGGAAGGTCCTCTCCTATATGCTCCTTGCCAGACATGTCTCTCAGAGACCGCTGTTTGGGGTAGTCTAGCCGGCGGGAGCGGTAGTCCATCGGCCGGGAGCCGGCGGTACTCTAGTACTTAAGTGTGCTGGAGTATCGGCAGGTGTCTCTAGTAGAAGAGTAGCCTGCTTAGCTGGAAACCCCGTGTTACTTGTTACTTGTTACTTGTGTGTGTGTGTGTGTTTGTCCCTGCAGATTTAGTAGGGGTTAGCGGCGGAGTAAGTAGGGTCTAGTGTTCACTGCACAAGTCACACAGTCACACAATCTCGCAGTCACATCTGCATGCACTCACGCACACACTGACGCACACATACTCACGCACGCACACACACACACACACACACACACCACTCACACGCCGCAGTCTCTCCCGGACAACGGTGTCTGCAACTCACCCACCTCCGACGGCCAGCTCTCCTCCCCCCCGTCGAGCCGCGACCTCCACACCCCCAGAACCAGCTCGACCGCGGTCCCTGCCACCGGCAGGGGCGCGCGCGCGTGCGTGCGTGCGCGCGACCCCGCGGCGGGTTCGCACGCGTCGTCGCGCCACAGCAGCGACGACAGTGGCGCGCTGCTCTGCTCCTCGCACTCGCAGTCTATGATCGTGCTTGAGGCGGGCGCCCACGCGGCCGCGCGCGCTGCACACCGCGGCAGCCTTGATTGCAGCTCGCGACGTGGCGCCTCGTCCCCTCACACGCTGGCCTTGCTGTCTGGGGGCAGCGCGGTCGCACGCGCGCTGCCCCGCGGCAGCCTCGACCTCAGTGCGCGCAGCCGCACCTCAATCTCGCAGAACCCGTCCCTGCTGGCGGGGGGCAACGGGGGCGCGCGCGCGCCGCCCCGCGGCAGCCTCGACCGCGGCGCGCGACGTGTGACCGCGAAATCGCAGTCCCTGACCCTGCTGACGGAGGGCAGCGGGGGCGCGCGCGCGCTGCCCCGCGGAAGCCTCGACCTCGGCACGCGACGCGGGGCCGCGAACTGGCAGTCTCTGATCCTGCTGACGGGGGGCAACGGGGGCGCGCGCGCCCCGCCTCGCAGCAGCCTCGACCTCGGCGCGCGACGCGGGGCCGCGAAATCGCAGTCCCTGACCCTGCTGACGGAGGGCAGCGTAGGCGCGCGCGCGCCGACCCGCGGCAGCCTCGACCTCGGTGCGCGACGCGGGACCTTGCACTCGCTGGCCCCGCCCCTGCTGACGGGAGGCGACGGGGGCACGCGCGCGGCGCCCTGCGTCAGCGGCGAAAGCGGCGAAAGCAGCTCTCTGGTCGTGACAGACGCAGGCAGCGCGGCCACGCGTGCGCCGCCCCAGGGCAGCGGCGACAGCGGCGCACGCGCTGGCGGCGCCTCGATGCCACCGCATTCGCAGCCCCTGACCGTTCTTACGGGCACCGACGGGGGCACGCACAGCGGCGACGGCGGCGAGGGCGGGGTCGACGCGCGGAGCGGGGTGGGCCGTTCAGGATCGGGCGGGACCGAGCTGGCGTCCGGGCGCGTGGCGCTGGTGGCACCTGGTTGTGGCGGCAAAGCTGGTGAGTCGCAGTGGCGGTGATGTTGTGAGTTAACAGTCTACTAGACACACACACACACACATACGCCCCCCCCACACAAACACACACGACCCCGCCTTGCAGATGACGACGAGCCTGGCGCCCCCGCGCCCAGCACGGTGGATTTCGTCCTTCCGCCGTCTGCTGAGCTTGAGGAGCTAGAAAGCGAGTTCTATATGCGCGCTGCGAGCGGCTCGCTCTTTGCCATGGCGCCCCAGGTGTGTGGGTGGGTGTATGCGTGTGTGCGTATGTGTGTGTGTGGTGGATTGAACAGTCTGTCGGATGCCTTTGATGATGTATTAGACCCTAGGAAAGAGGCCGCATGTGTGTATGTGTCCAGCCCCGACCCTCTAGGCGCCCACCACAGTAGCCAGCCACACGTCTGTAGTGCTCTGGCGCTATACGCCGAGCATGATCGAATACG
The DNA here is from genome assembly GCA_016618255.1 of Chlamydomonas sp. UWO 241. NCBI lineage: Eukaryota > Viridiplantae > Chlorophyta > Chlorophyceae > Chlamydomonadales > Chlamydomonadaceae > Chlamydomonas > Chlamydomonas priscui. The sequence goes on along the minus strand of VFSX01000003.1, from coordinate 1,505,162 downwards.
CTGCCTGTTGCGTGCGTCACAAACGACTGTAAAATCCAACATGAATGTTTGTGTGTGTGCGCGCGCGCACGTGTGTGTGTGAGCGTGTGCACGCGCGTGTGTGTGTGTGTGTGCGCGTGTGTCATGGCGCTGTCCGGTCTTGAGCTATCAGCACACATCCCACAGATAAGGAACGTCCCGACCAGAGTCTCCGTAACGATTTCCCATAAACAATGCCCCTTTCTCCCTCTCTTTTGCTCTCTCGCTCTTGCCCTTTGTGTGTGTGCGTGTGGTGTGTGGTGCATGTGAGAGATAGATATCTATGCACTCCCTCCTAACCCCAACGTTGGCAATGCGCACGTGTTAGCGCACGCACGCACACCCGCGCAAATGCTCACGCAAATGCACGCGCGCGCACACGTGCTACCACAGGCGGTGCAGGTGATCCATATGCCCAAGGAGGCCCTGGCGTCCCCAGGGCACCCCCACTACGACCACCGCCACAGCCTAGACAGCGTGTGTGCGCGACATGTGGCGCCGGCCCCGTTGCCGTACCCCGGCGGGACCGCCGGGGCCGCGCTCGCCGCCACCGTGACAGTGCGCGCCGCCGCGGCCGCAACGCACGCGCGCCTGCCCAGCCCCCCGCTCGCAGGCAACTCTGCTGCGTGGGGTGTACTGGGGCGGGGTGCGTCTGGGGACGGCTCTGGCGGTGGGGGCGGCGGGGCGGTAGGGGCGCATAGAGGGGGGAGGTGGTCTCTAGGGGCGGATCTGGCTGTGGGCGCTGGGGCGGGCGGGGCGACGAGGGCGGGTGCCAGCAGGCAGCTGCCACGGCTGTCGCCGCCCCCGCCGTCGCCGCGCGCGCCGCCGGCGGCGCACGGCGGCTCGGCCGCTGGCCACGCGGGCGCGGCGGCAGCAGGGACGGGCGCGGCGGCAGCGGGTGCTGCGGCGAGCACGGCAGAAGCTGCGGTGGACGCGTGCGCGTTGTACGAGGCGCTAGCTAGGATCAGGGACGAGGAGGAGGAGCACAGCGCGGCTAAAGGCGGCCACGCGTACGTTCCGCTAGAGGAGCAGGTGAGTGTGTGCGTGCGTGTGTGATGCTCAATCTTACACACGATTAAACGCCCATGATAGATGGCGTATCATTAGGGTTGTGGGGAGGCGTACAACCGTGTGTCCGTATATCCGTACAATACGCCGAATGTACGTACATTTCAGGGGAAGATGTACTGAAAAATGCAAATTGTACGGTTTCGCGGTTTGTGTGAGTGCGCGCCATACAGAGACGCGATCTGTCGCCCTAGGAGGATAGGGGGCACACACAGGGGCGATGCGACGCCATGTGACGGGCGCTTTATCATCTGGGGGCCTGCTGGGCTCGCGAGCTCGGGCCGGAAGTGTGAATCGTTCAGGGTTACCCGGTACGTGCGTACTGGGGGGGGGTCAGCGTCCTGACCGGTACGCGGTACGTGGTACGTCCTGCGGTACGTCGGTACGTGCGGGGGGCGGAGGAGGGGCGAAAAACGACCAAGTGCCAAGACGTGTGGATGTGTAGGTGTGGGAGCCGTGGGCCACAGCCTAGGAAGAAGATTGGCTATTGCAGGCCGGCCCTCTACTTTGCCGCGATGGACCCGATGGTTCCTGTGGCGCCCGCAGAAGCAAGAAGACCGGTGCGTGGGGTGGCAGCTGGGTGGCGGCTGGGCATCCATTTCTGCAGTTGGTTCGGGGGCTTGCACACACCCTCTCTCCCCCCCCTCAATTGGTGGCCAGATGCATTGGTTTGTGGCCTGCTCTCTCCCCCTCCTGTACTTGGAATAGCAGATGCGTGCATCCATCACGCCATGCGGCACACCGTGCAAGCATGCGGCGCGCGCGGTGTGCTGCAGCAGCACTCCCTCCATGTCCCCCTCTACTGCAGTGCACTGCTGCATACAAGCAGAGATCTGGATAGCCCTTGTTACTAGCTTCCCAATGCAAGTCGAATCGTTCGAAGCCATGCACAGGAGCGTGAGTTGTGGCCATTTTTGTGTGGAACGTACTGGTAGAGCGTACTATCGGACATCAACGTCCTGACCGGTACCAGTACGTCCCACGTACTGCGGTACGTCTCAACGTACCAGGTAACCCTCGCATCGGACTGCCGCGGCTCGTCAACTGGCCCCCGTCCTCTCCCGCTACTTACAGACACTATTCGAGATGCATATAGGCGATGTACTTGTCGGGGGGGGGCATGCATGGCGCATGTGCATGACTGCATGGCGCCCAGGCATGCGCGCGCGCGTCACTAGCCCCTAGCTCCTAGCCCTCACTAGTCTTCACTAGCCCCAACTTGCAACACTGGCAGCAGCAAGATTGTGGACGCGGAAAACAACGAGTGTGAGGAGTTTAGCTTCCAGGTCGTGGACTAATCTGAGGTGGGGAGGAGGAAGGGGAGGGGAAGGGAGGAGGAGGCTCGCGGGGCACTGAGCTCCCGCAAGGCACGCAGCCGCTCGTGCAGCAACATAACTTTTGGCCTGTACTTACTTAACTGAAAATCGTAGCGTGCACGATGACCACTGCGAGAGCAACGATGCTCCCTGCAAATACAGCTTTCAAATGGCGTATCTCACTCCCGGATTGACTGATGTACGAGGTAGCTGTAAGTGTGCCAAGCGTCCTCCCACTGGTGCATATGTACGGTTGTACAGCGTATGTACGGATGTACGTATATACAGCGTATGTACGTACATTTCAGGAGAAGATGTACGGCCCCCCACAACCCTACGCATCATGTATATTTTTTGTTGGAGGAGAGGGGGAATGCCACTGGTATTGTACCAGCGATGCGAATTGTTTCACACACACCGCATACCCACTCACATGGGACGCTTCCACAAGGTGCCTGTGCTCGACCGCGCACTCTCACTCACTCACCCACACCCACACCCACATACTTTACAGGAGCGCTACCACGAGGTGCAGGTGGTGCCCGTGCTTGACCCTGTCACTGGCCAGGCAAGCCTGCTGCTTGTGCAGACCGACATCACGAGCAGGGCAATGTGCGAGCTGCGTATGGCAAAGCTAACGGAGACGCAGGTGTGCTGCGGCTGGAGATGAGGGTGGGGGGGAGGGGAGCGGTACTTGAGGGCTTGTCGAGGGGGATTGGGGGGGCGGCAGTGTGCGAGCTGCGATTGGTAAAGCTGACAAAGATGCAGGAGTGTTGCGGCTGCGACTGGGGGTGGGGGGGAGGAGTATGGTTATGTTGAGGGGGAGATGGGGAGGGGGGCGTCGGGCAATATGCGAGGTGCGCATGGTAAAGCTGACTGGAGGGGGATACGGCACCCCCACGCAGCTCTCCATGCTCGAGAACATGTTCCCGCGCCACGTGCTCGAGTTCATGTGTGGCGGTGCGGACGACTGCCGCAACATCGAGGCCCTCGCAAGCCAGCACGATAACGGTATGTCTCCGGATAGAAGTGTGCGCCTTGCAATATCGCACAGCGTGGATGCCATGTGTTGCGTGCCAAGAGTGCTCGAGCCTCGCGCTAGACCTGCCCACACCGATCACGGGAGTAGGCAAGCACAATGGGAACCCCACACTTGGTTTCCACCCTCAGCATGGGGGCGCGTACAGTCCTTGCTGGCTACTGTAGAGCTTTGGCCCGGCAGAGGGGCATGATGGGCTAGAGAGGGTGCATGTGCCTCTCGCTTCCTTTCCATGTGCCCACACAGGTCTAGGAGCTTCCTACTTCAACCATTTGCTGCCACTGGTGTAGGGGACCTGGGGGTGCGCCAACGCTCTTTGCAGAGGAGGGCCCTGACTGCAACATCCATCGTCATCCTGTGACACCCGCCCATCACAAGCGACGCCGTTTCGCACGTCCCTCGCGCGTTTCATCCTGCGCCTCTCTCCAATATACAATGTCCCCCCCCCCTCCCCCCTTGCAATCGCTTGCTCTCACTCTTGTCATGCTTATTGTACAGCTTGCAAGTTACAAGGGGGTTCCAGCTGAGCTAAGGCTTGAATATCTTCTGCTACAGAGAAACCTACAGATCCACCAGACCTCAAAGGTAGTGGCCAAGCGAGCCACTGGCTCCCGACCAACTAGAGTACTGCTCCCACCGGCTAGCCCCCAACACAGGCCCCAGAGGGGCGTGTCTGGCAGGTAGCACATATGAAAGGACCTTCATCTGGATGGAAGTAGTGGCCACTCTAGTCTTCCTCCTACAGCCAAGCCGGTAGAGCCGACTGGCTTTGAAACCAGAACCGTCCCCGCCCGGCATGGTGCGTGATTGCCCAACTTTCTTGTCAGGCTCGGCCTGTACGCCATTCCGCTTGCCTGCGCCCCATCCAATCATAGCCAATACAAGATGTCGTTTTATGAAGCCGACTTCACCCCTCTCTCTCGCGCACGCTTTCTCTCTTCGTCTGACACACGCACGTCCGCACTCGCCCGCTCACTCAGTTATTTGTCAACTCTCTCGCTTGCACTGATGGGGACAGAATGACGAGGCGGGCGCCTGAATCCCCCCCCCCCCCCACACACACACACCTGCCGCAGTGTCGATCCTCTTCCTCGACATTGTGGGCTTCACGTCGATGTCCAAGGAGCTACAGCCGCAACAGGTGTGTGCCGACTCTAGATAGGATGGCATATGTGTGGAATGCGCCCTCTCACCCACCCGCCCTCGGTCATCAAAGTGGCCTTGCGCTGTGTTGCACTGTTTTGTGTGATGTGCTGCACTGTTGTGTGTTGCGTTATGTTGCGCCGTGCTGCGCCGCGGGGCTCGATTAACGGAGGCGTGTTCTCGTCGCCGAGCTCTGGACCCAGCAATGCGGCGCTGCTGGTGACGAGGATCTCCGTGCCGCTGACGAGCGGGGTAAAATACGACTGGCCAGGCTCCTGCTAGACTGCCCCTCGGTGGAACACTTCAGGAGCGGCTTGCCCGGAGCTGCCAGGGCTGGGCGAGTAGCCGCGGCCCATGCTGGGAGACGGCCCTTATCCTCCCCCCATGCAAGACGCCATGCGGCACCGATCTCGACGAGTTGATCGACGAGCGGAGGAGCTGGCGCCCGTCAATGCATGCTGGACATTGGTCAAGATGGCTGCCCGTGGAGGCGGGTTACCATCACGGCTTCAGCGGTGGCGACCGCCGAGGCAACACAGAGTAAATCCGCTTCACCAATCGCAGCGTTCGTCACCGCGCTCATCCTCGGGGTCGCTCGTCTGCCGGTGACTGGCGTTGGAAGGTCTTCAGGCAGCCTCCATGACAACTCTGTCGTCCATGCACCCCTGGAGGGTGGGACCTGGCCATGCATGAGGCATGGGGCGCCGGCTGAGCCCCATGCAAACGAGAGCTGGACAGCCATGCACTGCCAGGCGGGGACCGTTCCAGTCAGCGCCAGTCGGCTCTGCCGGCTTGACTGGCCACAAGGCCACTACTGTGACCCTGAGGAAGGTCCTCTCCTATATGCTCCTTGCCAGACATGTCTCTCAGAGACCGCTGTTTGGGGTAGTCTAGCCGGCGGGAGCAGTAGTCTATTGGCCGGGAGCCGGTGGTTTTTCTAGTACTTAAGTGTGCTGGAGTATCGGCGGGTGTCTCTAGTAGAAGAGTAGCCTGCTTAGCTGGAAACCCCGTGTTACTGTTGCTGCTGCGCCGCGTCGTTGCGCTGTGCCGCTGCGCCATGCTGCGGTGCTTTTAACTGCCAACCGCTTGCCCTTGCCCCTCCCTCCACGCAGGTGCTTGAGTACCTCAACCTGTTGTTCCGCCGCTTCGACGACGTCTGCATCAAGCATGGAGTGTACAAGCTCGACACCTCTGGCGACGGCTACATCATCGTCGCTGCGTTGATGGGGACTGACGACGAGGCGAGTGTGTGTGTGTTTGTGTTCTGTCTGTTTCTGTCTCTTTCTCGCTCACACACACACTCTCTCGCTTGCTTGCCAACTCTTACCCTCACTTGCGCTGATGAGGACAGACGACATGACAAGTCGCGCCGTGGGTATCACAAGTTCCAAACTCTCTCTCCCTCTCCCTCTCTCTCTCTCTGGCTGTCCTTCTTTCTCTGTCTGTCTATCTGTCTGTCTCTCTCTCTCACTTACTCACTCAGTGACTCTCTCACCCACGCACCACACCCAGGGCTTCGTCACCCTCGACCCCCAGCCGGACGCCGTCGCCGGCGCGCACGCGCTGCTCGACGCTGCGTGCGCGATCTTGCGCCACGCGCATACAGTGCCGATGCCGCACAACGGGCAGCTCACCGAAATCCGCATCGGCATGCACACCGGCTCGGGTGAGGGGGGGATGGGGGCTTTCTGACGGGATTTCGTGGGGTCAATGGATAAAGGCTCAAGTTTCAGTGCCACAGGTTTATGCACATGCACACTATCGCAGTCGTGTCGTGCTGTGTGTGGCCCACAGGGACCAAGATGCTATATGCAGGCCAGACTCCAATTGATACATCTCTTTCTTTGTGTCTCTCACCCACCCACGCACACCCATATACACTGCCGCAGTCGTGTCGGGGCTCACCGGAACCAAGATGCTCAAGTTCAGGTGCGGTGCTGTGTGTGTGTGTGTGTGTGTGCTCTTAACAACCTTATGGTGAAGGTTGGTCCAGGCCTAGCCTGGCCCTGCAGGTTTTGGGGGGTTGGCTAGCAGTCACGGCCGCTGCCTTCGGACTGTGGCACCTCACGCCTCGCGTATCACGAGGGTTGCAATTGCACTCAGTCTTTCACTCCCTGTGAGGAGTCCTGAGAAAAGTCTTTGAATCCCCCGAAACATTGTAGCAGCCTCTACGGCGATGGCTCTGGTCATGCCCCAAAACTTTCCACTCCCCCACACTGCCCACGCACGCACACCCAGAAACCCCACACTCCACACTGTCTACACCCCACACTTCTCACACACCTACACTTCCCACACATCCACACCGATGCAGCCTCTACGGCGACGCGATGAACACGTCATCGCGCATGGAGTCGACCGGGTCACCTGGGTGCATCCACATCTCGGAGGCGACGTACGAGGTGCTCGATAGCGCGGCGCGGGAGTGCTTCATGCCGACAGGCGGCGTGCAGGTCAAGGTGTGTGTGTGTGTGTGTGTGTGTTTGTGGGCTGCGGGTGTGGGGGATGTGTGAGCAACATAGCCATCCATACTGAAGTCGAAACTGAAGCAGAGCGGGTTCAGAGGGGTCTGCCCTACCCACCCACCCACCCACCCACCAACGCACGCAACAGGGCAAGGGCCTCATGGCGTCGTACATGTACCGCCCGGCTGAATGCGAGCTCAAGCTCACGCCCGCCGACCTCGACATCATCGGCAACTTGCGCTCGGCGGTCTCTGCACGGTCGCTGCCCGCATGGTCAGTGTGCAACGGCGGTTGCGACCGCCCTGTTCTTTGTGCCAAGCAACCTCAGTGCTCGCCCCCCCCCCCTTCCCTCCTACCCGCATGCGGTCGCACACGCGTGCATGCCAGGGCGGAGGGGGCAGGGTGGGGGAGCGGGGGGTGTCTTTGCCTGCTTTATTTTGCTTGTCTTGACCCCACTGATCAGCCGCATCCTTGCAATCCTCCACATGCGTGCATGCGCAGGCCGGTGGGCGGCGGTTGCGGCAGTTGCGGAGGCTGGGGCGGCCGGAAGCCAGGTGATGCTGCCAAACTTGCTGGTGAGTTTGTCTTCAGGAGCGCGCCGCAACACCGGCTTCGGGCGACGTCCTCGAGCGACGCCAACAGCGGCGACGGCGATAACAACGGCAACAACAACAACAATGACGACAACAACGGCAAGGCGCGGCGCACGCCGCCGCCGCCGCGACGCCGCCGTACCTCGATGACGCTGCCCGCTAGCTATGGCGAGGCGGGCAGCGTCGCTAGCGGCGGCAAGCACGCTGCGGAGCTGTCGCCGAAGCAGCGGGAGGGCGCCCCCCCCGGGTGCGTGTGCGGACCCCGGGGGGCAAACGCTCTACCCACTCTCACCGCAACACAACATGCGTACGTGGCGCAGTGGCGCATGCGTGCACGCACGGCGGCACACGCACGCAAACGCAGACCTACATGTCGATGCTGGCTGTATTTACACAAATCCCCCCCCCCCCCCCCCGCGCAGGTCCCTCGAGGCACGGGGCGGGCGCTTCACGCTCGAACTTGACTTCAACAGCACCGCCGCAAAGGATGCGAGCACGAGCGCGCACGTGGGATCGCCCCCAAGGTTGGCAGCGAGCACGAGCACGCACAAGGCACGCGGCCGGCGCTTTTCGTTCGACCTCGACTTCATAGAGGGCGGCGCGACGAGCCCGCACGCAGAATTGCCCCATGGTCGGGTTGCCCCATGGTCGGAAGCGCGCCCGAGCGGCGCGCCCGAGAGGTCGCCCCCAAGGTCGGTTGGCCAGCGGGGCGTTGGCAATGGCACGGCATGTGCGGTTGCGTGCGTGCGTGTGTGTGTGTGTGTGGGGGGGCGTGTGCATGGTTGCGCGCACAGGCGTTAGGTTGCACTTGCCCCCCCCCCCCCCCCCCCCCCCGCTCCCATTGCCAGTATTTGGGTTTGACGGTGTGTTGCCTAGGGCGGTAACTCCCAGGGGGATCGTGTGCTCTCTCCCCCATGGTCGGTTGGCGCCGGCGTTGGCATGGCAATAGCGCCATAGCGTGCGATTGTGGGGGTGTGCAACAGTACCAGCAAAATCGGCGCCTGTGCTCATCACAATTGGGCGCAAGCCTTTCTGGCACCCTGTTGCGTCATGTCGCACCTTGTTGTGTCCTGTCGCACCCTGTTGCGTCATGTTGCACAGCGCACCACAGCCCCCCAACGCACGCACCAATCGCCCCTCCCCCTCCTCTCCACCACCCAATGGTCTCTCACACACCTGCGCTCACCACAATTGGGTGCAAGCCTTTTTGCACCCTGTTGCGTCATGTTGCACCCTGTGGAACCCTGCTGCACAGCGTACCACCGCCTCCCAGCGCAAGCACCAACCGCCCCTCCCCCTCCTCCCCCCGCCCCTCCCCCCCCCACACACACACACGCCCACCCACCCAAAGTTCCTTCACACGCCTGCGCTCACCACATTTGGTCACACACGGCTGTAAAATCCACCATCATCATCAATTTGGTGTAGCCGTGGTGCAGCTTGTTGCGTTATGTTGCACCTTGTGGCACCATGTTGCACAGCGTACCACCCTATCCCAACGCACGCATCAATCCCCCTCCCCTTGCCCCCCCCCCCAACACACACACACAGCTCCATCACACGCCTGCGCTCACCACAATTGGGTGCAAGCCTATGATGCACTCTGTTGCACCTCGTTGCGAAGTGTGGATGTTGCTGCGCCCAGAGTGCACCACCGCCTTAAAACGCACGCATCACCCACCCCTTCACACACACACACACACACACACAGGTCACTCCCTTCTCCCACGTCGCTCACCATGTCGATGCGACCCAGGTGCGTGGGGTGGGTGGGTGAAAACGTTGTGCATGATGTTTGGCCGTCAGAGGGGGGCCTTCTAGCACCATGCAACCACGTTGTCTAGAAGATGTTTTCGGAACATTTGGTTGATTCCTTAAACAGGTCGATGACACGAGCACACACACCCGCCCACACACACCCAATTTCCGACTCCTGCCGGCCCCTCTTCCACGGTGCGCTTGCAAACACAGGTACAATACGCCAACACACACACACACACACACACACCGCTCTCGCAGCGACGCTGACGGCTGGACCTACAAAAAAAGCGGCAGCTTTTCCCAGTTCTTGCCGCGCGCCGCCAACGGTGCGTCCGCGCGCGCCGCCGCGGTGGTCCCAGAGGACATGGACATGAAGCGCGGCTTGGATGCGCGCAGCGCGACGCGCCACTCAGGCCCCGGCGGGGCGGGAGGTGAGGGGAAAGGGGGCCGCCAACGTTGTGCGTGTGTGTGGTCGATCTTACAGCCTGTTGGCGTAATTGTGAGGCGCGCAAGCACGGGTCTAATACGCCAACACGAGGCCCGTGCTTGCGCGCCTTGCAATTGGTCTCAATTGGGACGCCTTGGTGCAGGCACCCTGCGTGGGGCGTGCGTGTGTGCGTGCATGTGGCCCACTGTCACCGCTCGGACGAACTGGCGCGGGTGCAGTGCAACACTCGGGCCCCGGCGGGCAAAAGGGGGCTCAGTGCGTGTGTGCGTGTGTGCGTGCGCACGCATGGGCGGCGGTTTGTTTCGCCCCTAAGCAAGAGCTGGTGCCCCCCACCCACCCACCCACACAAACACGCCGAGACAGCCACCCACCCGTGCAAGCACGTTTGCACGCAACGACACGACACGACCACTGTGCGGATTGATGTGTACTCAGTTCGCGCTCAGTCTGACCACTACAACCACTCCGCGTCTCGTGCACATTTGTACAAGTCTTCCCCCCCACACACACACACGTCTCCCCGTCCAGCTACTAACGCAACATCACCCTTTGTAAAGCCTCACTCAAAACCCTCACTCTAAACCCAGAACCTGTTCGCGCAGGCACCCGCTCATCAAGGGCCACACACGAGAGACAGAGTGCAGGAGGCGGGGCGTCGGGTCAGGTGTGTGTGCGTGTGTGTGCGTGTGCGGGTGGGTGGGTGGGTTTGCGCTCAGACGCAGCGCACTCTCGCCCGCCACACGCCCTCTCTCTCGCCTTCGCCCTCCCCCCCGCCTCACCCACAGACCCACTTGTCCCACCCCGCCGCCAAAGCCGCAGGCCAAGTCCATCGGGTTGGCAGCAATTCGGAAGATGAACAACCGCCTGCTCGAGGCCTACGGCGCAGTCCCTGCGAGCGCGGACGGCAGCGCGCTGCGTGCGGTTGTGCGCGCGGCCCCCGTGGTCCCCGCGGTTGAGCGCGCAAACTCCGCAGCCACTGCCACTGCCGCTGAACAGAGGAAGGGGTCCCCGCGGACCGCGTCTGTGTCTATGCTCACAAGCTTGGATACGTCGGCACCCCTCCCCCTTCGTCGGGGGCGATCCCGCTCCGTGAGCGCGCCGGAGAGTAGAAGCGGTGGGCTGATGCGGCGCGCACACACGCAGCACCTCCCGGCTGGTCCCTCGCTGATGCACAGCCACGCGGACGCACACGCCGCGGGCGCGCGCATTGCCACGCCACTTGCCGGCGCAGGCAGCCGCTTGTCCTCGGCGACGGGCATGCACGTCAATGACGGCGGCACGCTCAGCCCCGTGGGCGTGGGCGTTGGCTCGGGCCCTCCGACGTCTGGCACTGGGGCCGGTGTGGGCCACTCGGGGCACACCAACGGCGCGAGAAGCCCAGCGGCAGGCACCATGCAGGTCCCCCGAGCGCGCCGGGGGTCGTCCCCCGAGCGCGCAGCGTCACACGCGGCGCTCTTGTCGAGGATGATGCAGCTGATGATCGAGCAGGGGCGCGACAAGCCGCTCAAGCCCGGGCGCGAGCCGGGCGCGCCGGTGGCGCAGCTCATTTCATCTATGCCCGCGGCCCTGCGCGCCGGCCACTCGCGCAACAACGCGGGCCCTACCCACAAGGCCACTGCCAGCGCGCTCGGGGGAGCGCGCGGTGCGGTGATCGTGCTCGACGGCAAGGCCAAGCGCACGCCCCAGGCAGGTGGCGGGCCCCAGCAGCCGGCGGCGGCAGGGGCGGCAACCCCCCCCAGGGGCCTCAGTGCAGCAGGGACGTCGGTGGGTGCTTCAGCTGGCAACAGCGACAGGTAGGCCCTCCCAGAGACCCATGCAAGGCCGCGCGAGGTCAACGGAGGGCGGTGATGCCTGACGGCAGGTGTCGCGCTCAAATCCTTGTATGCACGCCCCCCGTCCCCACTCCGCCGATACGCTGTTGATGAGCGAGTCATCGTGCACTTGCGTGCACACAAGCCGTGAAGTGGTCCCTATGGCGCCCTGCGGCGATCCCTGCAAAATATTTGTGATGATACAATACATCCGCCCTGAATTTTTTATGTCGAGCGAGCTCTGCCCTCGAGGGTCACATGCTTGACATCCAAAAATTCAGGACGGATGTATTGTATATGTGCGCGGAGTGAGCCAAACGCTGCTAACGTGATGTCATGTTTCCGTTATCTTATGCACTTCCTTTCGTGTGCACACCGCGTAAAACCATTATGAAACCTTCTGGACAGCTACCCTTTCCGTGCCATCCATTCCTTGCAAGCCCATCCATGCCTGAAGTAATCCCTGTGAACTTCCACGTGAAATAACCCACGTGAATTTTCGTGAAGTAGAACCCGTGCGACCACTTGCACATTGCTATCTAGAGTGCCCAAAGGGACCGTATTTAATTGGCTCAGACAATGTAAAGGCTGCGTCGCGTCCCGATCGATTCATGTGGCTGCTGCTTGCTGCGCGCTGCCTGCTGCCTGTCTGGTTGGATTAGCTACAAGGTAGCTGCAGCTACGCGGTGGTAGCCACAAGGTAGCTGCAGCTACGCGGTAGTAGCTACAAGGTAGCTGCAGCACACACGCCACCAACTGCCTACCTGCAACACACGCTGATGCCAACAGCAGCTTAAGCTGTTGGATGCACACACGCAGCTTCCTAGCTGCAACATGCTGCCTAGCTGCAGCATGCTAGCTCACGCGGTGCGAGCTTCACGTGCATGATGCTAGCCGCTCGCACACACACACACACACTAGCTTTAGCACGCTGGCCCGCTAGCCTCATGCATGCACGTACACACGCCGCCTAGCTGCAGCGACATGTCGCGCAGACTGCGCGGCAGCTTGTGCGCCGAGGGCTCTAGGTAATGGAGACTCGATGCTGCGTCTATGCGCCGGAGATCGGGGCGACGATGATTTAATGCATCATCGCTGGAGGGGGTGGAACGGGTGGGAGCGGTCGAATTAAGGATGCACTTTTACAAATCCAGCTGCTAGCTAGCTTCTTCCTATACATGGACACCTGGATAGGCTTTACTTGCACGCTTCCATCTGGGGCTTTGATCAGGGTGCCATTTCGTGTGGAGAGCCTGCTCCACCCTGTCAGCCTGCCACATTGTGTGATGTGTCATGGCGTATGACGTGATGGCACATGATGCCACGTTGTTATGAGGCTACAATTGTGTAATGGGAACGGCACCCACCCCGCGTTGCTAATGTTGCACGGCGCGCGTGCATCACAAGCGAGTTCGCTGCTGCTGGCGTGCTGCTGGCCTGCTGCCTCTCCTGCCAACCACGAGGTATGCACGGTGGAACAAGCCTGACATCAGCACTGGTCGTGGTAGGCACGGGGCCAGCCGCAAGGACATCAGCAGCACTGGTCCGAGGTACGCGCAAGACCAGCAGCAAGGACAGCAGCAGCACTGGTCGCGGTCGTGGCAGGGCCAGCCGCAAGGCCATCATCGGCCTGCCGCCTGCCTGCCTGCCTGTTGCTGCCTGCCATGCATGCCTGACCTTGCAGTGGCCAATCAAGCTGTGCCGGCGGCCAGCGCAGCACTGGGCTATTGCCACCACCTGTCATGCCCACGACGGCAAGTGTTGCGGCAATCGTGCCAGCTGAGCCAGCTCGCGATCGCAGATGATGTGCGACACAACAGGGGTGTTGGCGCACACGCCGCACTGCGCGCCAAGCTCGAGCAGCAGGCACGCGCAATTCGAGTTGTCGCAGGCTTTATCCGGCTGGTCATCGTGGAACAGGCCCCCGCCCTCCCGCCACCTTTCTAAAGGATAGCGGTGTCTATACCCAACAAAATTTCACCACGGCCCTGGTCATGTGCGCCAGCTGCGCATCATCGCTCGGCTGTGATGATCCACTGAAAAACGGCGCAGCAGCAATGAGAGGCAGCAATCAGAGGCATTCTGATAAGGGGGGGGGGGGGGGAGGTCCCTAACTCCTCAACTCAATCAGAAATCGTACTGCACCCACACTTTTGTGAAACTTCACAATTGTGCTGAAAATGGCGAGGAGGGCCTGCCACCTTTGCTGCGGCCCACCGCCCACCTGGGCGAACTGTCGAGCTGCGCACCTGCCACCGATAGAATGAGCCGTCGTGAACGGACTATTAAATGACTGGGCTTGTCGAGGTGCTGCTGTCAATGAGGCTGCTGTCGTGCTTCAAGATAGGCCAGCCGCCGGAACGCGACGCGTGGGGAGTGACACAAGAACCAGCGCCCAGTACTAGCAGCACAACCCCAGGACCAGCTTTCGCCGCCGCGCCCTCCCATCCTGGCGATAGCGATGGCGATGGCGTGGAAACAGCACCAAGGGCAGACTCTGTGGTGGCAGAGGTGCGTCGTGCTGGTTCTAAGCAACAAGATCTGGAGGATCCATGAGGAGGAGGATGGACCTGCTGTGCGCCTGTCTCTAACTAGCTACCAGGGCCCACCACGCAATGCATGCTAGCGCACCCATGCGACCCGCGCGTAGCAGGTCCATGGATGGCCCGAGGGTTGCGATGGTGCAGTTACTTCCTGCATGCACTGACGCCATCAACATGCACACACACACACACACACACACACACACATAAGATTCGTGTCGTGTTTGAAAAAAACATGCGTAGAGCAGCGCCTCCGTGCCCTGCCGCCACACACACACACAAAGGGTGTAAAACACACGCACGCACACACACACCGACTCATGGCGACGTGCCGCGGCGGTAGGGCTGCTGATCTACAGTCTGCTGAGCCTCTCTCACACACACGCACGCACGCACGCACGCAAGTACACGTGTGCGCGCACACACGCGCACACATGCACGCACACGCACACACACAGCTCGGCGAGCACGGGCGCAACTCGGCGAGCACCGATGCGCTGCCGGCGCCAGCAGCAGCGTCGCCGCACCGCCGTGTGGTGCAGGGCCACAGCGGCACAACTGCATGCTCGACTGCGTTGATTGAGACCGAGCCGCGCCTGCTGCTCCACCTCGCACCTACGCACGGCAGCAGCGCGGCGTTGGGCGCGACGCTCGAGCATGTCGTCGGCGCCCTGCTGCGTCCGCTGGAGCTGCCGCTGCCAAGGCGGCTGTCGCCCGAGCAGGCCGCACTCATGGCGACGACGCTGTCACCGGAGCAGCGGGGCACGCTCGAGTCCGCGGTGGCCACGCACACGAGCGTTGGCCACGTGCACGTACACCAGGGACCAGGGGCGGTGAGGGCAGAGGTAGGGAACTCACTGAGCTCGAGCAGCCGGCTTTCATCCACCACCACTTTCATGCGTGCAGCTCGGCGTGGGTGCGTGTGTGTGTTTACATGTGCGTGCGTGCGTGCGTGTGCATGTGCGTGCATGCGCTTACGAGTGCACGCGCGCGTGTACACACACACACACTCACACACAGACTCACCTTCCTCCCCCCACCCCACCCCCACCCCCTCCACACACACAGCACAACTTCCCCAAGGCGCCCACGTGGCTGCACGCGACAGTGGTGCAAGCGGACACAGGCGCGCGGGAGCTGCTTGGCAACTTCCCACAGCCTGACGTCGTGCAGCACGCGCAGGTGGGGGAGGGGCCAAGGAGTAGGGTGGGAACTCAGTGCTTCTTCAATTCATTTCAATTGATTAATTTGTACAGCCCGGCCGCTGATGGCCAGGACCAAAACCGGCCAAAATTGGTAAAAAAAACACGACAAAAACGGCAAAAACGGCAAAAATGGGCGGTAAACCCAGGTGGGGGGCAGGTAGCCTGATTTCCGACCCCAAACGGCAAAATTTTTATCCGTTTGACACCGGACCGGCACCATGACCTTCCCCTCTTAGAGTTACATCCATATCCACCCCTAACAAAACGAGCCGCGGGGGGGGGAGGATCCCCCCCCGGGTATCATTTTAGAAAAAACATGTAACTTTTGGATCTGACCTTCGTTCGACATGGGAGTGGGCACGTTAGATTCCCCTCATGAAGAGGAGTCCGAATCCACCCTCAGATCTCACACAGACCACAGTGTGTATTGCAGGGGTATGGGGGTGTGAGGGGGTCCCACACCGAGCAGTTGGTGTGGACCACTGGTTCACACCTCCTGGGGGGCAGGATGCTCTGCAGACCTCCGATTGGTCTGGGAGTTGGTGCGCTGGATTCGTCTGACAACACAGATACCAAATACATGGTCGTTTGTGTATTTCATTAGTTGGGAGGGCGTGGAAGGGGCCTGGGAGTGTGGGGCTGTACCGGGGCGCGTGGCCGCCTCCTGATGCCAGTTTCAGGAGTAGGATTGAGTTTGATAGTCACCCACTTGAAACATAGCAAGAGGATGATGCGACAAAGCTGCCCACCAAGTTTTAGCTCCAACAGATAAGGCCAGGGTGTACTTGGGGGGGGGACCCCCCGGGGACTTTTTAGAAAAAAATGGAGGATGGGGTTTGAAAACTATTATTCTGCCCCCCCCCTGGGTAAACCCTCAAAAATATTAATTATTTCCGCTCAGAAACCGCCGTAGGCGGTAAACCGCCCAATCGAAGAAGCACTGTGGGTAGTGGGGCATGGTTGGTGGTGGTGGTGCGCCACGGTCGCAAGCGAACCCGGTGGGCACGCGCCCTACCAAAATCTTCAAATCAAAAAACGTCTGATCCGCGCCATGGAATGCGGTCATAACGTCGGAGACGGTCCGGGGTGCGCCTCAGGCAGTGGTGGGCGCCTGAGGTGGTCGGTGCGGCGCCTGAGGTGGTTTGGATAACGCCTAAGGCGACGCCTGAGGCGGTCGTGGGTGCGCCTCAGGCGGCGCCTCAGGCGGTCGGAGCGCCTGAGGCGCCGCCTGATCCGCGCCATGGAATGGGACGCCTCAGGCGCCGCCTCAGGCGTTGTGAATGTGGTAGGGGCGGGGACTACCCGCAGCCAGACGCCTCGCCTCGCTGCCGGTGGAGTCGAGGTTGGAGGATTCTTAGTTGTAGGCTCGCAGGGGGGGAGGAGAGGCAGTGATTTCCTTTTCGGCTCTCCACAGTCATTTGGCTGCATTCTGGCTGAACTTTGACCTTGAATATAGCACGACCCATTCAGCGGATTGAAAGTCTGCCGAGCCCGCCAGACAGAGCTCGTCTAGAGCTGTCAAGTTTCCTATGTATGAGGACAAACGGTCAACAGGAGCCAACGGTCAACGCGGTCAAAGCAAAATCCGGCTGTGGAATAATTCCTTAAAATTCCTGAAGAGAAAATCACTGAGGAGAGGCAAGGCTGGCGCAGGCACACACCCGTGGAGGCAGGGGCCACAGCCGGTGCGTCTCCCCCCCTACTACCTCCCTGCTGAAGGGACCCCTCCCCACCCTCCACCCCGCCCCCCCTCCCTCCCCTCACCGCAGGCGTGCCTTCTAAGCCTCATCCGCAACGAGCCCGCGTTCGCACACGTGCTCTCCGAGGCAGCGCTCGAGGTGATGGCCCCGACGTCAGGCTCGGAGGCAACGCGTGCTTCCTCGGCCGCGACGCCGCTGGAGTTCTCGCCCGCGTTGCTGTCGTGCCGCATAGTCGTGGCGGCAACGCGCACGTTTGACCCGCGCAGCGGCGCGCTGTGGCCGATGCTGTGCTTGACGGTGCGTGTGACTGGCGGAGGCTCCGCTGACGCGCCCCCCACCTGTAAAAATCGTCTATAAGTTTCTGTCTCAGACTTTCAGTAGTGTTCGTTTGATTACAGTCACGCGTGACCACGGAGGTCACGGCTCGGGGCAGAGCCAGACCTCCACCGGCCGCAGATGGTGACCATGCCAAAAAAGGCTTGTGATATCACCATCCACGACCAATGTCGAGCGGCCGGACTCTGCAGCTAAGCACCATTCTCCTTAACTCTCCAACTGTGAAAGACAGAACATAGAAGTCCAACTCAAGTACAACAGAACGTAGATCTACGTTCTATCTTATGTATCATCTAGAAGTCCTCGAAAAGCACAATGTAGACCACCTTTCAGCAGGGTGGGTGGGTGGTATCCAAAAGGCTGCCAAAGGAACGTGAAGCCGCAAACTGACTGAGAAAAGGAGCAGTGCTAGCGACCCAAGAAAACGGATAGGAATCTTGGGGTGCTAGCACCATAAGAGGCTACTGTAAATCTCACTTCACACTTGGAAAGTCTCAATCGACAGAAACTCCAGTTTTCTATCCAGCTAGGGGTTCAATAGAAAACCACTAGCCTTTGCTTATCTAGACATGAGGAAGCCTGATTGAAGGCTAATCGGCGGATGACTTGGCGGAGCCATCGACCTGCCGCATGCCGCGCGCACGTACGCACACGTGTGTGTGTGTGTGCCAGTGTTTCCGTTAGCCAACCCGCAACCCGACAAAGCGCACTTTCGGGTTGAGATTGGCCGATTCGGGCTGGCGCGTTGGGTTGAGATTGGCGAAATGAGCATGAGGCCCGGGTTGAGCCACATAATTTTCCCAAGGTCCTTAACGGAGACACTGGTGTGTGCCCCGAGGGCTTCTCTCACAATACTCACGCGCACATGCCTCCCCCCCAGTGATTCCCCTGCGAGCCGTATACCGCTCAGGGCCGGAGTCCCCATTTCCCAGAAAACCACCCCACACTTGGTGGGAGAGGGCGTGGAGGGGGGCGTTGGAAAGCTCTCGGCAAGAGCAGCACAGCGGCATGCGTTGCGTGGACACCCGATATGTATTGCGCCTGGTACAAGCAGTCAAAGTTGCTCGAGCCGGGGGGAAACTAATAACTGAAATCTTTTCCAGGGACCACTGCTCCCCCCCCCCCTGTACCCCTCTCAACCCTCATATGCCCGACCCCTCCCCTCCCCCCTCCCCAAGCACATAAACTGCGCAGCTCTTGCGCTGCCCCTGGCTTGGGCTCCGAAAAAAAACATGCCTCTGAGCCCCCCCCTCCCGCGTCCCCCCCCACACACACTCGTGCACGCACGCGCGCCGCAGCTCTTTGCGGGGCCGGGCCTCGGCAGCGCGAGGTACGACGCCGCGCTGCGCAACCCCAACGCGCCGTTGTTCCCGTACTTGCTGCACAGCAGCAGCTCCGCCGATCGTGACACTGCGCGCCTCCGCGCGCCGTCGTTCCCACCGTGCCTGCTTCACAGCAGCTCCATGGACCGCGACAGCGCGCGGAGGCGAGCGTCATCGCTGCTGCTCAAGGCGGGGGGCGGCCGCGGCGGCATGGGCGCGGCAGCGGAGCGCGCGGCCGCGGCGGCGCACACGCTCGCGTCGTATGGCAGCGGCAGCGCCGGGGACGGGGGCGGGGGCAGCGGCATGCTGCTGTCAAGCGAGGCGGCGAGCATCATCGAGCATGCGGGCGGCAGCACGCGGCAGCTGTCCAGGGCTGCGTCGCTCATGCAGGTGGGCGCGTGTGCGCGCGTCGGAAGCGGGTATGGGGGGCATGACCGAGCGCGCGGGCGGCATCAATTGGCAGCTCAAGGCCGCGTCACTCGGATGCAGGCGGCGTTGTACTGTTCGCCCTGCCATGTGTGTCCCGCGTGCTGATGATGATGGATTTGATCAAGATTTTACAGTCGTGTGTGACGCCTAACAGGCAGCGTATTCGCGTGTGAACATCAGTGGTGCTATGGTGGTGGACGGCCTTGCCGCTGCTGCCTGCTCCCCTCCGCCCCTCCCTTCTCTTCCCAGTGCTGCCTGCTCCCTTCCTCTGCCATGCCATGGTGCTCACCACCCTCCACCTGTTTGCCCGCCCGCCCGCCCGCCCGCCCGCCTGGTTGCCTGGTTGCCTGGTTGCCTGGTTGCCTGGTTGCCCGCCCTGCATGTGGTCTGCGTCCAGTTGGAGCCTGCTCACACACACCACCCTCATGCCCCCTCCCCCCCTGAAAATGCAGTCTGCCCACCACCACGCGCACAACTTGAGCTCCCCCGCTGTGAGCAGCAACAGCCTCTCCGCCGGCGCACATTACATCCCGAGTCGGAGGGGGGGGCCGCCCGCGGCGCGGCTGATGTTCGGTGGCTTCTTTGAAGACGGCATGGCGCAGTTGCCGCCGTCCACGTCCGCGAGCACCCACCCAATGCAGCAGCAGCAGCAGCAGCAGCAGCAGCAGCAGCAGCCACTGCCACTGCCGCCCCTTCCAGCCAGCCACCATCGGCGCCTCCAGGCAGTTGTCCGGCACGCAGCGGCCGGCTGCCCAGGTGGGAGTCGTGTGGGACAGTGATTTCCTTTTCGGCTCTACACAGCCATCCGGCTGTATTCCGGCTGTACTTTGACCTTGCGCACAGCTCAACCCATGCAGCGGATTGTTAGTCTGACACGCCCGCCAGACAGATCACGTCAACAGCTTTCAGATGACCTATGTGTGAGGGCAAACGGTCATCGGGAGGTCAACAGTCAACGCGGTCAAAGAAAAACCCGGCTGTGGAATCATTAATGGAAATCCTTAAAAGGAAATCACTGGTGTGGGATGAGTGATGGCATGCCCAGCGCCCTCAACAACATCTCCACACTGGGCTAGCAGCAGACAAGCAGGCACCGACCACTCAGGTACAGTTACGGTTACCTTGGCTTTCCAGCAAAGACTCCTTCTAGTCCTAGTACCACCACCTAGACCCAAGTCCAGTTCTGGCCCTAACAATGACTTGTGAGGGGCGGTAGCCACCAGCCCGCTGCCTGCCAACGTGTAGTCCCAGAGCAAAAAGGAGAGCTATTGTGCGACGCCTCCAAAATAGTTCCTAACTGCTCCCAGGGGATAGGGGGTCAAGTGGCGCTTGCCAATCTACTTGACCGCCGAGGTGGAGGGGCCGGCGCCTGAGGGGCAGCCGGACCGTACACCACGGCTCTCCACCCGACCGACCACTCACCCTGCGCGTTCTGCCTGCCGCAGACCACCCCAACCCCCCGCCCTCAGCGTGCTCCCTCCGAGCACGAAGTGAGTGAACGGGCATCAACGCCTTGCTCCTACGCATTGCTAGCCTTGCCATGCACACGCACCACACATTGCCCTTCTCACGCCAACACCATCAACACTGTGGGGTGGGGGCGTGGGGCGGGCATCCGACTGCCGATCCATGGCGTTTGGGCTGCTGCCTGCCCCCCCCCCCCTGCCCGCCCGCCCCCCTCCCCACCCACCCCACATAGCTGATGCCGCGTCAGGTGCTCTTCGCCCCACTGCGCCGCTGCCCCCCCCTTCCCCCCACCACCCTCCCACCCACCCGCAGCTGACGTCGCCCGACGGGGGATTCCTGGCCCCGTTCCTCCGGCACTCCTGTCCACTCGGGCACGCGCACGGTACGCAAACCGCGCAGCGGGCGCACGTGCGCGCCGCGCAGATGATGTCCCTGTTGCCTTCGATGTGCACGCTGCTTGAGGTGCACGTCGACGCGCCGCTGGCGCCGGGGGATAGCGCGCGCGCGAGCGGCAGCGGCGGCGTCGGGGGGCCGGACAGCCGACCCCTGGGCGTCGGCGGGGGCGGCGCCGTGTGGGGGCACGTGCTGCTGCAGAACAGGTGTGTGCGCGGGGGTAGAGTGCACGCCTGGCTTGGTTGCGCTAGTTGTACGGGCCAACGAGCACTCCACATACACCTGAAAACTCTTTTGGCCTATGGTTGATATGGCTGGCTGCTGAGTGTGTTCATAAGCTCTTCGCCAGGGGCTCCCGCCCTGGCGCCGCTCGATGGCGGACAACCGGGACAACTGCGCTTGATACTGGGCGGCTGAAAATCTGGAAATTTTCCCTGAGCGGCTCTGACGCACAGCGCTACTGGTGAACTGTTCCTGATGGGGCGAGGCTATGTGGCAGATGGGGCAGCGGTACGATGGAGAGCACGATGCACGATGGCGAGAATTGCGGCGAGCATGCACCCCCTCTCACAACGATCGGAACTCAAGCAGATTGCGGCTCCTAATGGTTTACTGTGCCTGGATGGAAGAGAGAGACGGATGGCGAGAAATTGAGAAACATGGGAAGCGAGGCACATGCGGCTAGGCTTTGTGAGGAGGTTGCGGCGCAGGGGTTCCCTGCCCCAAGGCGCAGATTATTAGATGGCGACGCGATCGATGCACCAGCCGTGCGGCATGGGGCGAGGCGAGGCCCCACCAGCGGGCGGGCACCATAATGGAGATGGCGGCTAAGAACGGGGAATGCGGCTACCGGGGATGAGGCTACGGGTTATGCATGCCAGGGGACGGCGGACAAGGCTAATGCGTCACGGCGCATGGGTAAAGAACGGGGAATGAGGCTACGGGAGCTGGCGGGCGCGGCGCGCGCACGGCGCGCGCGGCGCATGGGGGTTGCATGGCGGCGCTCTGCGCGTGCATGCATGGAGGAGATTGCTGGCAGGCATGGAGGAGCTTGCTTGAGGGCAAACAGGAGATTGCTCGCGGGCGTGGAGGAGATTGCAGGCGGGCATGGAAGCGGATGGCGAGAAATTGAGAAACATGGGAAGCGAGGCACATGCGGCTAGGCTTTGTGAGGAGGTTGTGGCGCAGGGGTTCCCTGCCCCAAGGCGCAGATTATAGATGGCGCAGCAATCAATACACTAGCCGTGCGGCATGGGGCGAGGCGAGGCCCCACCAGCGGGCGGGCACCATAATGGAGATGGCGGTTAAGAACGGGGAATGAGGCTACAGGGAGAGGATACGGGTTACAGATGCCAAAGGGGACGGCGGAACAAGGATCAGCCATAGGTGTCACGGGGAATGGCTAAAGAACGGGAATGAGGCGGGTGGTACGGGTGCTGGCGCGCATGGAGCGCGGCGCGGCGCATGGAGATCGCATGGCGGCGCCCATGCATGGACGAGATTGCTGGCGGGCATACAGGAGATTGCTGGCGGGCATGGAGGAGATTTCTTGCGGGCATACAGGAGATTGCTGGCGGGCGTGGAGGAGATTGCTGGCGGGCATGGAGGAGATTGCTGGAGCCAATGGCGGCGGCGGGACTAGTAGTAGAACACAGGCGCACACCAACAATGCGTTGCTGTCACTACCTGGGTGGTATAGGGTGGATCTGGGGGCCCAGTGTCCTGTCTAGGTCCAGTGCGTGCGCGCGTGTGGGGGTTTACCCTCACCCCTACCAGGTAGCCAGCCAGTTTCCCACTGAAACTGAGTTTAAGGTGTCGGGCGCTAGCGCCGACACCGGTCTTATACATCATTACTGGTGTCACACAGACTGTAATATCCATCATCATCATCATCATCATGGTTACAAGGGTGGAAGGGGTGAGGGGCGAGCGCGGGGCTCCTCCCCCTCCCCTTCTCTGTGCCATGGTGCTCACAGCCATTCACTGCCTGCCAGCCGGCTGGCCGGCCGGCACCGCCTCTAGGAGGATTTATATGCCTTGCCCCGGCCGAGTCAGGGGGCCGCCCGGGCAGGGACCGGGGATGCAGCTGCCCCATATCACGGCCAATTTAAGTCTGGAAGGAGGGGCGTGTGCACGCAGCATAGATAGTGGCTGTGGGGAGCTCCTGTATCCCAGGATTCTATCATTTGCCCCTGGACGAATTAACCCCACCTCCTCAGGAGGACTAGGACTAGGCATCGCTTTACCCTTGCAAAACCCCTGAGCTCAAGCCTCAGGCCATTGGTTTCTTTTCCGGCTGTCAACAGCCATTTGGCTATATTCCGGCTGTACTTTGACCTCGAACACATCTCAACCCATTCAGTGGATTGTAAGTCTGACGATCCCGCCAGAAGGAGCGCGCCAATAGCTTTTAAATAACCTATACATGAGGACATACGGCGAATGGGAGGTCAACGATCAACAAGGTCAAAGCAAAATCCGGCTGTGGAAAAATTTATTGAATTTCCTGAAAATAAAAAGCACTGCCTCAGGTCCTCAACTCGCAGCCCTGAAGCCTCAAACCCTAAAGCCCAAACACCCCCCCCCGCAGGCAATCCATGGCCTACTGGGGCGTGCTGGCTGGCGGCCCCGAGGACAGCACTGGCTTCCGTGACGTGCTGCAGACTCTGTGTAAGGAGGCGGGCGTGCTGGAGAAGCTGATAGAGTACCTGCAGGTGTGTGTGTGTGTGTGTGTGTGTGTGTGTGTGTGTGTGTGTGGGGGCGTGTGTGTGTGTGTGTGTGTGTGTGTGTGCGTGTGTGTGTGTGTGCGCGCGTGTGTGTGTGCGACGAGTGGTCGCCCGCTATTGTATGCAGACCTCTGGAACGATATCGCCGTTATCTTTGTAACGATCTGGAATGGATGGAATGGAATGGAATGTGTGTGTGTTGAGGGGGAGGGGGGCAACAGCGCCCTGCTGCTGTCTGCGCACCCACCCACCCGCACCCACCGACGCACCCACTCAACCACCCACGATACGACAGGCCAACTGGGTGGCGCAGCGAGACAGCCAGCACGACGAAGCCAGCCACCTCGACCGCGGGCGTTCACATCCACGCGTGCACACCCGCACGTGCCCACCCACCCACACACTCAACCACCCATGATGCGACAGGCCAACTGGGTGGCGCAGCAAGGCAGCCAGCGCAACGAAGCCAGCCCACTCGACCGCAAACGCCTGCTGCTGTCCGCGCGCGCACACACACACCCCCGCACCCACCCACTCACCCACTCAACTACCCACAATGCGACAGGCCAACTGGATGGCGCAGCGAGACAGCCAGCGCGACGAAGCCAGCCCACTCGATCGCGAGCGCCTGCTGCTGTCCGCGCGCGCACACACACACACGCGCACCCACCCACCCACCCACTGAACCACCCACAATGCGACAGGCTAACTGGATGGCGCAGCGAGACAGCCAGCGCGACGAAGCCAGCCCACTCGATCGCGAGCGCCTGCTGCTGTCTGCGCGCGCACACACACACACGCGCACACACCCACCCACCCACTGAACCACCCACAATGCGACAGGCTAACTGGATGGCGCAGCGAGACAGCCAGCGCGACGAAGCAAGCCCACTCGACCGCGAGCGCCTGCTGCTGAATGAGCCCTGGAAGCACGTGGCCGACGTGCCCGCGCGCGCGCGCGTCACGCGGGGCCGCCGCGGCGAGCGCGGGGCGGAGTGGGCCGCGGTGGCACAGCCCTCTGCAGCAGCCAACGGCGGTTTGGGCGAGCAAGCGGCGGGGCCGGGGGCGGGGGCCGCAGGGACGCGGCCCTCGGGTGCAGCCAGCGCCGGGTCGAGCGTGCCCGGCGAGCTGGGCCTCGGGCTTGTCATCGTCGGCAGCGGCGCACACGCCGACGCAGCGGTGGCGGTGCGCGCGGTGGGCGCGGCGGGCGTCGCGGGGCAGAGCAGCAGCGGCGGCGGCGGCGGCAGCGGCAGCATCGTCGGCAGCACGCACAGGCTGTTGTTGAGTCCCGGCCGCGACCCCGGCCCCGACCCCGGCCCCAGCAGCGGCACCTTCCCTGGCAGCAGCAGCGGCAGGTGGCGCAGCACAGGGCACGGGCACATCAGGCGCCAGCAGGAGTCGGCGCTTACTGGCGGCGAGGCGAGGGTGCGCCTGCGTGTCTATGTGTGTGCGTGTGTTCGTGTCTTGTGTGTTTGTGTCATGGATGGGGGGAGGGGGGGGGGGAACGGTCGCACGCGCGCGCACGCTGGCACCCTCGCACGTACACAGACTGGCGGGGAAGCGAGGGTGCGCCTGCGTGTCTGTGTGTGTGCGTGTGTGCGTGTCTTGTGTGTTTGTGTCATGGGTGGGGGGAGGGTGGGGGGGGCACGGTCGCACGCGCGCACACGCTGTCGCCCTCGTACGTACACAGAATAGCGGGGAGGCGAGGGTGCGCCTGCGTGTCTGTGTGTGTGCGCGTGTGTGTGTCTTGTGTGTTTGTGTCATGGGTGCGGGGAGGGGGGCGGGGCACAGTCGCACGTGCGCGTACGCTGGCGTCCTCATTCGTACACAGACTGGCGGGGAAGCGAGGGTGCGCCTGCATGTCTGTGTGTGCGTATGTGCGTGTCTTGTGTGTTTGTGTCATGGGTGGGGGGAGGGGGGGGGCACGGTCGCACGTGCGCGTACGCTGTCGCTCTCGTGCGTACACACGCACGCCCTCGTATACACACACGCGCGCTCCATCTCACACACACACACACGCACTCACCAACACGTGCACTCTGCGTGCACACACGAGGCGCGGGCGACGCCGGCGCCGGCGCCAAGCGTCATTGTCACTCTCGTTCCTTCTCTCTCTCTGCTCTCTCTCTCTTCCTTTCTCTCTCTCTCTCTCTCTTTCTCTCCCCCCCCTCCCGTAGTTTCTCTCTCCCTCCCTCTCCCTTTCTCTCTCTCTCTCTCTCCCCCCTTTTTCTCTCTTTGGTTGCGCGTGCTCTGCACCTCCTGCCACCCCTGCCTGCACCCACCGCCCCTGCTGCTAGCGTCGCCCGGTACGTGGAACCGTCCCACATACCGGTACCAATCAGTACTGTCCATATTGTTTGCCTCGTGTGTGTGGGGGGGGTCGAACATGAAGTTGTTGAATGCGATTGCGGGGGTCGCTTTTGTCGTCTTTAGTCGCTTTGACGCCCAAAATCGCAATTTTTGACGATTTATATATGTATCTGTCTTGCGGGGGGGGGGGGGAACGATACTTATTCGCAAAGGCAAACCGCATGGACGGTGAGCTGGCTTCTCCCATGGTTCGCACGTACCGGTCAACCGTGCCAGCCGCGGACCGAGTGCGCGCGCTCAACTCCAGTGATCCCCCTGCAAGCCGTATACCGCTCGGGGCCGGATTCCCCATGTCCCAGAAAACCATTCTCACTTGGTGGGAGAGGGCGCGGAGGGGTGCATTGGAGAGCCCTCGCCGCGAGCAGCACGACGGCATGTGTTGCGTGAGCACCCGCTATGTACTGTGCCAGTCAAAGTTGCTTTAGCCAGGAAATGAATCCTAAATTACTAAAATCCTCAAATCCTTCCCAGGAGACACTGCTCAACTCACAACTCCAACACTAGACCCTACATCCAAGACCCAAGACTCTACCCCCCCCCCTTCCCAAAACAAACGCCTTACCTAGTAGTCTTCGATGACGACCCTAACGTTGTACCCGTACAACGTTTTTTGACTCTTTTTCGAATGCATGGTATGAGAGCTATTGCTGGCCGATTGGCACGTGGGGCGGCTCGTCTGAAGGGGGTGGCCAACAGATGACTCGAACCCTTACTTTTCTCAATAACAAAAAACGTTGTACCCGTACAACAGCGTTGTACGGGTAATACGGGGTCGTCAACTAAGAGCTCTTAGCAGCGGCCCTCAACCTTGCGCACCATGTCCTTTCCTGCGCCCTCCGTCCCCGACTGAGGAGCACCAACTGGAGGGCCCCTCACCTCCCCACCCCCTCTCCCCCGTGCCCTTCAACCCACATGGGCAGAGCTCATCGTGTCTCACCTCCCCCCCCTGCCATCCACCCCACAAGGGCAGCTGTAGGGTTGAGATTTTGGCGCCAGCTCTCGGCATGTGTCCGGCTCCAGCTCTCAGCATGCCTCCAGCTCCAGTTTTCAGCATGTCGTTTGCTCCAGCTCTCAGCATGTCTCCAGCTCCAGCTCTCAGCACGTCTCGCTTCAGCTGTCAGCATGCCTCAAGCTACAGCTCTCAGCATCCCTCCAGCTACAGCTCTCAGCGTGTCTCGCTCCAGCCAGTGATTTCCTTTTCGGCTCTACACAGCTATTTGGCTGTACGCCGGCTGAACTGTGACCTTGCACACAGCTCAAACCATCAAGTGGATTGTGAGTCGGACAAGCCCGCCAGACAGAGCACGTCAACAGCTTTCAAATATCCCATGTATGAGGACAAACGGTCAACGGGAGGTCAATGGTCAACGCGGTCAAAGCGAAATCCGGCTGTGGAATAATTAATTTAAAATCCTGCAAAGGAAATCACTGGCTCCAGCTCTCAGCACGTCTGCAGCTCTCAGCATGTCGGTCAAACACTGTAAACACTGCAATCACAGGCCCTAGCCTGGCGGCTCTCACCTTGCCCCTCGCCGCACCGTCTGGCCCTCACGCTGCAGGAGGGGCGGCCCACCGTGCCAAGCGGCCAGTCGCCTTCCCCCCTCATCCCTCATGCGTGATGGCACACAGACTGCAAAACATCAACCACTCACCACGCCCCCCTGCTCTCATCCTACAGGGGCAGCAGCCCATCGTGTCAGGCGGCCAGTCACCGTGCTCTTCGCCGTTCACGCCCGCGTCGCTTCACCCTGCGACCGCCGGGGCGGGCGGCGGTGCGTGGGGCAGCCCCAGCGGCGGTGGTATCGCCTTCCCACGGCTGCTCGCGCGCAGCAGCGCGGCAGCGCGAAGGGCGACTAGCCAGTGAGTGCGCACGCGTGGTAGATTTTAATGTCTACGCCATGTGTTGGCGTAATAGACCTGCGTTTGCACACCCTAGAGAACAGGCCGGACGCTGACAAACATAGCCTCTTTGCTGTCACGCATGTGCAAGAATGGGGGGGGGGGAGCGTGGTGTGTGCACATGCGTGTGCGTTTATGTGTGCGATTGTGTGTGTGTGTGTGAGAGAATATCAGTGTCAGCATTGAACGCTGTGACGGTGTGTGCACGAGACCACTCGCTCGCCTGTCCATTCCATTTTTATGTCGACACCTCCGCCCCCCCCCCACACACACATGTGCTCTCATCCCCGTCCCCTTCCCCCCCCCCCCCCCATGCCCTATCGCGCAGCATGGCTTTTGCCCCAAACTCGCACGTGCAGAGTATGCTTGCTTCCATCGATAGCCGCAACCACAGCGGCAGCAGCTGCAGCCTCACACAGCTCGCTGGGCGCACCAACAGCCCCAGGTGTGTGTGTGTGTGTGTGTGCGTGCAGTGCTTGTGTGTGTGTGTACGTGTGTGTGTGGGTGGGTGTGTGTGTGCTTGCGTGCTTGCGTGCTTGCGTGCGTGTGCGTGTGTGTGTGTGCGTGGTCGATTTTACAGTCTTGTTGGACGCCTTTAATGGCGTATTAGACTTGCGTGTGTGTGTGTGTTCATGCACGTGCGTGTCTGTGTGCGTGTATGTGTGTGTGCTTGCATGTACGTGTCTGTCTGTCTGTCTGTCTGTCTGTCTGTCTGTCTGTCTGTCTGTCTGTCTGTCTGTCTGTCTGTCTGTCTGTCTGTCTGTCTGTCTGTCTGTCTGTCTGTCTGCCTGTCTGTCTGCCTGTCTGTCTGTCTGTCTGTCTGTCTGTCTGTCTGTCTGTCTGTCTTTCTCTGTCTGTCTGTCTGTCTGTCTGTCTGTCTGTCTGTCTGTCTGTCTGTCTGTCTTGTCTGTCTTGTCTATCTGTCTGTCTGTCTGTCTGTCTGTCTGTCTGTCTGTCTGTCTGTCTGTCTGTCTGTCTGTGTGTGTGTGTGTGTGTGTGTGTGTGCGTGCGCGTGTGTGTGTGTTTGGACATGGCCAGCAGCGGCATCAACAATCGAACAGCGCTTGCGGGGCACACCAGAAGCCACAGGTGTGTGTGTGTGTGTGTGTGTGCATGGCATCCACGTCAGGATCCACGACTGCCGCTGCGCCGCCGCACACGCACGCATGCACACACGCACGAACGCGCTTATGCCCCCCCCCCCTAATTCCCTCACTCGGTGCCGCTGCCGTTGCAGGTCGCGAGGGCTTTCCAGCTAAGCGGGCTAAGGTCTCTGCAACTGGAGAAAACCTACCAATCCGCCAGACCGTGAGCTATTCAGCCGCACCCAACAAACTGAATCATCCATCATCACTGCCCGCAGGGCACGAGGGCAGCAGCGCGTTGTCGCTGACCGACTCACGGGCACGCTGTTGCTGTTGCTGTTGCTGTTGCTGTTGCTGTTGCTGTTGCTGTTGCTGTTGCTGTTGCTGTTGCTGTTGCTGTTGCTGTTGTTGCCACTGTTTCCGCTGCTACTGCCGCTTGCCGCTGCTCTTGCGGTTACTCTCCGTTTAGGCTTGCCGTTGCGGCGCAGCAACCATGCCTCTCCTTCTCAGACCTCGTCCTCCAAGTAAAGCGGCACGGCTGCAAGCACACACACACACACACACAGACACTCTCACAAGCCCACCCCCCTCTCCTCACTGGGCGCTACTACTGCTACTCCCGCAGGCTCAAAGGGGATCTGGCAAGGCGGACCCACTCCGTCGTTCCCGCTGTACCCGATTCTGCCTGGTGCAGCACGCGGCGCGCGTCGATTACTTCTGCGGTGTGTGTGCGCGCGTGCACACGTATGTGTGTGTCTGTGCGTGTGTGTGTGTGTGTGTGTGTGTACGTGTGTTTCTTCACAGGTTTAGTAAAGTAGCCAGCCACCCGTCTGTAGTGCTTGGGCGAGATACGCCGAGCAAGGTCGAATACTACGCCTGTTAGGTGCATCACACACGACTGTAAAATCCATCATCATCATCAGGGGAACCCCTAGTCGTGGTGGTCAGGCTATCTGCGTACTTCGCCCACGTCCATTGAGGGTGCCCCCCCCCCCCCCCCGTTAGCCGTTGCGCCTCCCGCGTCGTCCAGTACGACCGATGCTCATGCACACGCACGCGCATGCACACACGTACACACACACACACACACACACACACGCGCGCGCGCGCACGAAAGCAAAACCACAACTCCGCCCTCTCCCCTCGCAGACGCTACTGGGCACTGTCGCAGGCCCAATGCCATCTGGCGGCCAGCTCCCCACCTCCCCGTTCCCTGGACTCCACACACACGCGAAAGCAAAACCACAACTCCTCCCCCCCCCTCCCTCGCGGTCGCCACTGTGCAGTGTCGCAGACCCAGCCTCATCTGACGGCCAGCTCCCCACCTTCCCGTGCTCATGCACACGCACGCCATGCACACACGCACAGGTTCACACACACACACACATGCGCGCGCGCGCGCGCAAGCGAAACCACAACTCCCCCCCCCTCGCAGTCACCACTGGGCACTGTCGCAGACCCAGTCTCGTCTGATGCCCAGCTCCCCCCCTCCCCGTTCCCTGGACTCCCCACACACGCGCAAACAAAACCACAACTCCTCCCCCCCCCTCCGGCGCAGTCGCCACTGTGCAGTGTCGCAGACCCACTATCATCTGACGGCCAGCTCCCCACCTCCCCATGCTCAAGCACACGCACGCCATGCACACACGCGCATACACACGCACACACGTTCACACACACACACACACACATGCGCGCGCGCGCAAGCAAGAAAAACCACAACTCCCCACCCCCCTCGCAGTCGCCACTGTGCAGTGTCGCAGACCCAGTCTCATCTGACGGCCAGCTCCTCACACCCCCGTGCTCATACGCACGCACGCCATGCACACACGCGCATACACACGCACACACGTTCACACACACACACACACACACATGCGCGCGCGCGCAAGCAAGCAAAACCACAACTCCCCCCCCCCTTCCTCGCAGTCGCCACTGTGCAGTGTCGCAGACCCTGTCTCATCTGACGGCCAGCTCCCCCCCTCCCCGTTCCCTGGACTCCCCACACACGCGCAAGCAAAACCACAACTCCTCCCCCCCCCTCCCTCGCAGTCGCCACTGTGCAGTGTCACAGACCCAGTCTCATCTGACGGCCAGCTCCCCCCCTCCCCGTTCCCTGGACTCCCCACACACGCGCAAGCAAAACCACAACTCCTCCCCCCCCCTCTCTCGCAGTCACCACTGTGCAGTGTCGCAGACCCAGTCTCATCTGACGGCCAGCTCCCCCCCTCCCCGTTCCCTGGACTCCCCACACACGCGCAATCAAAGCCACAACTCCTCCCCCCCCCTCCCTCGCAGTCGCCACTGTGCAGTGTCGCAGACCCAGTCTCATCAGACGGCCAGCTCCTCACACCCCCGTGCTCATACGCACGCACGCCATGCACACACGCGCATACACACGCACGCACGTTCACACACACACACACACAAATGCGCGCGCGCGCGCGCAAGCAAAACCACAACTCCCCACCCTACCCTCGCAGTCACCACTGGGCACTGTCGCAGACCCAGTCTCATCTACGGCCAGCTCCCCCCCTCCCCGTTCCCTGGACTCCCCACACACGCGCAAGCAAAACCACAACTCCTCCCCCCCCCTCCCTCGCAGTCACCACTGTGCAGTGTCGCAGACCCAGTCTCATCTGACGGCCAGCTCCCCCCCTCCCCGTTCCCTGGACTCCCCACACACGCGCAAGCAAAGCCACAACTCCTCCCCCCCCCTCCCTCGCAGTCGCCACTGTGCAGTGTTGCAGACCCAGTCTCATCTGACGGCCAGCTCCCCACACCCCCGTGCTCATACGCACGCACGCCATGCACACACGCGCATACACACGCACACACGTTCACACACACACACACACATATGCGCGCGCGCGCGCGCAAGCAAAACCACAACTCCCCACCCTACCCTCGCAGTCACCACTGGGCACTGTCGCAGACCCAGTCTCATCTGACGGCCAGCTCCCCCCCTCCCCGTTCCCTGGACTCCCCACACACGCGCAAGCAAAACCACAACTCCTCCCCTCCCCCCCCCCTCAGTCAGTCACCACTGTGCAGTGTCGCAGACCCAGTCTCATCTGACGGCCAGCTCCCCCCCTCCCCGTTCCCTGGACTCCCCACACACGCGCAAGCAAAGCCACAACTCCCCCCCCCCTCCCTCGCAGTCGCCACTGTGCAGTGTCGCAGACCCTGTCTCATCTGACGGCCAGCTCCCCCCCTCCCCGTTCCCTGGAATCCCCACACACGCGCAAGCGAAGACACAACTCCTCCCCCCCCTCCCTCGCAGTCGCCACTGTGCAGTGTCGCAGACCCTGTCTCATCTGACGGCCAGCTCCCCCCCTCCCCGTTCCCTGGAATCCCCACACACGCGCAAGCAAAGACACAACTCCTCCCCCCCCCTCCCTCGCAGTCGCCACTGTGCAGTGTCGCAGACCCTGTCTCATCTGACGGCCAGCTCCCCCCCTCCCCGTTCCCTGGACTCCCCACACACGCGCCAGCAAAACCACAAACTCCCCCCCCCCTTCCTCGCAGTCGCCACTGTGCAGTGTCGCAGACCCTGTCTCATCTGACGGCCAGCTCTCCCCCTCCCCGTTCCCTGGACTCCCCACACACGCGCAAGCAAAACCACAACTCCTCCCCCCCCCTCCCTCGCAGTCGCCACTGTGCAGTGTCACAGACCTAGTCTCATCTGACGGCCAGCTCCCCCCCTCCCCGTTCCCTGGACTCCCCACACACGCGCAAGCAAAGACACAACTCCTCCCCCTCCTCCCTCGCAGTCGCCACTGTGCAGTGTCGCAGGCCCTGTCTCATCTGACGGCCAGCTCCCCACCTCCCCGTTCCCTGGACTCCCCACACACGCGCAAGCAAAACATAACTCCTCCCCCCCCCTCCCTTGCAATCGCCACTGCGCAGTGTCGCAGACCCAGTCTCATCTAACGGCCAGCTCCCCACCTCCCCGTTCCCTGGACTCCCCACACACGCGCAAGCCAACCCACAACTCCTCCCCCCCCCTCCCTTGCAGTCGCCACTGTGCAGTGTCGCAGGCCCAGTCTCATCTGACGGCCAGCTCCCCACCTCCCCGTTCCCTGTACTCCCCACACACGCGCAAGCAAAACCACAACTCCTCCCCCCCCTCCTTCGCAGTCGCCACTGTGCAGTGTCGCAGACCCACTCTCATCTAACGGCCAGCTCCCCACCTCCCGTGCTCATGCACACGCACGCCATGCACACACGCGCATACACACGCACACACGTTCACACACACACACACACATGCGCGCGCGCGCGCGCAAGCAAAACCACAACTCCCCCCCCCCTTCCTCGCAGTCGCCACTGTGCAGTGTCGCAGACCCTGTCTCATCTGACGGCCAGCTCTCCCCCTCCCCGTTCCCTGGACTCCCCACACACGCGCAAGCAAAACCACAACTCCTCCCCCTCCTCCCTCGCAGTCGCCACTGTGCAGTGTCGCAGGCCCTGTCTCATCTGACGGCCAGCTCCCCCCCTCCCCGTTCCCTGGACTCCCCACACACGCGCAAGCAAAACCACGACTCCTCCCCCCCCTCCCTCGCAGTCGCCACTGTGCCGTGTTGCAGACCCTGTCTCATCTGACGGCCAGCTCCCCCCCTCCCGTGCTCATGCACCACGCCGCCATTTGCACACACGCGCAACACACGCACATACGTTCACACACACACACACAGCTCTTTTGCGCACGCGCGCGCAAGCAAGCAAACCAAACTCCCCCCCCGCCTTCCTCCCGCAGTCGCGCATCTGGGCACGTGTCGCAGACCCTGTCTCATCTGACGGCCAGCTCCCCCCCTCCCCGTTCCCTGGACTCCCCACACACGCGCAAGCAAAACCACAACTCCTCCCCCTCCTCCCTCGCAGTCGCCACTGTGCAGTGTCGCAGGCCCTGTCTCATCTGACGGCCAGCTCCCCACCTCCCCGTTCCCTGGACTCCCTACACACGCGCAAGCAAATCATAACTCCTCCCCCCCCCTCCCTCGCAGTCGCCACTGTGCCGTGTTGCAGACCCTGTCTCATCTGACGGCCAGCTCCCCACCTCCCCGTTCCCTGGACTCCCTACACACGCGCAAGCAAATCATAACTCCTCCCCCCCCTTCCCTTGCAGTCGCCACTGTGCAGTGTCGCAGACCCAGTCTCATCTGACGGCCAGCTCCCCCCCTCCCCGATCCCTGGACTCCCCACACACGCGCAAGCAAAACCACAACTCCTCCCCCTTCTCCCTCGCAGTCGCCACTGTGCAGTGTCGCAGACCCTGTCTCATCTGACGGCCAGCTCCCCCCCTCCCCGTTCCCTGGAATCCCCACACACGCGCAAGCAAAGACACAACTCCTCCCCCCCCCTCCCTCGCAGTCGCCACTGTGCAGTGTCGCAGACCCACTCTCATCTAACGGCCAGCTCCCCACCTCCCGTGCTCATGCACACGCACGCCATGCACACACGCGCATACACACGCACACACGTTCACACACACACACACACATGCGCGCGCGCGCAAGCAAGCAAAACCACAACTCCCCCCCTCCCCCCTCGCAGTCACCACTGGGCACTGTCGCAGGCCCTGTCTCATCTGACGGCCAGCTCCCCACCTCCCCGTTCCCTGGACTCCCTACACACGCGCAAGCAAATCATAACTCCTCCCCCCCCCTCCCTCGCAGTCGCCACTGTGCCGTGTTGCAGACCCTGTCTCATCTGACGGCCAGCTCCCCACCTCCCCGTTCCCTGGACTCCCTACACACGCGCAAGCAAATCATAACTCCTCCCCCCCCTTCCCTTGCAGTCGCCACTGTGCAGTGTCGCAGACCCAGTCTCATCTGACGGCCAGCTCCCCCCCTCCCCGATCCCTGGACTCCCCACACACGCGCAAGCAAAACCACAACTCCTCCCCCTTCTCCCTCGCAGTCGCCACTGTGCCGTGTTGCAGACCCTGTCTCATCTGACGGCCAGCTCCCCCCCTCCCCGTTCCCTGGACTCCCCACACACGCGCAAGCAAAGCCACAACTCCCCCCCCCCTCCCTCGCAGTCGCCACTGTGCAGTGTCGCAGACCCTGTCTCATCTGACGGCCAGCTCCCCCCCTCCCCGTTCCCTGGAATCCCCACACACGCGCAAGCAAAGACACAACTCCTCCCCCCCCCTCCCTCGCAGTCGCCACTGTGCAGTGTCGCAGACCCTGTCTCATCTGACGGCCAGCTCTCCCCCTCCCCGTTCCCTGGACTCCCCACACACGCGCAAGCAAAACCACAACTCCTCCCCCCTCCCTCGGGTCGCCACTGGCTGCAGTGTCACCGACCCAGCACTGACGGCCAGTCCCCCCCTCCCGGTCCCTGGCTCCCCACACACGGGCAAGCAAAACCACAACTCCTCCCCCCCCCTCCCTCGCAGTCGCCACTGTGCAGTGTCACAGACCCAGTCTCATCTGACGGCCAGCTCCCCCCCTCCCCGTTCCCTTGACTCCCCACACACGAGCAAGCAAAACCACAACTCCTCCCCCCCCCTCCCTCGCAGTCGCCACTGTGCAGTGCCGCAGACCCACTATCATCTCACGGCCAGCTCCCCACCTCCCCGTGCTCATGCGCACGCACGCCATGCACACACGCGCATACACACGCACACACGTTCACACACACACACACACATGCACGTGCGCGCGCGCAAGCAAAACCACAACTCCCCCTCTCCCCCCTCGCAGTCACCACTGTGCACTGTCGCAGACCCAGTCTCATCTGACGGCCAGCTCCCCCCCTCCCCGTTCCCTGGACTCCCCACACATGCGCGAGCAAAACCACAACTTCTCCCCTCCCCTCCCTTGCAGTCGCCACTGCACAGTGTCGCAGACCCAGTCTCATCTAACGGCCAGCTCCACACCTCCCCGTGCTCATGCGCACGCACGCCATGCACACACGCGCATACACACGCACACACGTTCACACACACACACACACACATACGCGCGCGCGCAAGCAAGCAAAACCACAACTCCCCCCCCCCCCCTGGCAGTCACCACTGTGCAGTGTCGCAGGCCCTGTCTCATCTGACGGCCAGCTCCCCCCCTCCTCGTTCCCTGGACTCTCCACACACGCGCAAGCAAAACCACAACTCCTCCCCCCCCCTCCCTCGCAGTCGCCACTGTGCAGTGTCGCAGACCCTGTCTCATCTGACGGCCAGCTCCCCCCCTCCCCGTTCCCTGGACTCCCCACACACGCGCAAGCAAAGACACAACTCCTCCCCCCCCCTCCCTCGCAGTCGCCACTGTGCAGTGTCGCAGACCCACTATCATCTGACGGCCAGCTCCCCAACTCCCCGTGCTCATGCGCACGCACGCAATGCACATACGCGCATACACACGCACACACGTTCACACACACACACACATGCGCGCGCGCGCGCGCAAGCAAAACCACAACTCCCCCCCTCCCCCCTCGCAGTCACCTCTGGGCACTGTCGCAGGCCCAGTCTCATCTGACGGCCAGCTCCCCCCCTCCCCGTTCCCTGGACTCCCCACACACGCGCAAGCAAAACCACAACTCCTCCCCCCCCTCCCTCGCAGTCGCCACTGTGCCGGGATGCAGACCCTGTCACATCTGACGGTCAGCTCCCCACCTACCCGTTCCCTGGACTCCCTACACACGCGCAAGCAAATCATAACTCCTCCCCCCCCCCTCCCTTGCAGTCGCCACTGTGCAGTGTCGCAGACCCAGTATCATCTGACGGCCAGCTCCCCCCCTCCCCGTTCCCTGGACTCCCCACACACGCGCAAGCAAAACCACAACTCCTCCCCCTCCCTCGCAGTCGCCACTGTTGCTGTGTCGCAGCCCAGTCTCATCTGACGGCCAGCATACCCCCCTCCCGTTCCCTGGACTCCCCACACACGAGCAAGGCAAAACCACAACTCCTCCCCCCCCTCCCTCGCAGTCGCCACTGCGCAGTGTCGCAGACCACTTATCATCTCACGCCAGCTCCCCACCTCCCCGTGCTCATGCGCACGGCACGCCATGCACACACGCGCATACACACGCACACACGTTCACACACACACCACAACAAATCGCCGCGCGCGCGCGCAAGCAAAACCACAACTCCCCCCCCCCCCCTGGCAGTCACCACTGTGCAGTGTCGCAGGCCCTGTCTCATCTGACGGCCAGCTCCCCCCCTCCTCGTTCCCTGGACTCTCCACACACGCGCAAGCAAAACCACAACTCCTCCCCCCCCCTCCCTCGCAGTCGCCACTGTGCAGTGTCGCAGACCCTGTCTCATCTGACGGCCAGCTCCCCCCCTCCCCGTTCCCTGGACTCCCCACACACGCGCAAGCAAAGACACAACTCCTCCCCCCCCCTCCCTCGCAGTCGCCACTGTGCAGTGTCGCAGACCCTGTCTCATCTGACGGCCAGCTCCCCCCCTCCCCGTGCTCATGCGCACGCACGCCATGCACACACGCGCATACACACGCACACACGTTCACACACACACACACAAATGCGCGCGCGCGCGCGCAAGCGAAACCACAACTCCCCCCCCCCCCCTGGCAGTCACCACTGTGCTGTGTCGCAGACCCAGTCTCATCAGACGGCCAGCTCCTCACCTCCCCGTTCCCTGGACTCCCCACACACGCGCAAGCAAAACCACAACTCCTCCCCCCCCCTCCCTCGCAGTCGCCACTGTGCAGTGTCGCAGACCCAGTCTCATCTGACGGCCAGCTCCCCACCTCCCCGTTCCCTGTACTCCCCACACACGCGCAAGCAAAACCACAACTCCTTCCCCCCCTCCTTCGCAGTCGCCACTGTGCAGTGTCGCAGACCCACTCTCATCTAACGGCCAGCTCCCCACCTCCCGTGCTCATGCACACGCACGCCATGCACACACGCGCATACACACGCACACACGTTCACACACACACACACACATGCGCGCGCGCGCAAGCAAGCAAAACCACAACTCCCCCCCCC
The DNA here is from genome assembly GCA_016618255.1 of Chlamydomonas sp. UWO 241. Classification (NCBI taxonomy): domain Eukaryota; kingdom Viridiplantae; phylum Chlorophyta; class Chlorophyceae; order Chlamydomonadales; family Chlamydomonadaceae; genus Chlamydomonas; species Chlamydomonas priscui. Next base: position 1,467,061 of record VFSX01000003.1, on the reverse strand, counting down.
CTTCCTCGCAGTCGCCACTGTGCAGTGTCGCAGACCCTGTCTCATCTGACGGCCAGCTCTCCCCCTCCCCGTTCCCTGGACTCCCCACACACGCGCAAGCAAAACCACAACTCCTCCCCCTCCTCCCTCGCAGTCGCCACTGTGCAGTGTCGCAGGCCCTGTCTCATCTGACGGCCAGCTCCCCCCCTCCCCGTTCCCTGGACTCCCCACACACGCGCAAGCAAAGCCACAACTCCCCCCCCCCTCCCTCGCAGTCGCCACTGTGCAGTGTCGCAGACCCTGTCTCATCTGACGGCCAGCTCCCCCCCTCCCCGTTCCCTGGAATCCCCACACACGCGCAAGCCAAGACACAACTCCTCCCCCCCCCTCCCTCGCAGTCGCCACTGTGCAGTGTCGCAGACCCACTCTCATCTAACGGCCAGCTCCCCACCTCCCGTGCTCATGCACACGCACGCCATGCACACACGCGCATACACACGCACACACGTTCACACACACACACACACATGCGCGCGCGCGCAAGCAAGCAAAACCACAACTCCCCCCCTCCCCCCTCGCAGTCACCACTGGGCACTGTCGCAGGCCCAGTCTCATCTGACGGCCAGCTCCCCCCCTCCCCGTTCCCTGGACTCCCCACACACGCGCAAGCAAAACCACAACTCCTCCCCCTCCTCCCTCGCAGTCGCCACTGTGCAGTGTCGCAGGCCCTGTCTCATCTGACGGCCAGCTCCCCACCTCCCCGTTCCCTGGACTCCCTACACACGCGCAAGCAAATCATAACTCCTCCCCCCCCCTCCCTCGCAGTCGCCACTGTGCCGTGTTGCAGACCCTGTCTCATCTGACGGCCAGCTCCCCACCTCCCCGTTCCCTGGACTCCCTACACACGCGCAAGCAAATCATAACTCCTCCCCCCCTTCCCTTGCAGTCGCCACTGTGCAGTGTCGCAGACCCAGTCTCATCTGACGGCCAGCTCCCCCCCTCCCCGTTCCCTGGACTCCCCACACACGCGCAAGCAAAACCACAACTCCTCCCCCTCCTCCCTCGCAGTCGCCACTGTGCAGTGTCGCAGGCCCTGTCTCATCTGACGGCCAGCTCCCCCCCTCCCCGTTCCCTGGACTCCCCACACACGCGCAAGCAAAACATAACTCCTCCCCCCCCCTCCCTTGCAATCGCCACTGCGCAGTGTCGCAGACCCAGTCTCATCTAACGGCCAGCTCCCCACCTCCCCGTTCCCTGGACTCCCCACACACGCGCAAGCCAACCCACAACTCCTCCCCCCCCCTCCCTTGCAGTCGCCACTGTGCAGTGTCGCAGGCCCAGTCTCATCTGACGGCCAGCTCCCCACCTCCCCGTTCCCTGTACTCCCCACACACGCGCAAGCAAAACCACAACTCCTCCCCCCCCTCCTTCGCAGTCGCCACTGTGCAGTGTCGCAGACCCACTCTCATCTAACGGCCAGCTCCCCACCTCCCGTGCTCATGCACACGCACGCCATGCACACACGCGCATACACACGCACACACGTTCACACACACACACACACATGCGCGCGCGCGCGCGCAAGCAAAACCACAACTCCCCCCCCCCTTCCTCGCAGTCGCCACTGTGCAGTGTCGCAGACCCTGTCTCATCTGACGGCCAGCTCTCCCCCTCCCCGTTCCCTGGACTCCCCACACACGCGCAAGCAAAACCACAACTCCTCCCCCTCCTCCCTCGCAGTCGCCACTGTGCAGTGTCGCAGGCCCTGTCTCATCTGACGGCCAGCTCCCCCCCTCCCCGTTCCCTGGACTCCCCACACACGCGCAAGCAAAACCACGACTCCTCCCCCCCCTCCCTCGCAGTCGCCACTGTGCCGTGTTGCAGACCCTGTCTCATCTGACGGCCAGCTCCCCCCCTCCCCGTTCAATGGACTCTCCACCTCCAACCTTGGCGGAGGGGGCACGCTTGGCGCCGACTCCGGTGGGTTGCTGGGCTCCGGTGGTTGGTGATATTGAGTTTGGCTGTCTGATGGACAGCACTCACGGCGTGTACACCGTATTGACACGCTCATTTTGGGGTACGGCCATTTGGGAGTTGGGCAAATGTCTGTTCAAGGCCCACCAAAGGTACGGGTTTGGGGGTTGCCGCCGGCATGCAGCGCCCTCGGTTACACGCGTTTGGGGGCAGTCTCACACACCCTCACTGCCCCTCCGGCCTCTTCCCTCCACTGCATGCTGCACTCCAGTGCAGTGTTTTGGAAAGCCCTTGTTATTGTTTTTCCAATGCAATTTGAATCGTCAAAAACTATGCAGTATCAAGTGAGTTGCAGGAAATACGTCTTTTACTTGCAACAACGGTTTTGGGGTAGCACCGAGCGTCAGTGACACCCTATACACGTGTTTGGGGGTAGCCTCCCCCCACTTGTACCCCCAAAATGAGCGTGTCACTACTGTACGGGACGTGTGTTGGCTAGGCCCAACAACCACTGAGAGCTGGCTTGACCGTGGCTCCAGCCTGGTGATGATGATGGAGTTTACAGTCATGTGTGACGCTCGACCTACAGGCAGGCGTAGGGGCCCCGCTGCGCTGCGAGGAGCGCGCTTGGTTAGGGGTGGCTGCTCACGCGCGTGCACTTGTGCGCATGCACGTCCTGGGTGGCCTGAGGGGGGCTGACCTCACGCCCCCCCCCCCCCCCCCTCCCCCTCCCCCTCTCCCCCGAGCCCTCCTCCTCCCGCCCCACCACCGACGATAACACAAGGGCAGATGTTACAAAAACCGTCAGCGCTACGTTGTCCGGGCACTGAGGGCAGTGAATTTATTTTCAGTAGTTTTAATTCATTCTTCCACAGCCGGATTTTGCTTTGACCGCGTTGACCCTTGACCTCCTGTTGACTGTTTGTCCTCATACATCAGTAATTAGAAAGCTGTTGACGAGCTCTGTCTGGCGGGCTCGCCAGACTAACAATCCACTGAATGGGTCGAGCTGTGCTCAATGTCAAAGTACAGCTGGAATACAGCCAAAAGGCTGTGCAGAGCCGAAAAGGAAATCACTGGCTGAGGGAGGGGGGGGGGAGGGTGGCTGCGTAGTTGTATGGAATGGGACTTGAGTGACGCATTCTAGAGGTTGCAGGTAGCTGGGATGCGTGTCCACCCCACACATGCACACACACGCATGCAGACAATCTCACGTCAGCACAACACACGCGCGCGCGCACACACATACGCACACACGCACAGACGACAGCCGCGCCCTCGCTCCAAGCGCGACCGACAGCCTTGCCACCGCGCCGTCTGCTCCGCTTGACGAGCCAGCCAGACAGATCTGCAGAAACGCTGCAAGCAGCTCACTCACGACCATGGAGCCCCAGGTGCTTTTGTGTGTGTGGTGGTCGATTTTGCAGTCTGCTGGAAGTATTAGACATGTGCTTGTGCACCCTGAAACTGAGGCAGGTGTCTGTATGTGTGTGTGTGTGTGTGTGCGTGTGTGTGTGCATGCACGTATGTGTGCATGTGTGCATGCACGTGTGTGCGTGCGCGTGTGCGTGCGCGCGTGCGTGCGTGCGTGTGTGTGTGCGTGCGCGTGTGTGTGTGTGAGTGTATGTGTGTGTACGTGTGTGAGCATGTGTGTGTGTGTGTGTGTGTGTGTGTGTGTGTGTGTGTGTGTTTCACTACCAATGTGTGTGTGCGTGTGCGTGTGTTGTTTGCATCTGAGGCAGATAGTTGCGCACTGGTGTCACAGTGTCACCAGTGGTGTGTGTGTGTGTGTGTGTGTGTGTGTGTGTGCCGTCACCATCATTGCACCTCCCTGCGACCTACCCCCCCCCCCCCCAACAACCCCAACAACCCGGTGCCTGCCCTCCGCGCCCACGATCGCCGGTCTATCAGTCAGCCAGGCCACCCTACAACCTCACAGTCCAGTTTCCTACACAACTCCCACTGCGTATTAGACTAGTACTGGCAAGTAGCCTGGCACCCTGACAACCCTAAATCCGCGTGGGTGGGAAGTGCATGAGAAACAGATACATTTACCCCACCGCCCCCCCTTCCAAACCTACATTTTTTTGATTATGAGAGTTTACAATCCACTACTGGCGGTCACACGCTCGGTTCCATAGCCCCAGCAAGACTTAAGAGAGCAGGCACGAGGCCAGCCAAAAAATCCAAGCTACAAAAGTAGCCCATGCCTACATGAGTAGCCTACATTGACAACACGCACGTGCGCGCACACGCGCACCCGCACACAACAACGCACGCGCGCACGCACGCACGTGCCCCGCAGGCAGTGGAGGTACTGCAGCTGGCGGGGGCTCTGCCGGCCCCAGAGCACCCCCACCAGGTGCACGGCCACCTCCACAACCCAGACAGCGTGCGCGCGCCGCTCGCGACGCCGGACGCGTCGCCCCCCGGGGCCCCCGCCGCCGCGCGCGATCATCTGCCAAGCCTCCCGCTTGCGGGCGACCCTGGTGTGTGGGAGGTGCTGGGGGGTCACACCGGCCACGGGGTGGGCGCGCCGGCAGCGGGCGTCGGCGTGGCAGCGGCAGCGGAAGCGAAAGCTGCGGTGGACGCGTGCGCGCTGTACGAGTTCCTCGCTGCGATGGAGGACGAGGCCGAGGAGCAGGCGGCGGCCGAGGGCGGCCACGCGTACGTGCCGCTCGAGCAGCAGGTGCATGCGTGCGTGCGTGCGTGCGTGTGCGCGTGTGTGTGGTGCTCGATTGTGCAGTCAGTGGAACGCCTAAGATGAGTCAAGGATAGGTGGTGGATCATATGTATGTGTGTTGGAGGGGAGGGGATACCAGCAATGCGAGTTGCTGCACTCGCTCACCCACGCACCTGCACGTTCATGGCAGCCCTACCACAGCCCCATCGTCTAACCGCACAAGTGAATGCAGTCAAAACGTCTGAGGTGGTTGGGGGTGCGCCTCGGGCAGTGGTGGGCGCCTGAGGCTGTCGGGGTGGCGCCTGAGGCGGTCAGGGCGCCTTGGGCGGCGCCTGCGGCGATCAGGGGTGCGCCTCAGGCGACGCCGCCTGATCCGTGCAAGTAAATGCGACGCCTGAAGCGCCGCCTCAGGCGTTGTGAATGTGTTTGGGCAGGAGCGCTACCACGAGGTGCTGGCGGTCCCTCGATGCTCAACCACGCACACACTCCTCGCTCTTTCTTGCTTTCACATACACACGAGATGCAGGCGGTGCCTGTGCTTGACCACACGCGCACGTCCATCCACACGCGCACACGCACACGACCCCACTCGCACGCACGCACACACACCCCTTGCAGGAGCGCTACCACGAGATGCAGGCAGTGCCTGTGCTCGGCACTCTCTCTCTCTCGCTCGCTTGCTCTCTCTCTCACTGTTTGTAACTCTCAAATGCACGCACCCACACATTGCAGAAGCGCTACCACGAAGTGCAGGCTGTGCCCGTGCTCGACCCCTTCACTGGCGCAGCGAGCCTGCTGCTTGTGCAAACCGACATCACGAGCAGGGTAGAGTGCGAAATGCGCATGACACAGCTGACGGCGGCGCAGGTGTGCTGCCGCCGGGGGGGGGGGGGATGGGACTTGGGGGGTTTGAGGGGGAGAGGGGGGGGGCAGTGTGTGAGATGCGCATGGAGCAGCTGACGGCGGCGCAGGTGTGCTGCGGCTGGGGGGGGGAGGTACGGTTCTTGAGGGCCGAGAGCCTGCTGCTCGTGCAAGCCGACATCACGAGCAGGGTAGAGTGCAAAATGCGCTGACGGCGTCACAGGTGTGCTGCGGCTGCGGCTGGGGGGTGGGGGGTGGGGAGGAGAGGAGCGGTACTTGGGGGCTTGTAGAGGGGGAGGCGGGGGGGGGGCAGTCTGTGAGCTGCGCATGGCAAAGCTGATGGCGACGCAGGCCTGCTGCGGCTGCGGCCGGGGGAAGGGGGGTAGAGGTTCTTGAGGGCTTGCAGATGGGGACGCGGGGGGCGGGGGGGGGGCGGTCAGGCAGTGCGTGAGATGCGCATGACGCAGTTGACGGCGGCGCAGGTGTGATGCGCAGTGATTTCCTTTTCGGCTCTACACGTCCATGTGAGAGGTGGATCGGCCAGCAGGTGGCGGAGGCGCAAGACATGCTACGCAAGAAGAATCTGCGCCAGTTTGCGCGCGCGTGCGACAGGCTGGCGGGCCGCAGCCGCAGCCATCAGATCCCTCCTGCCATGCGGGACGTCTCGGGCGCGCTGCACAGCGGTCCAGACGGGGTGCTGAAGGCCATGACAGAGTCATTCGACAAGCTATATGGCGGGGAGACCAAGCTCAGCGACGAAACCCTGAACCAGCTGGAGAACGATGTAGCGGCGTTTGAGCTCACACGCGCCACAGAGGTGGACGAGGTGCACGGGCGCCCCCCTGACCTGGCTGAGACGGAGGTGTGTGTGCGAGCGTTGCGCTCGGCCGCCGCTCCGGGCGGTGACCAGCTGGACGCCATGCTGTTGCGGTGCCCACCTGCCATCGCACGGCTCCACCGGGTCATCATCGCCGTATGGTGGTCGGGGAGAGCCCCGAGGGAATGGAAAACTGCTATTATCACAAGTGCAGTCTAAGATGCGGGTTTGCAACACTTTCGTGCTGCCCCACTTTCTGTACGGCTGCGGAACATGGGCCCCTACTAAAACACAACTGACTCGATTGGAGGTTGCCCACTCTAACTGCCTTCGTCGCATTCTGGGTGTGCGCCTGGTCGACCGGCACAGATTTACTTATATTCGGCAGGCGTGCGACACTGAGCCAATTGAGAGCCTTGTGGCAAAGCGATCAATGCAGTGGCTAGGCCATGTGATGCGCATGCCGGCTTCTCGTCTTCCTCGTACGACTTTTGACTGCACAATGGATGTGGCTCGGCAGCAAGGCCGGCCTCCAGCCTCCTCCCGACACTATTTTCTTAAGCTACTGATTCAGCAGCTAGGCGAAACTAGTGGCACTCGTTCTGATTGGAAGACTTTTTCGGACACGGCGTTTGAGCGTGCTCAGGATAGGGTCGGGTGGAGAGCCGTGGTGTACGGTCCGGCTGCCCCTCAGGCGCCGGCCCCTCCACCACGGCGGTCAAGTAGATTGGCAAGCGCCACTTGACCCCCTATCCCCTAGAAGCAGTTAGGACCTATTTTGGAGGCGTCGCACAATAGCTCTCCTTTTTGCTCTGGGACTACACGTTGGCAGGCAGCCGGCTGGTGGCTACCGCCCCTCACAAGTAATTGTTAGGGCCAGAACTGGACTTGGGTCTAGGCGGTGGTACTAGCACTAGAGGTAGTCTTTGCTGGAAAACCGATGTAACTGTAACTGAAACTGTACGTCCATGTGGCTGTATGCCGGCTGTACCTTGACCCTTCACACAGATCAACCCATCCAGTGGATTGTTAGTCTGACAAGCCCGCCAGACAGAACACGTCAACAGCTTTCAAATTACCTATGTATGAGGACAAACGGTCAACGGGAGGTCAACGGTCAACGCGGTCAAAGCAAAATCCGGCTGTGGAATAATTAACTACAATTCTCGAAAAGGAAATTACTGCTCCCCCTTCACCCACCCTCCCCCCCAAACACACACCCCGCCACACGACGCAGCTGTCCACGCTCGAGAGAATATTCCCGCGCCACGTGCTCGAGTTCATGTGCGGCGGCGCGGACGGCGGCCGCAAGCTCGAGGCGCTCGTGCGGCAGCACAAAGGCGGTGCGTCTCCTTGGGGTACCTCTTGCAGAATGCCACTGCTCACACGCGACCGTCCAGCACTGTCAGTTAATCCATGCCACGCGCAATCGATGCGATGGGAACGCTCACGCAGTAGAGGGTTGATTCGGGAATCAAGGTTAGGAATCAGGGCCCAGCAGGGTTTGGGCGGTTTTGCTTGGTCTGGAAGGGAGTGGGGGGATGCCATCAAACTCATAGCAGGATGCCCATCGACTCATCTTTGGGTACAAGTGACAAGTGACCAAGGGGTCTCCAGCTACGCAGGCTTAAATCCCTCCGACCGGAGGGACCCAACGATCCAACAGACCACTAGGTGGGTGGTGGCTTAGCAAACCACTCGACCGCCTAGATCCGCTCCGCATGCTAGCCATGCTATCTCGCAACAAAGGTCCCTGAGGGATGTGTCTGTCAAGGGGCATGAAGGACAAGACCTTCCTCAGACCTTCCCTCGAGGCCAGCCAAGCCGGCAGTGCCGCCTGGCGCTGAAAACTGGAACGGTCCCTGCCTGGCATGGTGCATGGCTGCCCAACTCTCTGGTCTGCATGGGGCTCTGCCTGCTCCCCATGTTTTTGCATGACTCATGCAATGTATAGCATGGCAAAGCACAGGAAGTTGACTTCCGGGTTCCTCCGGGTACAAGTCGGCGTGTATTATCAAGGTCGTTATCAAGGTCCGGGTATTATCAAGGTCGTTATCAAGGTCGTTATCAAGGTCGTTCATCGTTATCAAGGTCGTTATCAAGGTCGTTATCAAGGTCCGGGTATTATCAAGGTATTATCAAGGTCGCTATCAAGGTCCGGGTTCCTCCGGGTACAAGTCGGCGTGTATTATCAGTTATAAATAACAAGCGATGGCGATGGCGCGACAGCCTCCGCCTGCAAGAGCGTCCATCAGGAAAGCCGCCGCCCTCGCCGCCCCCAGCGGACCGATCGGCGACGAGGCAGCGGGCGGGCAGCAGCCAGGCAGCGGGGAGGCAGCGGCAGCGGAGAGGGCAGCGAGAGGGGGGATCTCGTGACGGGGCTGCGTGCAGAGATGGAGGCCATGCGTGCAGAGATGCAGGCCATGCGGGGAGAGATGCAGGCCATGCGGTGCCCGAACCCCCAACCCCCGTGCGCGCTACCCCCGACCCTGCAACGGTCTGGGGAGCGCTAGCGGGGGCGGCGTCAGGCGGGGGCATGCGGACACCGGGGGGAACAGCCGCCACCATGACGACCCTGACGGCCATGCATACAGAGCAGATGGCCAGGAATGCAGAGAGGGAGGCAGTATGGGCAGCATGCCCATGGTGAGACAGCGGGGGGGGGGGGGATTTGCTGACAGTCGCATGGGCGACGTGCATGGAGGAAAGAGCGTTGCGCATGCATGGAGCGCAGCGGGGGTGCGGGCCTCGCGCCAGCACAGTACAGGGTGCGGGCCGGGCCTCGCGCCAGCACAGCACAAGGGCCGGGCCTCGCGCCAGCACAGCGGAGGGTGCGGGCCGGGCCTCGCGCCAGCACAGCACAGGGGCCGGGCCTCGCGCCAGCACAGCGGAGGGTGCGGGCCGGGCCTCGCGCCAGCACAGCACAGGGGCCGGGCCTCGCGCCAGCACAGCGGAGGGTGCGGGCCGGGCCTCGCGCCAGCACAGCACAGGGGCCGGGCCTCGCGCCAGCACAGCGGAGGGTGCGGGCCGGGCCTCGCGCCAGCACAGCACAGGGGCCGGGCCTCGCGCCAGCACAGCACAGGGTGCGGGCCGGGCCTCGCGCCAGCACAGCACAGGGTGCGGGCCGGGCCTCGCGCCAGCACAGCACAGGGGCCGGGCCTCGCGCCAGCACAGCGGAGGGTGCGGGCCGGGCCTCGCGCCAGCACAGCACAGGGGCCGGGCCTCGCGTCAGCACAGCGGAGGGTGCAGGCCGGGCCTCTCGCCAGCACAGCACAGGGGCCGGGCCTCGCGCCAGCACAGCGGAGGGTGCGGGCCGGGCCTCGCGCCAGCACAGCACAAGGGCCGGGCCTCGCGCCAGCACAGCACAGGGTGCGGGCCGGGCCTCGCGCCAGCACAGCACAGGGGCCGGGCCTCGCGCCAGCACAGCACAGGGTGCGGGCCGGGCCTCGCGCCAGCACAGCACAGGGGCCGGGCCTGGCGCCAGCACAGCGGAGGGTGCGGGCCGGGCCTCGCGCCAGCACAGCACAGGGGCCGGGCCTCGCGCCAGCACAGCGGAGGGGGCGGGCCGGGCCTCGCGCCAGCACCGCACAGGGGCCGGGCCTCGCGCCAGCACAGCGGAGGGGGCGGGCCGGGCCTCGCGCCAGCACAGCACAGGGTGCCGGCCGGGCCTCGCGCCAGCACAGCACAGGGGCCGGGCCTCGCGCCAGCACAGCACAGGGTGCGGGCCGGGCCTCGCGCCAGCACAGCACAGGGGCCGGGCCTCGCGCCAGCACAGCACAGGGGCCGGGCCTCGCGCCAGCACAGCAGCCTCGGCCAGGCACAGGGTGCGGGCCGGGCCTCGCGCCAGCACAGCACAGGGGCCGGGCCTCGCGCCAGCACAGCGGAGGGTGCGGGCCGGGCCTCGCGCCAGCACAGCACAGGGGCCGGGCCTCGCGCCAGCACAGCGGAGGATGCTGGCCGGGCCTCGCGCCAGCACAGCACAGGGGCCGGGCCTCGCGCCAGCACAGCGGAGGGGGCGGGCCGGGCCTCGCGCCAGCACAGCACAGGGTGCCGGCCGGGCCTCGCGCCAGCACAGCACAGGGTGCGGGCCGGGCCTCGCGCCAGCACAGCACAGGGTGCGGGCCGGGCCTCGCGCCAGCACAGCACAGGGGCCGGGCCTCGCGCCAGCACAGCGGAGGGTGCGGGCCGGGCCTCGCGCCAGCACAGCACAGGGGCCGGGCCTCGCGCCAGCACAGCGGAGGGTGCGGGCCGGGCCTCGCGCCAGAACAGCACAGGGGCCGGGCCTCGCGTCAGCACAGCGGAGGGTGCAGGCCGGGCCTCTCGCCAGCACAGCACAGGGTGCTGGCCGGGCCTCGCGCCAGCACAGCACAGGGTGCGGGCCTCGCGTCAGCACAGCGTTGATTCGTTGGGGAGTTGACGATGCTATTGGAGCGGAGCTATTGGAGCTATTGTTGCGGAGCCTGCGGCTGCTGGAAGGGAGCCTGCATGAAGATTGCTGCGGGCACGGCGGCGGCGGGGACTAGTATAAGGCACACCTGCGGCCTGCGCAGTCACATAGTATAAATTCAAGGAGCACACCTATTTGGCGATTGGCGATTTACCTGCCTTGCGTTTCCGTTTCCCCACATGCGTTCTTCAACAAGCGTTTGCTATCGCTGCGGTAGGGGACCTAGGGGTGCGCCCACGCTCTTTACAGAGTTGGGGTTCCCTACCACCAACAGCCAGCCATCTCAGTAAGGTGCTCGGGCCATACGCGCCGAGCACGGTCTTATACGCCTTTAGAGGTGTCCCTGACTGTAACATCCATCATCATCATCATCATCATCATCAAGTCCCTTCAGGAACACTCACTGAATTCCCCCCACACCCCTCAAAACACCCGCCGCAGTGACACTCATGTTCATCGACATCGTGGGCTCCACGGCAATGGCTAACGAGCTGGATCCGCGCCAGGTGTGCGGTGCGCCATGCTGCGCTGTGTGATGTGCATGTGATGTGTGCTGCGCTGCGCTGTGCCCTGTCCCTCGGCATCGCTGGGTTTGCGTCCGCAGCAGCAGGTGGGTGTGGTCGCGGTGTTTTGTGAGTCGTGAGATGCGCTGTGCTGCATGCTGTGCTGTGTTGTGTTCAGGGATGTCCTTAGCGCCCCCGCAACCCCCGCAGCCCCCTCTGCAGGGGCAATACGGGGGATTTTGAGGGGCACTGCGGGGGCGAATCGCGGGAATTTCGCTCCAAAAAGTGTGAAACGGCAATTTTCACACTCTCACTCAAAAAAAAGCCTGCGGGGTCAACTTGGCATGTTCCCTCCGGTTTTGCTGGAGCAAACAGTACATGATCGGTTTCCTTAAGGACACCACTGGTTGTGTTGCGCTAGTCCAGCTCCTCGATGAAACAGCCCAAGCAACTGCCACTTCCCCCGGCAAGCACCGCTGTGACAGCCTCTGCGTCCAGCGTGTGTGCCAGCCCAGCCAACTGCCGCCCCCCCCTTCCCACCAACTAACCAACCGCCGTATGCATAGGTGATCACGTTCTTCGACCTGTTGTACAACCGCTTCGACGAGATCTGCAACCAGCACGGAGTGTACAAGCTTGACACCGCTGGTGATGGCTACATCGTCGCCTCTGCGCTGATGACAAAAGACGAAGAGGTGAGTGTGTGTGTCTGTCCGTCCGTCCGTCCGTCCGTCCGTCCGTCCGCCCGCCCGCCCGCCCGCCTGCCTGCCCGCCTGCCTGCCCAGCCCGACGCCGTTGTCACTCTCTCACTCTCTCACTCTCCCACTCTCTCTCTCTCTCTCACTCTCTCACTCACTCACTCACTCACTCTCTCATTCTCTCATTCTCTCACTCTCTCACTCTCTCACTCTCTCACCCCCTCTCTCTTATTCTCTTACTCTCTCACTCTTACTCACTCTCACTCACTCACTCTCACTCTCACTCAATCTCTCACTCTTTCACTCTCTCTCTCTCACTCTCACTCACTCTCTCACTCTCTCTCTCTCACTCTCTCATTATCTCACTCTCTCACTCTCTCACTCACCTTGTCACCCACCCACCCACCCACTCACCCACAGGGCTTCATGTCAATCGACCCCCAGCCGGACGCCGCCGCTGGCGCACATGCGCTGCTCAACGTTGCGCGCATGGTCATGAGCCACGTGCACACGGTGCCGATGCCGCACAACGGGCAGCCAACCGAAATCCGCATTGGCATGCATACCGGCTCGGGTGAGGACTCCTCACTGAGGACGGGGCGTGAGTGTGTGGTCAATTTTACAGTCTGTGGGAACGTGTGAAGTCCTGTTAACTAAATCAATTATAAAGCACTGAGACACACGTGTATGTGTTGTCGATTTTACAGCCCGACGGACCTTCTCCTGGCGGCGTGTTGGACATGCATCGCACACCTGGCAGTTTTCTATTGAATCTTTAGATAGGTAGAAAGCAAGAGTTTCTGTCGGCAGCTACTTTCCAAGTGTGAAGTGAGGAGTACAGACCGCCTCTTGAGGTGCGAGCACCTGGCTAGCACCCCTGAGGTGCTAGCACCTGGCTGCCACCCCAAGATTCCTATCCAACTTCTTGGGTTGCTAGCACCGCTCCCTTTTGCGGCTTACCGTTTCAGTGTAAGACTTTTGGAAACCACCCACCCACCCAGGTTGGGATGTGGTATTTTTACATTTTTTACGTGTACGCGCCCGGAGGACCCTGGGGCGTGCATTAAGGCCTAGACTGCGCGTCTAGGGGGCTCTACTAGCAGAGCCCGCAGGGCCACGCCTGGGACACGCAGTGCTCTATCATAGTCACGCTTTGCCTCCTTGAGGGTCCACTGAAGGCCTTCTTTATGTGGAATTCTAGGCATTTGTGGGGCGTTTTTTGTCTTTACGCTGCCTTCGCGGCGGCTTTTTGCGGGGCCTGTATAGCGTTGATCCAGGTTTAAATCCCTCAGGAGACTTTTTTCATCTTTGCGGGGCATACTCGGACTTGAGTTCACGTTTACGAAGTCTTTGCGGGGCGTTTTTGGGATTCATTAGGCGGGAAGGCAAAGCGAGACCTCGGTCGTCTTCCAGGGTGCTGCTTGCTTGGCGCCCGCCACGACGTGGTTGACGCTACCGTGGGCTACTTTTGTAGCTTGACCTTTGTGGGTCTCGGGGGGTGGGTCTCCCTGTTCTCTTAAGTCCCGCTGAAGCTTTGGAACTGAGCGTGTGAGCGCCGGCAGTGGACTGTAAAACTCTCATCATACCATTGGGAGGGACGTGGTCTGCTTATGCAATTTTCGGAGTAGGAGAGTGAGGAAGTGTGGTGCCTAGCTGCAGATTCCGGAAGCTTGACATCTGTCGTGGATGGTGATATCACGAGCCTTGTGGCATGGTCACCATCTGCGGCTGGTGGTGGTCTGGCTCTGCTCCAAGCTGCGAGCTCTGTTGTCACGCGTGACTGTAATCCAAAAGGAAACCACTCTACATTCCCAACGCCTGAGGCGGCGCCTGTACTTGCGCGGATCAGGCGGTGCCTCAGGCGCGCCGACTGCCTCGGACGTCGCCTCAGACGCACCCCCAACCGCCTCAGGCACCAGCCCGACCACCTTAGGCGTCCACCACCGCCTGAGGCGCAACCCCGACCGCGTCAGGCACTATGACCGCTTTCACTTGCGCGGATCAGACGATGGGGCTGTGGTGGGGATGAAAATGTCTACCCCAGCTGAGATAGAAACTGAAAGTGAGGGCTGCGGTGAAGACCCTTAGCTGCCATCTGCCATCATGATTTCTAGCCGCGTGGTGCGTGCTTCAAAGCGTGTGTGTGTGGGGGGGGGGGAGCGGTATATATGACAAACCGTGTGGGTAGTCTCTCTTGGCGGTTCATCAAAAAGGGAGAGCTGGGGCGTTGGTGTTGCCTCGCTTAAGCTTGCTTTTGCTTTAAGGCCGTGTGGTTTTTTACTTGGGCACTGCCGCAGTCGTGCCGGAGCCAAGATGCTACAGCCCAACCTCCTTCCTCTCTCTTGTGTCTCTCTCTCTCTCTCTCCGCCTGCCTTCCTCTCTCTCTTGTGTCTCTCTCTCTCTCAAACACACGAACACCCACGCACACTGCCGCAGTCGTGTCGGGGATCATCGGAGCAAACCAGATCAAGTTTAGGTGCGGGGCCGTGTTTGTGTGTGCGTGCGTTTGTGTGCGCGTGTGTGTGTGTGTGTGTGTATGTGTATGTGTATGTATGTGTATGTATGTGTATGTGTATCTATGTGTATGTGTAGGTATGTGTAGGTATGTGTTTTGCGTGTGCGTGTGTGTGTGTGTGTGTGTGTGTGTGGAGGTTTCAGGGTTCAGAGTTCAAGGGGGTCCGGCTTTGAATTATGAAAGCCCAGGGCTGAGGATTTTGACTTTTTAGAGCTCTGGGTTGAGGGTTGGACATTCCAAGAGCCCTGGGGCTGAGGGTTTTGAGAAACCAGGGTCTGGATTTTGAACAGGCTTTCAGCTGCTGCTGCTGCTGCTGATGATGATGGTGATGATGATGATTTTTTTTCAACCGTGGTGACGCACCAAACAGGCAGCGCATTCAACCTTGCTTGGCGTATAGCGACCGAGCGCTACAGTCCTGGTGGCTACTGGCTACGGGGGCCTCCCACAAGCACTTTCCACACCCACACACCCACACCGATGCTTGCAGCCTCTACGGCGATGCGATGAACGTTGCTTCGCGCATGGAGTCGACCGGCAAGCCCGGGTGCATCCACATCTCAGAGGTGACGTACGCACTGCTCGAGGGCTCGGCGCGGGC
Organism: Chlamydomonas sp. UWO 241; assembly: GCA_016618255.1. Taxonomy (NCBI): domain Eukaryota; kingdom Viridiplantae; phylum Chlorophyta; class Chlorophyceae; order Chlamydomonadales; family Chlamydomonadaceae; genus Chlamydomonas; species Chlamydomonas priscui. Next base: position 1,451,983 of record VFSX01000003.1, on the reverse strand, counting down.
GTGCTTCCAGCCGACAGGCGGCGTACAGGTCAAGGTGCGTGTTTGCGTGTGTGTGTGTGTGTGTGTGCAGAATGCGGGTGCGGGTGCGGGTGCGGGCATGCACGGGATCCGGCTGCCCCTCAAACGCAGGCCCCTCGACCTCGGCCGTCAAGTACACTTGAACCCCTATCCTCTGGAAGCAGTAAGTGTATATTTTCGAGGTGCAACACAACAGTTACAGTTACATCGGCTTTCCAGCAAAGACTACCTCTAGTCCTAGTACCACCACCTAGACCCAAGTCCAGTTCTGGCCCTAACAATTACTTGTGAGGGGCGGTAGCCACCAGCCGGCTGCCTGCCAACGTGTAGTCCCAGAGCAAAAAGGAGAGCTATTGTGCGACGCCTCCAAAATAGTTCCTAACTGCTTCTAGGGGATAGGGGGTCAAGTGGCGCTTGCCAATCTACTTGACCGCCGTGGTGGAGGGGCCGGCGCCTGAGGGGCAGCCGGACCGTTCACCACGGCTCTCCACCCGACCCTATCCTGAGCACGCTCAAACCGCCGGCATGCGCATCACATGGCCTAGCCACTGCATTGATCGCTTTGCCACAAGGCTCTCAATTGGCTCAGTGTCGCACGCCTGCCGAATATAAGTAAATCTGTGCCGGTCGACCAGGCGCACACCCAGAATGCGACGAAGGCAGTTAGAGTGGGCAACCTCCAATCGAGTCAGTTGTGTTTTAGTAGGGGCCAATGTTTCGCAGCCGTACAGAAAGTGGGGCAGCACGAACGTGTTGTAAACCCGCATCTTGGACTGCACTTGCATCTTCTTGCTGGCCCAAATCTTATCAAAAGACGCAAACACGCCCACGCGCGACCGACACGCACACCGATCTCCTTTTCCACACCACCACTCTGGGTTATCCAACTCCCTAGATACTTAAATGCAGAGACGGTCTTCACTTCACCACCAGTCAGCGCAAACGTGGGCAGATCCGCGTCAAAATCTGCTGGCAAAATCATCACTTCTGTCTTGGCGGCGTTGATTTGCATGCCAAAGCTAGAGGACACTTTGTCAAGGATTTTCAGCATAAGCGCCAACTGAGCTGGGTCATGCGAGAAAAACATAAATCGTCGGCATACATCAGCATTACTATGCGCTCAACCGACGACGACAACACAGAGCCGCCGGCTCGGGTCACGCTTGACACGCCAGCCCCCTCTGGCATCATGTCTAGCGCCTTTTTCACTATGTGGTCAATACAAACATTGAAACAGATCAATAATGTGCGGATGAACACTATAATCTAAGGACTCTCCACAGTGCCGCACGGTTTATGCAATCGTAAGCTTTAGAATAGTCGACAAATGCCACAGCCATGCATTGTTTGTACTCAGCATGTGCCGCGCTCAGCGAGCGCAGAGTAAAAATCGCATCAACAGTGCCTCTGCTTTTTCTGAAACCATACTGAGCCTCATGCAACTGACCATCAACCTGCGTGGAGACGCGGTGCAGAAGTATGGCAGCGAACACTTTCCCGGCAATAGATAGAAGGCTTATACCGCGGTAGTTACCGTCACGTAGTTACCAGGGGAGTCTGCGGACCCTTCCCCTTATATAACGGTGTGATAATAGCAGTTTTCCATTCCCTCGGGGCTCTCCCCGACCGCCATACGGCGATGATGACCCGGTGGAGCCATGCGATGGCAGGTGGGCACCGCAACAGCATGGCGTCCAGCTGGTCACCGCCCGGAGCGGCGGCCGAGCGCAACGCTCGCACACACGCCTCCGTCTCAGCCAGGTCGGGGGGCGCCCGTGCGCCTCGTCCACCTCTGTGGCGCGTGTGAGCTCAAACGCCGCTACATCGTTCTCCAGCTGGTTCAGGGTCTCGTCGCTGAGCTTGGTCTCCCCGCCATATAGCTTGTCGAATGACTCTGTCATGGCCTTCAGCACCCCGTCTGGACCGCTGTGCAGCGCGCCCGAGACGTCCCGCATGGCAGGTGGGATCTGATGGCTGCGGCTGCGGCCCGCCAGCCTGTCGCACGCGCGCGCAAACTGGCGCAGATTCTTCTTGCGTAGCATGTCTTGCGCCTCCGCCACCTGCTGGCCGATCCACCTCTCCCTGTCTCTCTGCACAGCTGCGTCGGCCGCGCGGTTGGCGCGGTTGCGCTCTCGTTTGGCAGCAGCAGACTTGCTCCTGAGCCATGCCGAGTGCGCGCGCTGCCGGGTGTCCATGAGTCGGAGGGTGCGCTGCGACAGAGTGAACTGCCAGCCGCGCCGCCGGCGGCTGCCGCGTGGAGCGAGGTGGTTGGTGGCCACCTCGCGAATGGCAGCAGCCATCGCGTCGTACTCCGCCTGGGCATCAGCGCCCTCGGGTGGCACGGCCTCCAGCAGCCCAAAGCGATCGGACAGCTGGAGGTTGACTCACGACGGACAGCCGGGCGCCGCAGTTGTGAAGAGTCCCATGCGCGCCGCTGAGAGCCGCCTGCATGGCGGGAGGCTCGCATGCGGAGGCGCATGGACAGTACCACCATGCGGTGATCGCTGTCCCAGGTTGGGCTTTTACGCACCCTACAGTCTGTCACCGAATGCATGCGGCGGCGCGCGACCAGGATGTAGTCCTTGACGCTGTGCAGGCGGCGCACAGAGCATGCATGCCGTCTGCTCTGTGCAACAGCCATGGGGCTGATGTGGGTGTACTGGTGCTCAGGCCTGTGGGGGTAGAGAGTGTTGGCAGCGCGCAGGCTGCAAGCAGTGGCAGTGTCAAGGAGCAGGCGACCGTTCCTGCTGGCCACCGCTGGCTCCGTGAGGGGCAGGTGCTTGCCAACGCATTCGTGGTCAGACGCCGAGTCCCTCCCCACTGCTGCATTGAAATCACCTGCCACGATGAGCAGATCGCGCTTGTCGTTGGCCTTGTCCGCGAGCAACACAACAGATATCCTTTTTGCTCGAGCTAGGACTCCGCATTGGCAGGCAGCCAGCTGGTGGGTACCGCCCCTCACAAGTGATTGCTAGGGCCAGAACTGGACTTGGGTCAAGGCGGTGGTACCAGGACTAGAAGGTGATGATGATGGATTTTAAAGTCGTGTGTGACGCACCTACCGGCAGCGTATTCGACCTTGCTCGGCGTGTAACGCCCGAGCACTACAGACGAGTGGCTGGCTACTGGTGGTGGGGGGCTGTTGGGTCGGGGCTGGACCTAGACAGGGCGCTCGGCCCCCAGATCTGACTCCTCCCCGTGGGGCCACGGTGGGGGCTTAGGTAGTGTTTGATGGAAATCCGGTGCTACTGCTACTGTCACTGTGTGCGGGGTGTGTGCGGGGTGTGAGCCAACGTACGTGCTAGTTAGGGCGTCGCGAGCATGCTACCGACCGCCAGGCGGCGTGCGGTGAATGTGAGGCCACCAGCACTTGTCCCAGTGATGTGTTTCGGCTCAACTACACAGTCATTTGGCTGTATTCCGGCTGTACTTCGACTTTGAGCACAGCTCAACCCATCCAGTTGATCTCATGCCTGACGTGCGCACTCCTAATCGAACGGGCATCAAACATACAAGTTACACGCGAGTTACATGAAAGAAATCTGCCCTCCGACCTGCCTCCCACCCCCCCGCGGCCCATGTTTTTAGGGTGAACTTTCCCTTATCTAGGCAGGGGAAGGGCCAGCGGAGGGCATGTTGAAATTCAGGTGTCAAAATTTGAAGTCTTCCGCCGTTGGGTGCTAACCTTTGCGACCCCGCCCCACCTTCCCTGCCCCACCCTGTGTCATATTGAGGATTAATCGATGGTCATGATAATAATCGATAATAATATTAATCACCATTCGTCAGGAAGGGGGGGGGGGGCAGAAATGCAGATTCTCCACCCATGATCAAAAACTTTGAATTTTCACACCGGACCGGCGCCATGCCCTTCCACTCCCTCAGGCTGTACCGGGGTGTGTGGCCGCCTTCTGAGGCCAGATTCAAGAAGTTGGTGTAAGTTGCACAGCCACCAAATAGAATCATAGATAGGGAATGGTGTTGCGGAGCTGCCCACCAAGTCTTGACTCAAGCAGGTAAGCGGAAGGTGTACTTTGGGTTGGTTGGTCTCCCGAGGGACTTGTCAAAAAAAATCATGGGGTCTGGAAAAAACAAATCTGCCCCCCCCCCCCTGCCATTCATGAGGCTTTTACGTATTGCGCAGCTACCCCCCCCCCCCACACACACACACGCACACCACCACCACCACGCACAAACTCAAACTGAAAACGCGGACGCGCGTTCGCAGGGCAAGGGCCTCATGGCATCGTACATGTGCCGCCCCGCTAGAGCTGGACGTTCGGGCGCCGCCTCTGCTGGCGCTGCCGCCACTGCTGCTGCTGCCTCTGCCTCCGCTGCTGCTGCTTCTCTTGCTGCTGCTGTAGCCTCTGCTGCTCCAGCCCCTCCTGTTTCAGCCTCTTCTGCTCCTGTCTCTGCTGCTCCAGCCTCTGCCAGCGTGAACGTCAAGGTGTGTGTGTGTGTGTGTGTGCGTGCATGCAGGGTGTGTGCAGCCAAGGCGGGGTGTGCGCCGACGTACGTGTCAAAAGGCGCGTCGTGCTTCCGGCCAAGGTGTGGCGTGCATGTCAAGGTATGGTCTGCAGTGCAACGTTGTCACGGTTTGCTTTGGTGGTAACTTATTCCAAACAGGCATTAGCCAGTGGTGTCATTAGCGCCCCCGCAGCCCATGCAGCCCACGCTGGATCAAAACTGGAAATTTGGGGGGAAATTGCGGGGAGGGGGGGGTAATTGCGGGAATTTTGTTCCGAAAAGTGTGAAATTCGAACATTTTCACACTTGCACACTGCGCGGGGTAATTTGGCATCTTGGTTTCCTTATTGACACCACTGGCGTCGGCCCAAGGCAGCGGCAAGGTGGAGGTACCTCTCATCGAGCCTATAGGCATAGATGCAAGGCCGAATTCACACATGTAAAAACTCTGGGAGATTCGACCCCCCCCTGGCTAATCAAGAAAGCCAGTGCGGCTTGGGAGTGGTTTCTTTTGATTGGTGTCGAGGTCTTTGGTTCCAGCCTGGCAAATCCTGGCCTTTTCCACTCCGACCTTTGCGTATACTGCTCCAGCTCTCTCACATTGGCACGCATTCCTTCCGGCGAGGAACAACTGTTGGGATTCGGTGCGGCTGATAAACCAGCAGTGGGCCTTCACAGACATCTTAGCGCCAAGATGTCTGTGAAGGCCCACTGCTGGTTTATCAGCCGCACCGAATCCCAACACTAACACCATGAATGAACGTTCAGCAAACTGCCGGCAAGTGGTGGGGTGAGCCTGTGTGTGTGTGTGCTGTGCTGCTTGGTGGCACGTCGCAAGAGGCGTGCTTCCGGCCGACCGAAGGCGTGCATACCAAGGTGCGGCTGGCAGGCTTGTCATCCAGGCACCCCACGCACGGCACCCCTGTGAATCCCACGTGCCCCTCCCACCTGCCTCCCACCCCACACCCACCCAGCCAATGCAGGGCGAGGGCCTCATGGCGTCGCACATTTCCCACCCCACACAAAGGCCCACGTGCCCCAATCACGCCCCGAACTAAACCACAAACCCCTGCGCATGCACAGGGCAAGAGCGGCCTCGAGCTCACAAAGTCGCTGTCCGGGGGATGGCCCGGCGCTGCCGCCTCTGCCGCCTCTGCCGCCCCTGCCAAAATCATGAGCTCGCCGCTTCAGCTGCGGCGGTCGGCGTCTGACGCAGACGACGTCGACACTGGCCCCGCTGCCGTTGCTGCTGCCGCAGCAGCTGATGTGGCTGCTGCTGCGGCGGCGATGGCGGCGGTGGGTGCTGCTACGGCGGCGGCGGTGTCTGCTGAGGCTGCGGCCGCTGCTGCCACTGCCGCCACTGCCAAGGCCGAAATTGACCTGATGATGATGATGGATCTTACAGTCTGTGTGACACCAGTAATGATGTATAAGACCGGTGTCGGCGCTAGCGCCCGACACCTTAAGTGGGAAACTGGCTGGCTACCTGGTAGGGGTGAGGGTAAACCCCCACACGCGCGCACGCACTGGACCTAGACAGGACACTGGGCCCCCAGATCCACCCTATACCACCCAGGTAGTGACAGCAACGCATTGTTGGTGTGCGCCTGTGTTCTACTACTAGTCCCGCCGCCGCCATTGGCTCCAGCAATCTCCTCCATGCCCGCCAGCAATCTCCTCCACGCCCGCCAGCAATCTCCTGTATGCCCGCAGCAATCTCCTCCATGCCCGCCAGCAATCTCCTGTATGCCCGCCAGCAATCTCGTCCATGCATGGGCGCCGCCATGCGATCTCCATGCGCCGCGCCGCGCTCCATGCGCGCCAGCACCCGTACCACCCGCCTCATTCCCGTTCTTTAGCCATTCCCCGTGACACCTATGGCTGATCCTTGTTCCGCCGTCCCCTTTGGCATCTGTAACCCGTATCCTCTCCCTGTAGCCTCATTCCCCGTTGTTAACCGCCATCTCCATTATGGTGCCCGCCCGCTGGTGGGGCCTCGCCTCGCCCCATGCCGCACGGCTGGTGCATCGATCGCGTCGCCATCTAATAATCTGCGCCTTGGGGCAGGGAACCCCTGCGCCGCAACCTCCTCACAAAGCCTAGCCGCATGTGCCTCGCTTCCCATGTTTCTCAATTTCTCGCCATCCGTCTCTCTCTTCCATCCAGGCACAGTAAACCATTAGGAGCCGCAATCTGCTTGAGTTCCGATCGTTGTGAGAGGGGGTGCATGCTCGCCGCAATTCTCGCCATCGTGCATCGTGCTCTCCATCGTGCCGCTGCCCCATCTGCCACATAGCCTCGCCCCATCAGGACCAGTTCATCAGTAGCGCTGTGCGTCACAGCCGCTCAGGGGAAATTTCCAGATTTTCAGCCGCCCAGTACCAAGCGCAGTTGTCCCGGTTGTCCGCCATCGAGCGGCGCCAGGGCGGGAGCCCCTGGCGAAGAGCTTATGAACTTAACATGATAGAACACAACTCATAGCAACGAGTGGTCACCCGCTATTGACAGACGCCCTTATGCAGACCTCTGGAACGATATCGCCGTTATCTTTGTAACGATCTGGAATGGAATGTGAGGTGCATGGCCCACCGGCGGCTGCGACTCGCGCCCCCGCGCGGCGTCGACGCTGCCGCCGCTGCTGCGGCTGCTGCAGCTGCTGCAGCTGCTGCAGCTGTCACTGCTGCTGCTTATGATGCTGCAAGATTGTCTGCGGCTGTGGCTACCACTGCTGCCGCCGCTGCCGCCGCCGCCGCCGCCGCCGCTGGCAATCCGGACGCGGCGACGCTCTCGGTGCAGCAGCGCCGGCACTCGGTGCTGGCATTTCTTGCTCGGGCGGCGGGCGGCGCTGCTGGTGGGGACAACAACGTGACCGGCGGCGGGTGGGATGTGAGCCCCGCTCCGGGCGGCGGTGGGGGCATGACGAGGTACAACACGTCCGGCAGTGGGGGCATGGCCGAGATGGTCACCGGCATGGGCGGCGCGATGTTTAACCCGAACGAGCACATGGCCGCACCCATGTACATGGCATGGGCATGTTCAACGTGAACCCGCAGTGCGCGGCGGCGATGGCGGCCGCGGCGGCGCACCACGGCATGCAGGGCTACCAGGCGTCGACGCCGGGTCCCACGACCGGCGCCACGGTCGCTGCCGAGCACACGGAGCTGACGATGCCGGAGGGCGCGGGCAGTGGCGACGAGCCCAGTGGCGGCGTGCTGCGTTTTCTCGCATTTGCGCGCGCGAGCGCCTTCGCGTCTGCCCCCTCCGCCGCTGCCGACGCCGCCGCCACCGCCACCGCCACCGTTTCTAGCATCGACGACGGCAGCGGCGGCCGCGTTGGTGCTGGTGCGCGGCCCGTGGGCGCGAGCACCAGCAGCAACGTGGCGCGCGGCGGCAGCGCAGACAGCAAGCCGCCGTGGCACGAGCACACGCACATTCCGTCTGGTTCATCGCTGCCGCCAAGCCACGCAGACACGCGCGCCACGGCGCTTGGTGGTGCGCGCAGGCGCAACATGACGGAGGTCATGCACGTCCGCGGCGGCGGCGTTGGCGGCGGCGCGCGGGGCATCGCGGGCGGCGCGCACGGTGGCAGCGCGCACGCATCTTCCATGGCCACGATGTTGCAGCTGATGTACGAGCGGGGGGGCAGGCCGCTGCAAGGCTCTGTCGCAGAGCCGCCAGGCCCACAACTGCCCGCTGCCGTGCGCGCGGGGGCGGCGGGCGTGGGCGCGCGCAGTGGGCGGCGGCGCGCACGGCGCACATGGCCACTCGCGCAGCAGCACGGAATCCACCCACAGGGCCGCTGCCGGAGCGCGCAGGGGCGACGGCGCGCACAGGAACCCGGGCCACTCGCGCAGTAGCACGGACCCCACCCACAGGGCCGCTGCAGGTGCGCACGGGAACCCCGACCACTCGTGCAGCAGTACTCGCTAGAAGAGACGCGTCGGTGGGGGCTCCAGCCGGCAGCAGCATGGCAGGGCTGTGGAGCGCCACGGAGGGCGGCGAGGCCTTGATGGCAGGTGCCGCGCTCTCACCCTCGAGGCGTGTGGGCGGTGCGCCTGCACGCCTCTCTCCTCCAATAGCTGTCCACCACGTATTACAGTCTCCCACAGCCCTTCATGCTTTGTGACGTATTTGATGAGAGAGGGACAGAGTCGGGGAGTGGTTGCCTGCACGGGAGCAGGCCGTGCAGTGGTCCCCGTGGCGACCACTCTCCATTCGCTGCGATTTGCATTCGAGGCAGATCTAGAGGGGCGCCGACACAGGGCGTCGGCCGCCTCATCAACACCGGGTGATGGCCTCCTCATCCCGCTCCAGCTGAGCTCCAGCAGAGCCAGACAGACAAATCGCGCTCGCACTCTGCTTCCTTCCACTTGCCCCCAAAGTAGGAAAGGCCCCTGAGCTGTTTAAACCTCAAAGCCTCAGCCCCGGGCTGCTGAGATACGCTCAGCCTTGGGCAGTTCAAATCCCCCTCCCTCAGACCTGGCTTCATACAATCCTAAACCCTTATCCCTCCACCATTAAAAACCCTAACCCCTGCGGGAGTCAGGAGAAAGGGGCCATGCATATGTGAGAATCAAACATAAACGCGCCATTTGTGGATATCGTGCGAGGGCAGCTGCGTGACAACCCGCGCCCATGTGCTGTTTCTACGACGCACGTGGGAGACACCGCCCGCGCAATCCTCTTGTGTGCACACCGCAAACAATACTCTCTCCGAATCCACGCTCTCCATGCCATGATTCTCTATGAAGTAGCATCCGCGCGACCACCACACATGTCTCACTTAAGTGTCCTACTAATGGACTTCAGACGACTGGTTTTTACACACTGGTGGTTAGGCTTTTAAGATGCGATTGTTTACGGGAGTCGCTCACCCATTCTGACCACAGTTCTGCGCCGGTCCGTGTTTTCAACCGACCAGGCCGCGACATGACAGCCTCGACATAAACAGCATGCACCTACTGGCTACACATGCTTAGTCTGACACGCTTTCGCCCCACATGAATTCTCACATGCTTTCGCCCCACATGCTGTCGCCCCACATGCGGTCGCATATTTTGTAATCTCACATGCGTTTGCCTACCCCACAGCCCTGCCCCCAGATGCTGTGAATGATGGGCAGGCACCACTGACAGGACTCCGCCAGCATGAGGGGGAGGGCAGGTGTGCTGGCGAGCGTGTATGCACGCAGCCCCCGCTCCGGGCCCTTGCCCTTGCTTCTACGCTTCTGCTGGGGCGAGTCTGCTGTGGAGTGTGCTCCAAGCTTGCGTACCAGTTGGTAGGCTGGCGCGCTGCGTGGCCTTGCGGGCTCTAGTAGAGCTCCCATCAACGTGTAGTCTAGGCCTTAACTCGCGCCCCCGCGGTCCTTCGGGCGCGTACTTGTAACAACTGTAATAACAACTTGCGTACCAGGCTCCTGATGTTGCTACGGTCGGCCGCATGTGGCCGCGTGCGGGCGGAAGGAAGGCACAGGCAATCACGAGGAAGACGCCTGTGCTGCTGAAGGATGGAGACGCGAACCCCTGGGATTGCGAGAGGCAAGCGCGCGGCTCAAACAAGTGGATCAAAGCGTTGAGGACAAGTCAAAGTTTGGCGTGGTCGATCAATCGGGCGTCACGCAGACCGGTAGTCGACTGGGTGAGCAGATAGGTCGGACGGTTTCACCCACGCAAAGCAAAGCCCCTCTGTGCGCCCCGAGGCGCTTTGCGCCCCGTTGGATGCTGCTGCTGCTGCTGATGATGATGCAGCTGGTGCTGCTGCACCTGGCGAGATGTATACTTGCCCGCTCGTATTTCCCCCTTCAGCCCCGCCGCGCTCCCAGATGCTGCTGGCCTGCTGATGCTGCTATTAAATGCACCTCTTGACAGCTGGGGGGGGGGGTGAACCTCTCATTTCATTTGGGAGCAGCAGCTGGGAGTGTGGGTCTGAAGGGGGAAATACAATCGCGCAAGTACAACAATTCGCCAGCTGCAGCAGCGTCGCGGGGCGCGCGGGATTTGCATCGTGCGCGAAGAGGGTAGTGGTGACCCCCCCCCCCCCCCCTGAAAGAGGTAAAATAACCGGCACCTGCCTTCTCCAGTGGATTGTAAAACTCTCATCTTCCCCACCCCAATAACAGAAGGAAGTCGAGTGGAGGGTGAGGCAAGTGTGATTGGGATCTAGCCAGATTTTCTTCGACCGGCCATTCTCACGAACGACACACACACAGCAAAATCAAAAGCAAACCTACAGCAAGCCGCCCTTCACAGCACAATCACATTCAGGTGAGCGATCGGCGCGCGTGCGTGCGAGCAATACGCGTGTCGATGGATATCGTGGATATCCCCATTCGCCAGTCGCCCTCAAAGCGACACATTGGCCCCACGCAAGCATGCAGCAAGTCCCCCCTTCACGCCATCTCCGCATGCCGCGAGCCACCGGGGCAGATCGTGCAGTGCACGCAGTCGTGAGTGCAGCAACTGATTTCCTTTCCGAGTTGATCCCTGCCTCCCCTCCACGCGCAGCTGAAGCAGCAGGACACGCGTGCAGATCGTGCCATGGCCAGCTACGAATCGGAGGCGAGCATCCCACGCCCGCCTGACCCGCAGGACGAGATGCACATCCCCAATGACGCGCAAGTCCTGCATGCTGTTTACCAATTTGGAAGAATGAAGCACAGGCACGCGGCAGAGATAAGGGATGCCGGCCTCGCGCATGCGAGTGCGGTCGCGCAGCTGCAGGGTCAGGCGGCAGCCGCGCTGGCGGGGGCGCTGGCTCACAAGGTGCACGTCGCGGTGCGGGTGACCGCAGCCGCACACACGGCAGGGTCGCTCGATGAGCTGGCGCAGCAGCACGCGGCAGAGATGGAGGATACCGGCCTCGTGCACACGGGTGTGGTCGTGCAACTGCAGGGCCAGGCGGCAGCAGCGCTGGCGCGCGCGCTCGCTCAGCGCACGGCGGCGATGCAGGTGGCCGCCGCCGCACACGAGGCAGGAGCGCTCGATGAGCTGGCGCAGCAGCACGCGACAGAGATGGAGGATTTCACACGCGCGCACGGGGTTGCGATCGTGCAGCTGGAGGGGCAGGCGGCAGCAGCGCTGGCGGTTGCGCTCGCTCAGGGCAAGGCGGCAGCTGTGCTGGCGGGCGCGCCTGCTAAGAAGGTGCAGGTGGCCACTGCCGCAACAGTGGCGGGTGCGCTCGATGAGCAGGCACAGCAGCATGCATCAGAGATGAAGGATGCCGCCCTTGCGCACGCGGGCGCGATCAGGCATCTGGAGGGGCAGGCGGCAGCAGCGCTGGCGGTTGCGCTCGCTCAGAAGGACCAGGCGGCAGCTGTGCTGGCGGGCGCGCTTGCTCAGAAAGTGCGGCATCACGCGGTGGCGGCGTCGTTGGCCGCCGCAGCGCACGAAGCACGTGCGCTCGATGTGCTGGTGCAGCAGCACGCGGCAGAGATGAAGGATGCCGCCCTTGCGCACGCATGCGCGATCGGGCATCTGGAGGGGCAGGCTGCAGCAGCGCAGGCGGTTGCGCTTGCTCGGCAGGGCCAGGCTGCAACAGCGCTGGCAGCCGCCTCTCAGCACGAGGCAAGTGCGATCCGTCGGCTGGCGCAGCGGCATGCGGCCGAGATGGAGGATGCCGACCGTGCGCATGTGCACATGACGAGGCAGCTGCAGGGGCAGGCGGCAGAAGCGCAGGCATATGCGCTTGCTCGGCAGGGCCAGTCTGCAGCAGAGAAAGCGTTGGTGGCGCAGGCAGCCGTTGCTGTGCACGAGGCAAACGCGCTTGATGAGCTGGCGCAGCAGCACGCGGCAGAGATGGAGGATGCCGGCTTCGAGCCTAACGGTGGAATCGGGTTCTTTGCAGCGCGGGCAGCAGCGGCTGGCGGCCGCTCGCGCTATGCATTCCTAGCGACACGCGAGAGTGCAGCGTGGCATCAAAAGCTGGCGCAGCAGCAAGCAGCAGAGATGGAGGTTGCCGGCAGCGCATTTGAGTGAGATGGGGTACTTTCAAGCGCGGGCAGCAACAGCTGGCGGGCGCGCTCACTTTTCAGGGGGAGAAGGGGGATGGCACAATCTGAGTAGAGCTGGAGGGTGGAGGGCGCACCTGCTCAGCAGGGGCAGCAGCACGCGGCGGTGCAGGTGGCTGTTGCCGCAAACTTGGCTGAGCTCGTTGAGCGCGCGGCTGCGGTCGCGGTGGAGGAGGCCTGCGTCGCTGAGCAGTAGAGGCACATGTATCACAGGAGGATGGTCCGCACTTTGATCACCCAAACAGAGTGTATCCCTGGGGCAACATCCTATAAGTCGCAATAATGGTAGGGGCCTTCCCCCCAAGGTGAAAAGCACCTGGCCAAGGGAAGCTACTTTTGATGGAAGTAACCTATCGAGTAGTGTGACGCGAGTGGCCGTTCCCGCCTTCACTACAGCTGTCAGCCACACTGGCAGGCCTCACCTCCATACCTTACTGACCCGTCCACACCTGATTCATGAAGTACATACACTTTTACAGTGTCTGATGCAGTACATACATTTTCACAGTGTGTTCACCTTTCCGACACAGTCACCGCCATTTGGAGCAGCCCACGCTAGTGTGGGGGATCGGGACTATAAGAGGCGCCCTCGTGCCTCAGTTGGGAGAACCATGTAACCCACAGTTACCAGCTGTCTCACTTGTCTCAAGCAGTCTACTCCGACCCTGTGCCTCCATTGGACTTTGAGCCCGAGCAGCCTTCAGCACGACGACCACTCATCATCGTCCCCCGAGCCTTGAATGGTCTACTCCGATCACACTGCCTGCAACTTGAGTAGAGTGACTTGACACTCCGCCGCCCCCATCCTCCATCCCCTTCAGCTGGTGAGTGGTCCCCCTGGGGTTTCTCCCACTCTTGGTAAATAGCGATCACACCCAAACAGCCGGGTGCCCGTTACAATTATGGCCAGCCACTGGCCATGCACAAGATACACACGCCTCTTGCCGTACCTTCCCAACAAGGTGTAATACGAGTGGGCGTTCCTCCTCCCTCGCGTCCAGCCAGCCGACCCCAGCCGACGACACGCTGACCTCTGCCGCCTGCTTGCCAACTCCCACTCACACGCCAAGCACTCGACAAGGCTCATACGAGATCCTCCTACCGAAGACAGTGAGATGCCCCCACGCCTGTCACACCGCCCGGCCAATTCGGTTGGCGAAGCCCAGGATTCAGGCTGAAGCAACTTGGCCCACCAGCCCCGCCTTTTTTGAAGCGCGGCTGGTTTGCGGCTCCCCATGCACTCATCATCGTGCAGGGGGGGCTGCATTAACGTTGGGTAGTTGCTCGCCTCACGTGTGCACTCCTGTGTTACCAGAGCTCACTGCCTACCCAGGCCTTATGATCACCCAGTAGGGATTCAATACAGCCCTTCCACATTCCCAACGCCTCAGGCGGCGCCTTCCCTTGCGCGGATCAGGCGGCGCCTCAGGCGTCGCCTAAGGCGCGCCCCGAACGCCTGAGGCGTCGCCTGAGGTGCCACCCCGACCGCCTGAGGCGCCCACCACCGCCAGAGGCGCACCCGCCACCGCCTCGGGCGTTATGACCGCCTTCACTTGCGCGCCTCAGACGTTGGGATTGTGGTAGAGCAGCCGTCCCCATCTTAGTCAGTGCCCTTTACCCCCCCCCCCCCCCCCCCCCCGGAGGTCAGGTGCCTGGAGGTGTGCCAGGGTAGGTAATGGGTGGAGATCTATTAGATCTATATCTGATCTAGAAGGGGATCCCAACGCCTTTCGTCGTCGCGAGACAGCCCGCGCTACGTCAAGATGTACGATTTTTGCATACAAACCTGTATACGGTCTCAAGAATCTGAGTGTGCGGTGGTGAGAGCTGGCAGGAATGATGAGGACGCACGGTCTGCACACGGTCTCTGTGTAGCACTCTGGTTCGGGAGATGACAGGGTGCCGGTTGTGTTACAGAAGTAGTCTTATAGACTGTTTTAGGGACGCCGGCAGGCGTGTCTATCTGGGACTGCACACTATTTGGTATGAACTGTGTGGGAACAGCATGTGACACTCCCACCAAAAAAACGACCCACTTCATGGTTTTATACCTTGGGTCCGCCCTCTGGCCATTTGAGGGACTGGGTGTGCAGCCTGCACAGTGGTGCTGCTTGCTTGGCGCCCGCCACCAAGTGTGGATGGCGTTACCGTGGGCTACTTTGATGATGATGATGTTTGTTTACAATCCACTTCTGGCGGTCACACGTACGGTTCCAAAGCTCCAGTGGGACTTAGAGAAGCAAGGCTCAAGGCCCACAAAAGGTCAAGCTACAAGTAGCCCGCGGTAACGCCATCCACACTTGGTGGCGGGCGCCAAGCAAGCAGCACCACTGTGCAGGCTGCACACCCGGCCCATCCAATGGCCAGAGGGCGGACCCAAGGTATAAAACCATGAAGGGACCAAAAAGCCCTCCCCCAGACCACCGGAAGCGGGGCTAGTAGCACACCCGCCGCAGCACTCTACTCAGCGACCACACCGCACCCGCCACCGCACGCGTGTGGCGCCACCTCCCCTTCAAAAACACCCCCAGAGGGGATGCCATCTAGCAAGCAGGTGCAGCCACCCGCGCGCCGTCAACCACGAGGCGCGCGCGGTGGAACTGCACCCGCTTCCCCGCAGCCTTGGCGGCGAGGAACGCGGGCCACAGCGCCTGGTGCCGCGCCTCCTCACGGTCACTGAGGACATCGAAGACCGCAACCGACGGGCCCAAGCCGCACAGGCAGCAGCGGTTGCGCACGACGGCGTCGGCCACGGCGTCAGACTCCACGGCGAAGAGCACACGCAGCATGTCGCCCCGGCGCGGCTCGACACCGATGCCCCCGACGGCATGCTTGGCGTTGAGGAACGACGCGGACACGACGCCACCACCAAACGGCGCATACACCGAGCCACGGATTTGGTGCAAGTAGCGCACGAGACCCGAAGCCAGGCAGACAGGCAGGCTGACGCCGCTCTTGACGGCCGCAGTGACCTGCTCCGCCGCCTTCGCCGCCTCCTCCTCCCCAGGGTAGCAACCTACCATCCCTGGGTAGCCATCGCACGCGACGAGGTCGTTTGCGGCTGCCACCGGGATGGACAACACGAAACTGCGGCGCAGCAACGCGTCGCCCACACGCGCGGGCATCCCCCCCCGGCGGGAGGGGCCGCGCGCAGATGCGGCACGCGCGGCGCCCGCCGCCGCAGGCCGCCCCGTCGTCGGCTCCCCCCCCCCCGACGCCACCGGGGCGGCAGCAGCAGCTGGCCGGGCAGGCTGAGCAGCCTTGGCAGCAGGCGCAGCGCGGGGCGCCGCACTGTGGGCCGCATGGCCAACCCGCGCGCGGGCGGGCTCTGCATGCGGCATCTGCATGGGCGCCCCAGGGACGAGGCTCACCAGGAGGCTCACCACATCCACCAGGGACGCAATCTGTTGCGCCTGCGCCTGCACCACAGCGAGCACCCCCGCGAGGGCACCGCTGCTGTGGCCGGCGTCGGCAATCTGTGTCGCGCCCACATGCGTCGGCGCATTCTGTGGCTGGGCGCGCGCCCTCGCCTCCCTGTCCAGCAGCCCCCCTATCAGGCGTCTGATTTCTGCCTGCCCCGCGCTGAGGGCGCTGAGGGCGTCTGTGGTGTCGGTCGAGGCCGAAATGTGGTTGCTGGCGTCGCCATGCAGGTGTTGCGCAGCCTCCGCGTATGTGGCTGCCCCCGCGCCCCGTGGAGCGCCGAAAGCTGTGTCTGTGTCGCATCCACGCACGCGCGGTGGCGTGGCGGGGAGTCTGAGCCGGGGGAGCCGCTGCTCACCGGTAATTCTGTGGTGGTGGCCGCGCGGGCGACGAGCACGCCGGCGGCCGCACTGTGTTTGCGCGCCTTAGAGCGCGTCATGAGTCATCACACATACATAAATCTGATGAGAGTTTTACAATGATGATGAGTTGTTTACAATCCACTTCTGGCGGTCACGCATACGGTTCCAAAGCTCCAGTGGGACTTAGAGAAACAAGGCTCGAGGCCCACAAAAGGTCAAGCTACAAGTAGCCCACGGAAGCGCCATCCACACTTGGTGGCGGGCGCCAAGCAAGCAGCACCACTGTGCAGGCTGCACATCCAGCCCCTCCAATGGCCAGAGGGCGGACCCAAGGTATAAAACCACCTTTTGTGGGCCTTGAGCCTTGTTTCTCTAAGTCCCACTGGAGCTTTGGAACCGTACGTGTGACCGCCAGAAGTGGATTGTAAAACTCTCATCATCATCATCATCACTTCTCTGTGTGCAGCACATGAACAAAGCTGGAGATGCTGCCAAAGCTTGGGAGCATTACACTCGCGATCTGCTCACGTAGTACGGCCTGGACGGCGGAAGCCAAGCAAGCTGCGATGGTGCGATGGAACTGTGTGTTTGCAGCACGCACCCCTCGCGATCGAAGCGTGGGATTAAAGGAGCTGCCTCGTGAGGCGGCCTTCCAGTCTTGCCTTTGACACACACGCGTACGTAACGGCGATGTGGCCTCCTTGTTCGCATTGGCGATCGAGGACTGCTCTCCTGCAGGAGAGCAGCCCTCCAGCAGGCTCAACTGAGCCTGCTGGAGCTTTGAACCAAACGCTGAACTTCTGCGCCCGCCGGAATGTGGGGGTTGTTTGTAAACTCGTCATCATCATGCCTGCATGTGCTCAGGATCATGCTGCTCCATGAAGAAAGAGAAGTGAAAGAGCCAGGACGTTTTTTTGGTGTGGATGTTGTCCCACACCTTTCGGTCGAGACGGGCCAAGATGCAGCACGTTGGTGCTCCTATTGTGGACGAGAACAACGACCACCACGGCTGCGGCCCGCCTCATTGGTTCAGTCGCAGTGGCGCCTGAGCTTGAACAACTTGACTGATCGTCCTGGACAGGACAAACGACGGACAAACGACGACGGCCAACGACAGCACCTGTACGCGTGGGAGGGTGATCATGGGTCCATTCTCTTGTGGGTGCTTCAGTGGGCGCGCGCGTGAGGCCAGAGGGCGAGCCTCTGCGGCAACGGCAGACCCACCAGTCTTTGAGGATGGCCGTGCAGCGGCCTCTCATTCTGGCGGTGGCACGGGAGCGGGCGTGGTTGCGGCACCACGGGCGGAGTCTGTGCTGGGTGGTCTGGTGCGTGGTGGCCGCTGGGTCAAGGACAATCAGATCTGCAGTAGATTTGCTTGCGACCTGCGACCTGTTCCCAGGCATCAACGGCTCGCCCAGTTCACCCTAGCAACGCCCAATTTATCATGACGCGCCCATGAGGCTCCGTCCTGGTGGCCGCGTGTCCCGATCGCTCCAGCATGGAAGGCATGGCAGTGCATGGCAGTTATACCCTGCGATCTGACCTATCAACACATGCACACACACACACACACAAACACACACACACGCACGCACGCACGCACACGCACGCACGCACACACACACACAAGCAAATGCACACACAAACACGCACACACAAGCACATGCACACACGCGCACACACGCAGCTCGGCGATCGCGATCAACTGGGTACGCCAGCATCAGCGCTGCAGCTGTTGCCGCGCAGCGTGCGCTTGGCTGAGGGCCGCGACACCGCGACCGCGCTCGGCACGACTGCCGACTCGCTGGCGCTCGCTGGCCGCCCCGAGCTGATTGCTCCGCCGCCGCGCCTGCTGCTCCTCCTCGCGCCCGGCGCCGTGTTGGGCGCGGCGCTCGAGCATGTGGCTGGCGCCGTGCTGGAGCTGGCACTGCCGGTGCGGCTGTCGCCCGAGCAGGCCGCACTCGTGGCGCCGACGCTGGCCCCGGAGCACGAGTCCGCGGTGGCCACGCTTACAAGCGGTGGCCACGTGCAGGGACCAGAGGCGGTGAGGGCGGAGGTCCGGAACTCACTGAGCAGCTGCTTGTCCCACTTTTGCTCGTCCAACTCTGCACGAGTGTGTGCGTGGGAACGCGTGCGTGTGCGTTTGTGTGCGTTTGCACGTGCGTTCAAGTCTGTCTGCGTTCGAGTGTGCGTGCGCATGTGTGCACACGCACACACACACGCACACACACAAATTGCGCTCCCCACCCCCACCCTGACCCCACCCCCACCACCTGAACACACTCAGGTCACCTTCCTGAACTCTGCGACATCCAAGGCGCCCGCATGGCTGCACGCGACCGTGGTGCACGCGGACCCGGGCGCGAGGGAGCTGCTCGGCACCTCCCCGCAGCCTGACGCCATGCTGCACGCGCAGGTGCTGGGGAAGTAGGAGTCCTCGTAGGGGTCAAATGACCATGCATAGGGGAGTGAGCATGGTGGGCTTGGGCAGTCAACGTCAAGGGGCAAGGGCAAGGGGCAAGGGCCACCGGCGGTGCGTCTCCCTCTCCCGTCCTCCCCCCGCCTAGTGCAAACTCATCATCATTTTCCGCCCTGAGAACCCCCTCCCTCCCTCGCCCCACTGCAGGCGGGGCACATCTCATCGAATACGAGCCCGCCCTCGCTTGCCGTTTTGCTGCCTGAGGCCGGTTTTCCCCTCCTTCACCCCTCCCCCCCAGCCTGCTCATCCCACAGGCGTGCCCTCTGAGTCTCATCCACGACAAGCCTGTGCTGCGCTTGCAGATGTGCTGTTCATGGCCCCCTCCACTTCCCCTCCCACCGTGCAGACGTGCCTTCTGAGCCTCACTTCAGCCCACAAAACAATCTCCTCCCACCACGCAGGTGTGCCCTTATCGGCGCCTCATCTACACCTTACCCAAGCCCGCATTTTCGGACTTGCTGTCTGAAGGCAGGCCACACCCTCCCCGCCGCCCGCTCCCGCCCCGCAGGCATGCCTTCTGAGCCTCATCCAAGACGAGCCCGCATTTGCAGACGTGCTCTCCGAAGCAGCGCTCGAGGTAATGGCCTCGTCGTCATGCTTGGCGGCAACGCGCACCTCCTTGGCCGCGGCGCCGCTGCAGTTCTTGCCCGCGTCGCTGGCGTGCCGCGTGGTCGTGGCGGCAATGCGCACGTTCGACCCACGCAGCGGCGCGCTGCTGCCAGCACTGTGCCTGACGGTGCGTATGTCCGGCGGTGGCTGCGCTGGCGCACTCCCCACCACCTGTAGGAATCATGCACATGGCCTTTTCCTTATTATGTCTGCAGGGCAGGCAGGCAGGCAGGCAGGGGGCAAAATAAGCCTTATCAAAGCAGGCCTTATAGGCGAAAACCTGAGCTGAGAAGCACAGTCCATTGTGATTAGTAACACGTGCTCGGGACCCAAAGGCCCTCGATGCCTCTGACCTCCCCCCTCCCCAACGCACACATGCACACACGCAGCGCAGCTCTTTGCGCTGCCGCAGGCCTGGGCCCCGAAAGCCCCATACTCCCCCCTGTCCTGCTCCTCACCCCATGCTCATGATCATACGCACGCCGCAGCTCTTCGTGGGGCCGGGGCTACACGGCGCGAGCTCTGACGCCGTGCTGACCGACCAGCGTGTGCCGGACCGGCACCTGCTGCAGAGCAGCAGCGCCGCCGCGGACCGCGACAGCGCGATGAGGCAATCGTCGTTGCTGCCGATTGCCGCTTACGGCCTCGGCGGCATGGGCGCGTCTGCGGCGCTTGCGCCCGCGGCGCATGCAGGCAGCAGCGGCAGCGAGGGCGGCGAGGGTGGCCGGGGCAGCGACGCGCTGCTGTCAAGCGAGGCGGCGGGCATCCTCGAGCGCGTGAGCGGCAGCATGCAGCAGCTGTCCAGGGCTGCGTCGCCCTTGCAGGTGGGTGTGCGTGCGCGTGTCAGAAACGGTGGAAGGCGGGGAGGAGGGGTGGGGGGTGGGGGCAGGAGCATCCTCGAGCGCGAGGGCGGCAGCCTGCGTGCCTGTGTGCGTGCATGCCTGCCTGCCTACCTGCCTGCCTGCCTGCCTGCCTGCCTGCCCGCCTCCCCGCCTGCCCGCCTCCCCGCCTCCCCCGCCTCCCCGCCCCCCGCCTCCCCGCCTCCCCTCCCCGCCCGCCCGCCGCCCGTCCGCCCGCCTGCGTGCCTGTGTGCGTGCCTTCCCGCCCGCCCGCGTGCTTGTGTGCTTGCCTCCCTGCCTGCCCGCCTGCGTGCCTGTGTGCGTGCCTCCCCGCCCGCCCGCCCGGCTGCCTGCCTGCCTGCCTCTCTGCCTGCCTGCCTGCCTGCCTGCCTGCCTGCCTGTGGTTTTCGGGGTTACATGTTTGAGTCGGTGGTGCGTGTGCAAGCATCAGGGAACGACGGGTGTGGTGTAAGGGGCCATCTTGTCGACGCCTGTGTCCGGCTTGGGCCTGCTCACGCCCCCCCTCCTCCCCCCCGGCCCCTCCCCTGAAATGCAGACTGCCCACTACCGCGCACTCAACTTTGGTTTGCCGGGGCCTGCTCCCCCCCCCCCCCCCCCCCCCGCCCCCCTGAAAATGCAGGCTGCCCACTACCATGCAGTAAACTCTGGCTTGCCAGGGCCTGCTCTCCCCCCCCTGAAAATGCAGACTGCCCACTACCACGTGCTCAACTTTGGCTTGCCTGGGCCTGCCCCCCCCCCGCCCCCCTGAAAATGCAGGCTGCCCACTACCATGTGCAAAACTCCAGCTCCTCCGCTGTGAGCGGAGGTAGCCTTGCCGGCGGCGCGTTAAACACGCCGAGCATGGGGGGGTCGCCGCCCGGCGCGTCCCAGACCCCGCGTGCGGGGGGCGGGTCCACGACATCGTCACAGCGGATGCTCGGTGGCTGTTCTGACAACGGCATGGTGCAGTCGCCGCGGCCCCAGTCCGCGCGGCCGCAGCACCCGCCGCCGCAGCCGCCGCCGCTGCCGCCGCCGCAGCACCAGCAACAGCAGCAGCAGCAGCCGCACCCGCCGCACCAGCAGCAGCACCAGCAGCAGCGCCAGCACCAGCAGGAGCACCAGCAGCAACAGCAGCTGCTTGTGCAGCACCAGCAGCAGCTGCAGGAGCTGCAGCACCAGCAGCACCAGCAGAAGCAGAAGCTGCAGGACCAGCAGCTGCAGTACCAGCAGCAGCAGCAGCAGCAGCACCAGCAGCAGCTGCAGCAGCTGCAGCACCAGCAACACCAGCAGATGCAGCAGCTGCACCAGCACCCCCTGCCACTGCCGCACCTTCTGGGCGGCTACCAACTGCACCTTCCGGGCGGATTCCTGCAGATGTCACCATCCTTTACGCCGCCCCACGCGTCCCACAAGGTGGGTGGATAACATGGGTCTCGAGAGGCGGAATTGAGGCTGGATCGGTGGTGGATTTGGGGCGTATGTAGGGATGCGGATGGTGGAGGATGGGTGGGTGCATAGAGATAAAGTAGGGTCGAGGGTGGTGGTGGGGCTTAGGAGTGTAGGATTGGGGTCTAGGCTGCGACGGCGTGTTTTCACCACTTGCGGGAGTTAAAAGTGCATCCACCTTAATTAAGATGTGTTTGTTTACAACAAGTTTGTTTGTTTGTTTCTCTATTTGTGCTCTGTTTCTTCGTCTGTTTTGATTGATCTAATCTGTCTTTGTCTGTTTTGTTTTGGTATGTTTGCTTTGTTTTTGCTGGTCATGTTTTGGTCTGGTCTGGTGTGGTCTGGTGTTTGGTTACTGGTGTCTGGTGTTGCGTTTTGTTGTGTATGCTTGTTCATTTGGAAGGTGAGCGCGACAGCAAGGGTGGCGCCGTGTCCACCCAGTTGGGAGTCGCATTTAGGAGTGACGGGGCCTGGGGGGCGCTGGGTTGGATGGTTGCGGTGCGCGTGCTGACTGCAGTAACAGTAACACGGGGTTTCCAGCTAAGCAGGCTACTCTTCTACTGATGATGATGATGGATCTTACAGTCTGTGTGACACCAGTAATGATGTATAAGACCGGTGTCGGCGCTAGCGCCCGACACCTTAAACTCAGTTTCAGTGGGAAACTGGCTGGCTACCTGGTAGGGGTGAGGGTAAACCCCACACGCGCGCACGCACTGGACCTAGACAGGACACTGGGCCCCCAGATCCACCCTATACCACCCAGGTAGTGACAGCAACGCATTGTTGGTGTGCGCCTGTGTTCTACTACTAGTCCCGCCGCCGCCATTGGCTCCAGCAATCTCCTCCATGCCCGCCAGCAATCTCCTCCACGCCCGCCAGCAATCTCCTGTATTCCCGCAAGAAATCTCCTCCATGCCCGCCAGCAATCTCCTGTATGCCCGCCAGCAATCTCGTCCATGCATGGGCGCCGCCATGCGATCTGCATGCGCCGCGCCGCGCTCCATGCGCGCCAGCACCCGTACCACCCGCCTCATTCCCGTTCTTTAGCCATTCCCCGTGACACCTATGGCTGATCCTTGTTCCGCCGTCCCCTTTGGCATCTGTAACCCGTATCCTCTCCCTGTAGCCTCATTCCCCGTTCTTAACCGCCATCTCCATTATGGTGCCCGCCCGCTGGTGGGGCCTCGCCTCGCCCCATGCCGCACGGCTAGTGTATTGATTGCTGCGCCATCTATAATCTGCGCCTTGGGGCAGGGAACCCCTTCGCCACAACCTCCTCACAAAGCCTAGCCGCATGTGCCTCGCTTCCCATGTTTCTCAATTTCTCGCCATCCGCTTCCATGCGGCCGCCTGCAATCTCCTCCACGCCCGCGAGCAATCTCCTCCATGCCCGCCAGCAATCTCTTCCATGCATGCACGCGCAGAGCGCCGCCATGCAACCCCCATGCGCCGCGCGCGCGCCATGCGCGCGCCGCGCCCGCCAGCTCCCGTAGCCTCATTCCCCGTTCTTTATCCATGCGCCGTGACGCATTAGCCATGTCCGCCGTCCCCTGGCATGCATAACCCGTAGCCTCATCCCCGGTAGCCGCATTCCCCGTTCTTAGCCGCCATCTCCATTATGGTGCCCGCCCGCTGGTGGGGCCTCGCCTCGCCCCATCCCGCACGGCTGGTGCATCGATCGCGTCGCCATCTAATAATCTGCGCCTTGGGGCAGGGAACCCCTGCGCCGCAACCTCCGCACAAAGCCTAGCCGCATGTGCCTCGCTTCCCATGTTTCTCAATTTCTCGCCATCCGTCTCTCTCTTCCATACAGGCACAGTAAACCATTAGGAGCCGCAATCTGCTTGAGTTCCGATCGTTGTGAGAGGGGGTGCATGCTCGCCGCAATTCTCGCCATCGTGCATCGTGCTCTCCATCGTACCGCTGCCCCATCTGCCACATAGCCTCGCCCCATCAGGACCAGTTCATCAGTAGCGCTGTGCGTCACAGCCGCGCAGGGTAAATTTCCAGATTTTCAGCCGCCCAGTACCAAGCGCAGTTGTCCCGGTTGTCCGCCATCGAGCGGCGCCAGGGCGGGAGCCCCTGGCGAAGAGCTTATGAACTTAACATGGTAGACAACTAGTACAATTCGACCTACTAGAGACACCCGCCAATACTCCAGCACACTTCAGTATTAGAGTACCGCCGGCTCCCGGCCGATAGACTACCGCTCCCGCCGGCTAGACTACCCCAAACAGCGGTCTCTGAGAGACATGTCTGGCAAGGAGCATATAAGAGAGGACCTTCTTCAGGGTCACAGTAGTGGCCTTGTGGCCAGTCAAGCCGGCAGAGCCGAATGGCGCTGACTGGAACGGTCCCCGCCTGGCAGTGCACGGCTGTCCAGCTCTCGTTTGCATGGGGCTCAGCCGGCGCCCCATGCCTCATGCATGGCCAGGTCCCACCCTCCAGGTGCTGACTGCACAACCATCAAAGTCTCACAAAGTCACCGTCCAAACGCACCCCTCTCCAGGTGTGGGGATGGGTGTTCTACGGTGGCTGCGTCAGTAAGCTGGGGATCTGTAGGGGGGAGAGAGCGGGGGGGAGAAGATCGTGTCTGGGGTGCTGTCTCACACATTTGTCCCCTGCCCCCCCCCCTCCCCCCTCTGCCGCAGCCGGCCTCCTACGGCGCGCCCCCGGCCCTGCTCCTCAGCCAGACGGGCCCTGGCGGCGACGCGCAGTGCGCGCACGACTGCGCTGCTTTGATGATGTCGCACTCGCCGTCCATGTGGACGCTGCTCGAGGTGCACGTCGACGTGCCGCTGGAGCCGGGGGAGAGCGCGTCCGGGGGGGGCGCGCCGGGGAGTGCGCGTGCCAGCCGCGCCAGCGGCGCCAGCGGCGGCGCCGGCGGGCTGCTGGGCAGCCGACCCCCGGGCGGCAGCTTCGAAGTCGGTGGCGGCGGCGCGGGCGGCAACTCGTGGGGGCGCGTGGTGCTGCAGAATAAGTGCGAAGGGGGGGGGAGGGGCGAGGGCTTCTGTTGTTCCTCACCTGTATTCCTGTCTAGGGTGCCTGTTTTTTTTATTGACGCGAACAAGGGGCGTCTCTTTGTCCAGTGCCGGCGTTCTCGCATCTGCACGAGCAATTCAGGTTCACACTGTGGCAGTTGAGGGGGGGGGGCTGCTTACCTTCTCTGCCAGCCATGGTGCTCACCGTCCCCTGCGTGTGTGCGTGCGTGCGTGCGTGCGAGCCTGCCTGCCTGCCTGCCTGCCTGCCTGCCTGCCTGCCTGCCTGCCTTGCCTTGCCTTGCCTTGCCTTGCCTTGCCTTGCCCTGCCTGCCTGCCTGCCTGCCTGCCTGCCTTCCTGTGCCCGTCTGCCTACCTGCACCACCTTTGGGCAGTGCTTAACCCTGAAACCCAAATCCCCCCCCAAAAAACCTTGAAGGCTTCAACCTAAAACCTTCAACTCTCAAGGCCAAAACTCAGAAACCCAACCTGTCTGCCTTCTGGCGCCTACCTCTGTGGTCCCTGGGAAGGATTTTAGTAATTAGTTTTCTGCCGGCTCCAGCAACTTTGACCGCTCATACCAGGTACAATACACAGCGGGTATTCATGCAATGCATGCCGTTGTGCTGCTCTTGGCAAGAGCTTTCCAACGCATCGCTCCACGCCCTCACCCACCAAGTGTGGGGTGGTTTTCTGGGAAATGGGAAATCCGGCTCGGAGCGGTATACGGCGGGGAATCACTGGCCTACCTGCCTACAACCTGCCTACCTACACCACCTTTGGGCAGTGCTTAACCCTCGAAACCCACATCCCCCGAACAAAAAAAAAACTTGAAGGCCTCAACCCCAAACCCTTACCCCTCAAGGCCAAAGCCCCATGGCCTTCAGCAACCCATAGTTAACCCCAAGCCTACCCTCCCCTTCCCTCCGTTGCAGCCAGTCAAAGGCGTACTGGGGCGTGATGGATGGCGACCACGAGGTGCTTGCGACGCTGTTTGGCAACGAGAAAGGCAGGCTGGAGGAGCTGGGGGAGTATCTCGAGGTGTGTGGTCGAGTCCACAGTCGGTTCTGCACGTCTCTGGTGGCATTATTATATCTGTGCTTGCACACCCTTGGAAAGAGGCTGGAGGAGCTGGTAGAGTATCTGCAACACCGCGGTGCACCCATCAGTGGCATCGGCAGACGTGGGAAGGATGTGAGCGGGGCAGGGCGTGGCCTGTGCTTGAGCACACACACACGGAAACCGTGTCGGACGACGAGAAACACCCACACCTAACCTCTTGGATCTCCGACCTCTGGATATCAACCTGTCCGCACGCACACACGTGCACACCCACTCTTCATCTGCATGCCCAAATTTCAGAGCTGCGCAATCGCAAGTCTGATAAACCATCAGAGGCGCCCAGCAGACTGTAAAATCTGCACACACACACACCCACCACCACCACCACCACCACCCACCTGCCCATTCACAATGCGCAGTCCCAATGGGAGCTGCAGCGACGCAGCCAGCGTAACAAAGCCAGCCCACTTGACCGCAAGCTCCTGCTGCTGTCAGAGCCCTGGAAGTGCGTGGTCATCGTGCCAGCGCGCGCGCGGGGCCGCAGCGGCGAGCGCACTGTGGAGGCGGGCGCCGCGGTAACGCCGTCTCCTGGCGCAGCCTGCGCCGGTTCCAGCGTGCCCGATGAACTGGGTCTCAAGCTTGTCGGCGTTGGCGTCGGCGTCGACGGCGACGGCGGCAGCCCTGTGGCGGCCCCGCGCAGCCGCGCGGGCAGCGCGTCCGGCACTCTCGTGCAGCCACCACTGCCGCTGCTGCCCGCCGCTGAGTCGCCTCCGCACAGGGCGCGCGGCGGCTTTGCTGGTTTCTGTGGCGACTGCGGTGCATGGTCGCCGGCGGGATCGGCGGCGCTCGAGTGCGGGGACCTGGAGGTGCGTATCTGTGTGTCTGTGTTGCGTCTCTCTCTCTCTCTCTCTCTGTCCATCATTATCTCCCCCTCTCCGTCCCTCTGTCTGTCCCTCTCTCACTCACACGCACACACATGCAACCTGCACAGGACGCGGGCGGCGCCGACGCTTCTTCCGGCCCAGACGACCACCCCCTGCTGAAGAGGCGCTCGCTCTCGTTCTCACTCCCGCGCATCAACACGGGCGTGACAGCCACCATGTCCCCCCTTGCTGCGGCGCGGGCGCTCGGCGCGGGTGCGTTTGGCAGCAGCGGCAGGTGCGGCGGCAGCGGTGGCAGCAGCGGCGGCAGCAACGGCGGCGGCAGCGGCGGCGGCAGGTCGTTGGGCAGGTCGTTCAGCAGGCCGCCACGCGCGGGCAGCGGCGTGGGCGGTGCGCTTGGCGCAACGCGGTGTGTGCGTGTGCCTGCCTGCCTGCCTGCCTGCCTACATGCCTCCTGCCTCCTGCCTCCTGCCTGCCCGCCTGCCTGCCTGCCTGCCTGCCTGCCTGCCTCCTGCATCCTGCATCCAGCCTGCTTACCTGCCTGCTGCCGCGCAGGTTGAGTCATGAGCATCCCAATCGGACACTCCCCGACTCCACCATGTGCCCACCCACCCATCCACGACCGACCCCTCTTGCCTGCGCGCCTGCCGTCTGCCTGCCGCGCAGCTTCGGGCTGGCTCCCATTGCCGGAACGAGGAGTTCGCCACCAAGTGATCCGAGCAAAGGAACAGGGTCTGCGGGTGCGGCCACAGGCAGGGGGTGGGGGTCAGGGTATAGGACTCGCATGTTTTTTCAGACACGGCGTTTGTGCGGTCTCAGGATAAGGTTGGGTGGAGAGCTGTTGTGTATGGTCCGACTGCCCCTCGGGCGCCGGCCCCTCCACCTCGGCAGTCAAGTGGACTGGCAAGCGCCACTTGACCCCCAATCCTCTGGAAGTAGTCGGGATGTATTTGGGAGGCGTCGCATAACAGCTATATGTTTTTTCTCTGGGACTACGCCTTGACAGACAGCCGGCTGGTGGCTACCGCCCCTCACAAGTGATTGTTAGGGTCATAACTGGACTTGGGTCTAGGCTGTGGTACTAGGACTAGAAGGTAGTCTTCTCTGGAAAACCGATCAAACTGTTACCGTCCGTATTGTTTGCCTTCGCGGGGGGGGGTCGAAACTATAGTTTTTCAATGCGATTGCGAGGGTCTTTTTGTCATTTTCAGTCGTTTCGACGCCCCAAATCACGATTTTCGACGACTTGTATTAGTTTCTCAGCTTCGCGGGGGGGGGGCAAAGAATGATATTTATTCGCAAAGGCAAACCGCACGGACGGTACTGTTCAGGGTTACGAGTTGCAGCCCGGGGGCGGGCCATCGACCGCAGCAAATGCAGCAAGCATAGCCAGGCACAGGGGCCGCGGGTGCAGCCACAGGTGGTGGTGGTGGTGGTGGTGGTGGATAGGAGGGGAGGAGGGCAAGGGTTCAGGGTTTCAGCCCGGGGGGTCAGGAATTTAGGGCTCACAGTATAAGCACACACAAGCACACACACACACACACACACACACACACACACACACACACACTCCCGCACACGTGCGCTGCCTCACTCCTCACTCGATAATCCCTCCCACGCGCCGCCAGCTCTCACGCTGACTGTGCAGTTCATGCACATGCACGCGCGCTCCCTCCCGCACACGTGCAGGTTTAATGCGCCAACTTGGGCGTCTGACGGACTGAAAAAACCACCAAGCACTTTCTCCTCCCTACACACACGCGCGTACCAGTGATTTTGTTGTCATGAATTTTAATTGATTTTCTGGAGCCATTTGACTAATAATCCGGCTTCATGGCTCCCAATTCCAGCTTCAAACGCCGAATCCAAAAACACATACACACTCCCGCCCGCATTGTCTCACTCCTCACACCATGCTTCCTCCCTCCCACGTGCACGCCACCACGCAGCCCCCGTGCCCCGTGGTCCACTGGGCAGTGCAGGCGGGGCAGAGGCCAGCGTGGGCTTTGAGGAGGACGCCAACCGGCCGAGTGCGCGGGTGGGTTGGGTCGGGGGGGGGAGGGGCGGTGTCTAGCTAGGGGCTGGGGCTTACGATGGGTGGGTCATCATGGATTAACAGTCGACACACCTACCACACACACACACACACAAAACTTCAAGTGGTGTCAAAATCGTCGGGGGCTCCCGCCCCGACGCCGCCAATGGCGGACCAACTGGGCTGACAGGGTGCTGCTGCAGCGTGAGCGACTCTGGGTTTTGGAAAATCGGCTATGTCGCCGATTTGCCCTGATCCAGAGCGCTAGTGGCTGTTTGAGACACGGCGTCATAAGGCAGGCAACTGCGAGGCATGCGGGGACGGAGGGCAGGCTGCTGGCAGAAGTCGGCGCCGCCATCGTCGGTACCCCCATGCAGCCACGGGCACCGGCACCGGGCAGAGGCTGCAGCTACGCTACAGCCAGGGCACCGGCTATGGGCATCGGCTATTGATTGACATCGGCTAAGGCTTCGGCTACGGCCAGGGACACCCTGCATCTGCACTCACATCGCATCGGCTACACGTCCGCCCTCTGGGCATCTGCATCTGCATCGGCCACGGCTACGGCCACGGCTACTGACATCGGCTGCGGCGACGGCTTCGGCCTACGGACTGCAGCTACGGCACGAATCGCGGGGCACTTCAGTGACCTGCATGGAGGGTCTCCATGCAGGGCGAATCTTACTTGCATGAGACACATGACGACGGAGGTGCACTGGCAGCAAGCGCCCTCGCAGCGCAAGCGCCATGCATGGAGGCTGGCGGCATGTCGGGCGTGCGCCACATGATGAACGGAGGAGGGGGAGGGTGGCCAGGCTGGCTGCCCGAACTGAGACGCATGGCGCGACCAGATGTACTAGAGCTAGTGGGATGGACACAGTCAATGTGTATCCACTGAGTGGACTAGTGCGGGTGATCGTATCTGCCTGCCTCAGGGATTGAGTGCGCAAGCACAAGTCTAATACGCCATTAAAGGCGTCCAACAAGACTGTAAAATCGACCACCTACCGTAGTACCGCTTTGCCTTGGCGCCACTTTTAGAAAGGTGATGATGTTTGGTTACAATCCACTTCTGGCGGTCACACGTACGGTTCCAAAGCTCCAGTGGGACTTAGAGAAACAAGGCTCAAGGCCCACAAAAGGTCAAGCTACAAGTAGCCCACGGTTACGCCATCCACACTTGGTGGCGGGCGCCAAGCAAGCAGCACCACTGTGCAGGCTGCACACCCAGCCCCTCAAATGGCCAGAGGGCGGACCCAAGGTATAAAACCATGAAGGGACCAAAAAGCCCTCCCCCAGACCACCGGAAGCGGGGCTAGTAGCACACCCGCCGCAGCACTCTACTCAGCGACCACACCGCACCCGCCACCGCACGCGTGTGGCGCCACCTCCCCTTCAAAAACACCCCAGAGGGAATGCCATCTAGCAAGCAGGTGCAGGCACCCGCTCGCCGTCAACGACGAGGCGCGCGCGGTGGAACTGCGCCCGCTTCCCCGCAACCTTGGCGGCGAGGAAAGCGGGCCACAGCGCCTGGTGCTGCGCCTCCTCGCGGTCACTGAGGACGTCGAAGACTGCAGTCGAGTCCACGCAGCGGCGCAGCTCGTGGCGCCAGCGCACGACAGTGTCGGCCACGGCGTCAGACGCCACGGTGAAGAGCACACGCAGCACACCACCCCCGCGTGGCTAGAAAGGGGGTAATTTGTGGGGTAATTGTTTATAATTTTGTGCCTTGCCGCTCGAGGCTCGATTAACGGAGGCGCGTTCTCGTCGCCGAGCCCTGGACCCAGCAATGCGGCGCTGCTGGTGACGAGGATCTCCGTGCCGCTGACGAGCGGGGTAAAATACGACTGGCCCGGCTCCTGCTAGACTGACCCTCGGTGGAACACTTCAGGAGCGGCTTGCCCGGCGCTGCCATGGCTTGGCGAGTAGCCGCGGCGCTGCCGCGGCCCGTGCTGGGAGACGGCCCTTATCCTCCCCCCATGCAGGACGCCATGCGGCACCGATCTCGACGAGTTGATCGACGAGCGGAGGAGCTGGCGCCCGTCAATGCATGCTGGACATTGGTCAAGATGGCTGCCCGTGGAGGCGGGCTACCATCACGGCTTCAGCGGTGGCGACCGCCGAGGCAACACAGAGTAAATCCGCTTCACCAATCGCAGCGTTCGTCACCGCGCTCATCCTCGGGGTCGCTTGTCTGCCGGTGACTGGCGTTGGAAGGTCTTCAGGCAGCCTCCATGACAACTCTGTCGTCCATGCACCCCTGGAGGGTGGGACCTGGCCATGCATGAGGCATGGGGCGCCGGCTGAGCCCCATGCAAACGAGAGCTGGACAGCCGTGCACTGCCAGGCGGGGACCGTTCCAGTCAGCGCCAGTCGGCTCTGCCGGCTTGACTGGCCACAAGGCCACTACTGTGACCTTGAGGAAGGTCCTCTCCTATATGCTCCTTGCCAGACATGTCTCTCAGAGACCGCTGTTTGGGGTAGTCTTGCCGGCGGGAGCGGTAGTCTATCGGCCGGGAGCCGGCGGTAATCTAGTACTTCAGTGTGCTGGAGTATCGGCGGGTGTCTCTAGTAGAAGAGTAGCCTGCTTAGCTGGAAACCCCGTGTTACTGTGCCTTGCCGCGGGATTTTTTTTTACGTCACTTTTTGACTTTTTCGGCAAAATCTTTTAGAAATCGACCTTGCCACAACGTTTCCCGAATTAATTTATTCCAAGGCAAAGTGGTACTACGGTAACAGCCAGTGTATCAGGCCTCGCTCAGGTGTTATCGCTCCGGAGCACTACACGCAGGTGGCTGGCGACTGGTGTGTGGGGGGGGGCCTAGTGCGCTGTGGCGTGGGATGGAATGCCCGCTGCTGCACAGTTTTGCAGTGTGCCAGTCGCCTCCCCGTGGGGGCACGCTTGGTAGGCTGGCGCGCTGCGTGGCCTTGCGGGCTCTACTAGTTGAGCTCCCCTAGACGTGTAGTCTAGGCCTTAACGCACGCCTTGGGGTCCTCCGGGCGCGTATGTGTAAAACTGTAAGAACGTGGGGGCGCACCCGGGGTTCACCAGCCCGGGATCGTGTCCCCTAGGCCTCCACCGTAGCATCAGTAGAGGCTATTGATGTAGGATGGGTATGTTTTTTTTGTTTTTGTTTTTTTTCAGATGATGAGAGTTTTACAATCCACTGCCGGCGGTCACACGTTCGGTTCCAAAGCTCCAGCGGGACTTAAGAGAGCAGGCACGAGGCCCACCAAAGAGAGGTAAAGCTACAAAGGGAGCCCACGGTAGCGCCAAACCACGGCGTGGCGGGCACCAAGCAAGCAGCATCACGGTGCAGGCTCCACACCCAACCCCTCCAGTGTTGGGCAGTGATGTCCTTAGCGCCCCCGCAGGCCCCGCAGCCCCCGCAGCCCTCGCAGCCCCCGCTGCGGGGGCTAAACGGGAAATTTGGGGGGAAACTTCGGGGGCGAATCGCGGGAGTTTCGCTCCGAAAAGTGTGAAAATCGGCAATTTCACACTTTTCGTAAAGAAAACGCCCGCCTGCGGGGGCAATTCGGCATGTCCCCTCTATTGTTGCGGGGGCAAACAGGGAATTCTCGGTTTCCTTAGGGACACCACTGGTGTTGGGTTGGGGGCTGAGCGCGGGCGGGCACGCGGTCGGGGCCCAACTTCTAGTAGTGGGGCAACGTGCGTGCGCTCCCCTAAACCCTTAACCCTAAACTCTCTCTCTCTCGCTCTGCGATAAAGCCGCTCACCCTCAACTGGCGGCCCTCACATTCCCCGCCCCCCTCTTGCCCACCTGCCCTCCACCCCTCCACCGCTGTGCGGCCCTCACCACCACCCCTTCCTCTCTCATTCGTGGTGCCACACTGTAGCTGTGACTGTAAAATTCACTCTCCCTACCCGACCACAGCCCCCTATAGTGTCATCCGGGGGTTACCCTCTACACCCACAGTGTAATTGCTTTGTTACAAGGCACTACAATTTGCGCAAATTTGTAGTGCCTTGTAACCAAGCAATTACACTGTGGGTGTAGAGGGTAACCCCGGGGTAGCACTATAGGGGGCTGTGGTAGGGCCTAACCTCTCCCCACAGGGTGGTCAGCCCATCGCGGTAGACGGCCAGTTGCCTGCCCCCCCCCCTCACCCCTCATAAGTGGTGGCACCCCTGCGCATGACCCCACAGGGTGGGCAGCTCGTCGCGGCAGGCGGCCAGTCACCGCGCAACTCGCCGCGCACCACTTCGGCAGCCGCGTTGACGCGCAACACTGAAACAGGGGGCTGGACCGGAACAGAAGGTACGGTAGGAGGCACAGAAGGAGGGGAGAAGTTACAGTAGGAGGCACAGTAGGAGGAGAGAAGGTTCAGTGGGACAGAAGGACAGAAGGACAGAAGGACAGAAGGACAGAAGGACAGAAGGACAGAAGGACAGAAGGACAGAAGGACAGAAGGACAGAAGGACAGGACAGAAGGACAGAAGGACAGGACAGAAAGACAGTAGGACAGAATTGGACAGAATTGGACAGTACAAGGGAAGGACAGTAGGACGGAGGGACAGTAGAAGAACAGAAGGACAGTAGGACGCGCGCGCCGAGCAGTATTATGCGCGTCTAGAGCAGTGGTCCCTGGGAAGGATTCTAGTAATTAGTTTTTTGCTGGCTCGAGCAACTTTGGCCGCTCATACCAGGCGCAATACAAAGCAGGTGTCCACGCAGCGCGTGCCGCTGTGCTGCTCTCGGCGATACCTTTCCAATGCCCCCATCCACACCCTCTCCCACTGAGTGTGGGGTGGTTTTCTGGGAAATGGGAAATCCGACCCCGAGCGGTATACGGCTTGCAGGGGATCAGGGGATGCTCTCAAAATGTCCCTGCCTGTAACATCCATCAGGACAGAAGGTACAGTAGGAGGACACACACACACACACACGCACAGGCTCACAGAGAACCCGTCGGCCTCGGATCTTAAAAGGCCAACTTTGCCGCCAAGGGGGAAATTGCGACGGGGAAAATGAGGAAACTTTGCTAGTTTGAGCTGATCCCTGCTGCTGTGTGCCTGGCCACCCAGTGCTTCTTCAATTGATTTCAATTAATTAATTCTTACAGCCCGGCCGCTGGCGGCCTAGACCAAAATCGGCCAAAATCGGCAAAAAAAAACAATTGATTATTTCCGTCCAGAAACCGCCGTAGACGATCGAAGCACTGTGGCCACCCCCTTCTGATGATGGATCTTACAGTCTGTGTGACACCAGTAATGATGTATAAGACCGGTGTCGGCGCTAGCGCCCGACACCTTAAACTCAGTTTCAGTGGGAAACTGGCTGGCTACCTGGTAGGGGTGAGGGTAAACCCCCACACGCGCGCACGCACTGGACCTAGACAGGACACTGGGCCCCCAGATCCACCCTATACCACCAAGGTGATGATGATGATGATGATGGATGTTACAGTCAGGGACACCTCTAAAGGCGTATAAGACCGTGCTCGGCGCCATATGGCCCGAGCACCTTACTGAGATGGCTGGCTGTTGGTGGTAGGGAACCCCAACTCTGTAAAGAGCGTGGGCGCACCCCTAGGTCCCCTACCGCAGCGGCAGCAAACGCTTGTTGAAGTCGGTGAGCAGGTAGTGACAGCAACGCATTGTTGGTGTGCGCCTGTGTTCTACTACTAGTCCCGCCGCCGCCATTGGCTCCAGCAATCTCCTCCATGCCCGCCAGCAATCTCCTCCACGCCCGCCAGCAATCTCCTGTAGGCCCGCCAGCAATCTCCTCCATGCCCGCCAGCAATCTCCTGAATGCCCGCCAGCAATCTCGTCCATGCATGGGCGCCGCCATGCGATCTCCATGCGCCGCGCCGCGCTCCATGCGCCGCGCCGCGCTCCATGCGCGCCAGCACCCGTACCACCCGCCTCATTCCCGTTCTTAAGCCATTCCCCGTGACACCTATGGCTGATCCTTGTTCCGCCGTCCCCTTTGGCATCTGTAACCCGTATCCTCTCCCTGTAGCCTCATTCCCCGTTCTTAACCGCCATCTCCAGTATGGTGCCCGCCCGCTGGTGGGGCCTCGCCTCGCCCCATGCCGCACGGCTAGTGTATTGAATGCTGCGCCATCTATAATCTGCGCCTTGGGGCAGGGAACCCCTGCGCCACAACCTCCTAGCCTAGCCGCATGTGCCTCGCTTCCCATGTTTCTCAATTTCTCGCCATCCGCTTCCATGCTGCCGCCTGCAATCTCCTCCACGCCCGCGGGCAATCTCCTCCATGCCCGCCAGCAATCTCCTCCATGCATGCACGCGCAGAGCGCCGCCATGCAACCCCCATGCGCCGCGCGCGCCGTGCGCGCGCCGCGCCGCCAGCTCCCGTAGCCTCATTCCCCGTTCTTTACCCATGCGCCGTGACGCATTAGCCTTGTCCGCCGTCCCCTGGCATGCATAACCCGTAGCCTTATCCCCGGTAGCCGCATTCCCGTTCTTAGCCGCCATATCCATTATGGTGCCCGCCCGCTGGTGGGGCCTCGCCTCGCCCCATGCCGCACGGCTAGTGTATTGATTGCTGCGCCATCTATAATCTGCGCCTTGGGGCAGGAACCCCTGCGCCACAACCTCCTCACAAAGCCTAGCCGCATGTGCCTCGCTTCCCATGTTTCTCAATTTCTCGCCATCCGTCTCTCTCTTCCATCCAGGCACAGTAAACCATCAGGAGCCGCAATCTGCTTGAGTTCCGATCGTTGTGAGAGGGGGTGCATGCTCGCCGCAATTCTCGCCATCGTGCATCGTGCTCTCCATCGTACCGCTGCCCCATCTGCCACATAGCCTCGCCCCATCAGGACCAGTTCATCAGTAGCGCTGTGCGTCACAGCCGCTCAGGGTAAATTTCCAGATTTTCAGCCGCCCAGTACCAAGCGCAGTTGTCCCGGTTGTCCGCCATCGAGCGGCGCCAGGGCGGGAGCCCCTGGCGAAGAGCTTATCCTAGGGACGCACGGGTAAATAAAACAGATAGATATAACAGATAGACTATATATAAGATAGATATAACAGATAGATATAACAGATAGACTTTAGCTTTGGAATGTGGGGGTGCCCCTGGCCTCCTACCCCACCCCGGGCACGCTCATGCAGGGCTCACATGACATACTCGGCATTCCAGCAAGGACCAGCAAGGGCACACGCATCGATCAGCTAGGCACGCACACGCCTGCTTCCAGATCGGA
Organism: Chlamydomonas sp. UWO 241; assembly: GCA_016618255.1. Classification (NCBI taxonomy): domain Eukaryota; kingdom Viridiplantae; phylum Chlorophyta; class Chlorophyceae; order Chlamydomonadales; family Chlamydomonadaceae; genus Chlamydomonas; species Chlamydomonas priscui. The sequence continues at coordinate 1,416,191 of VFSX01000003.1, read as the reverse complement.
AACCTCTCGTGTGTTTGTGTGTGGGGGGGGGGACGGGCGTACGTGCGCAGGTGCGTCAAGCAACGACAGCTCGCGGCAATTCGGACTCAGCAGCACGACCGTGCTGCCTTCACTTAGCCTTCAGGTCACACGCATCGATCAGCTAGGCACGCACACGCCTGCTTCCAGATTGTAAACCTGTCGTGTGTGAGGTGGTACGTTTGCAGGTTAAGCGTCGAGCAACGACAGCCCGCGGCGGTTCGAACGCAGCAGCACGACCGTGCTACCTTCAGTAAGCCCTCAGGTCACACGCATCAATCAGCTAGGCACGCACACGCCTGCTTCCAGATCGTTAACCTGCCGTGGGGGGCGGGCGTACGTGCGCAGGTGGTGCGTCGAGCAACAACAGCCCGTGGCAGCTCGGGCGCAGCGGCATGGCCGTGCGGAGGGAGTCGAGCCAGTGAGTGTGCGCGTGTGTGTGTGCTCGCAGTTTGCAGTTAACAGTACGCTCCGTCAGGGCGCGGGATTGAGGAGGGCCGTCCGAGCAGACCTAGGAGGAATGCTTCGCTGTCACTAGGAGGAGTGTCCCTAGGAAGACTGTCACCAGGAGGACTGTCACTTGGAGGACTGTCACTTGGAGGACTGTCACTAGGAGGACGGTCACTAGGAGGACTGTCCCTAGGAGGACTCTCACTAGGAGGGATGTCACTAGGAGGACTGTCACCAGGAGGACTGTCACTTGGAGGACTGTCCCTAGGAGGACTATCACTAGGAGGGATGTCACTAGGAGGAATGCTTTGCTGTCACTGGTGATACAAGGCGGATCTGGGGGCCTATTGCCATGTCTAGACCCAATGCGTGCGCGAATGTGGGGGTCTACCCTCACCCCTTACAGGTAGCCAGCCAGCTTCAGTGAAGGTGTCGGGCGCTAGCGCCAACACAGGTCTCATACATCATGACTGGTGTCACACAGACTGTAAAATCCAACGTCATCAGTAGGGGCCGAACGCGCGCGCGTGCAAGAGATCGAAGCCTCACAATCAATCCAACACATGTGTCAGTCAGTGTTTTCCTTTTCAGTTTTTTTATTCATTCTTCCACAGCCGGATTTTGCTTTGACCACGATGAACTCCCGTTGACCGTTTGTCCGCATACATAGGTCATTTGAAAGCTGTTGACGTGCTCTGTCTGCCGGGCTTGTCAGGCTAACAATCAACTGAATGGGTTGAGCGGTGTGCAAGGTCAAAGTACAGCCAAAATACAGCCAAATGGCTGTGCAGAGTCAAAAAGGAACTCACTGGTGTCGGTAATTTTGAAGCCACGATGCAGCATCGCAGGCGTGCAGCGGGAGCAGTGATTTTATTTTCGTGATTTTTATTATTTTTCTACAGCCGGAGTTTGCTTTGACCGCGTTGACCGTTGCCCTCCCCTTCACCGCTTGCCCTCATATATACTTCATTTAAAAGATCTTGACGAGCTTTGTCTGCAGGGCTTGTCAGACTACCAATCCACGGATTGGGTTGAGCTGTGTTCAAGGTCAAAGTACAGCCGGAATACAGCCAAATGGCTGTGCAGAGCCCAAAAGACAAGCACTGAGCGGGATCGAGCTAGTGAGTGCGCGCGGTAACACAAACACCTGCTTTCTAGCAGAGGCATCTCCTAGTCCTAGTACCACCGCCTGTCTTGCCCCAGTTCCAGTGTCCTGGCCCTTACAATCACTTGTAAGTGCGCCGATTCTCGAAACCTAGCAATCAACACCACTCACATGCCGGTTATTATAGTACTGACCAAGCAGGACGACCGTGCGGCGGGAGGCGCGCCAGGGAGTGTGCACGTGTGAGACACTCTTTGCTTGGTTGCAAGTCTGCCTGCCTCAGAGATCGAGTGCGCAAGCACACAAGTTTAAAACGCCATCAAAGGCGTCCATCACGACTGTAAAATCGACCACCCCCCACACACCGTGCCCCACCCCGCAGCGTGGACGCCATCCAAAACCTGCGCGCACACACACACACACACACACATCGCTACTTGCCCGTCCATTCCATACGTCCACCAAAGCCTCTCCTCTCCCCCCCAAACACCCTCGCACACACATTCACACCCCACACCCCACACCACATCCCACATCCCACAGCGCGGACGCCACCCCAAGCCCGCGCGTGCGCAGCCTCCTGACCACCATGGTCAACAGCGACACACACACCTCGCATGGGCGCAGGTGTGTGTGTGTGTGTGTGTTTGTGTATGTGTTTGTGTGCGTGTGCATGTGTGTGTGTGTGTGTGTGTGTGCATGTGCGTGTGTGTGCGTGTGTGTGTGTGTGTGCCGTGGCTACCATGACCAATATTGACAGCGACACGCAGCTCTCGCCTGGGCGCACACCCAGCCACATGTGTGTGTGCTTGTGTGTGTGTGTGTGTGTGTGTGCGTGTGTGTGCGTGAGTGCGTGCGTGCGTGTGTGCGTGCGTGCGTGTTAAGTGTGTGTGTGTGAGTCTGTCTGCTGGGAAATCCAACAGCCGTCACGTGTGTGTGTGTGTGTGTGTGTGTGTGTGTGTGTGTGTGTGTGAGTGTGTGTGTGTGTGCGTGCGTGTGTGCGTGTGCGTGTACGCACGGCACCACCCAAAACCCCCACCGCGCTGCCTTGCACATGAACCAACCAACCAAGCGTCACATGAGGCCTTCCACATGCACCGGCAGTGCCTTTACTAAAAACAGCAGAACACCCCGCAATTGTTACGAGGTCTAGGATGACCCGTGCGCTAGGATGTCTTTCGAAAAGGCGGTTGACCAACCCGTGCACATGTACCTACTCACACACTCACACACAAGCATGCGCCCACCCTCCCACCTGCCACCCTCCCTGCAAACCACGGTTGTGTGCACGGATTCTGGCTCTCAGAACCGTGGGTAGTATGCCTTTGCGGTTCGTCACGCCGGGGGACTGTGCTGGGCGGTAGACTCACCTCACTGGCTTTCTGGGTCTTGTGTTTTTATAAAGGGTCCAGGCGCTTTCGATGGCAACGACCCCCTCCCCCTCCCAGGCAGGCACGAGGGGCTTGTCGGGCCCTCCATTGCGCGGCGCAGCGACGCCGCCAATTCTCCCGTGACCTCTCAAATCAAACAGTGAGCTGACACACACACACACACACACACACACACGCGTGCACACACTCATGCTGCTGCTGCTGCTGCAGGGCATGCTGCTGCTGCGGGCATGCTGCTGCTGCATTCACACGCACGCACACACACACACACACACACACGTACACACACTCATGCTGCTGCTGCTGCTGCGGGCATGCTGCTGCTGCAGGCACAAGGGTCTCTCAGCTGAAACTGATAGCATCAACAACAAACTGCCACACACACACACACACATGCTGTTGCTGTTGCTGCTGCTGCTGCTGCCCGCAGGCACGAGGGCCTCTCGGGACGCTGCATCTCGCCATCTTTCCCTTCTCGACTCAAAAGGACAGCAGCGCCGACGGGCTGTCACACACACACACACACAGACACACACACACACACACTCTTGCTGCTGCTGCTGCTGCTGCTGCTGCCCGCAGGCGCACGGACGGGGGACGCAGCGCCCCCGTCTTTATTTCTGCGACTGCAGAGTCCAGGGACAACAGCAATGATGGGATGACACACACACACACACACACACACTCATGCTGCTGCTGCTGCTGCCCGCAGGCGCACGGACGGGGGACGCAGCGCCCCGGTTATCATTCCTGCGACTGCAGACTCCAGGGACAACAGCAACGATGGCATGACACACACACACACACACACACACACACTCTTGCTGCTGCTGCTGCTGCCCGCAGGCACGATGGCGAGGGACGCAGCGCCCCGGTCATCATTCCCGCGACAGCAGGCTCCGGGGACAACAGCAACGATAAGATGACACACACACACACACTCATGCCGCTGCTGCTGCCCGCAGGCACGATGGCGAGGGACGCAGTGCCCCGGTCACCATTCCCGCGACTGCAGACTCCAGGGACAACAGCAACGATGGGATGATGCAGCCGCTGCCGGGAACACGCGTGTGGAAACGCTCACTGCAAACGTCGTTTGCGTCCGGGGTGCGTGTCGTCGATTTTACAGTCTGTCGGACGCCTAAGATGGCGCATTAGACCCCGTGTGTGTGCGTGTGTGTGTGTGTGCGTGCGTGTGCGTGCGTGTGTGAGCGCGTGGCAATGCTTGCTGCGCACGTCTTTTGCGGCTGCGGTGCGTGTGCATGCGTGCGTGCGTACGTTTGTGCGTGTATGTGTGTGTGCGCACATGGCGCCGCTTGCTGAACGCGCCAAGTGTGTCCGCTTTGTGTGTGTGTGTGTGTGTGTGTGTGTCAATGCAAGTTAATGTGGTTTTGTAGCAGTAGTGTTCACACACAGTCGCACAGTACACAGGCACACAGTCAAAAAAAGCATACGATCTCACATACACAGTTGCATCCACAAATCCACACACACACGCACACACACACACTCGAGCACGCGCCCAATGCCCCCCCCCCCCACACACACACTCCCCCGACTCACACATCGCAGGTTCTCCCAGAGCTTGTCTGCATCCCGGCCTCCACCTCCCCGCCAACCGGACCCTCCAGCAACAACCATGGCGCGTACAGCTCCGGCACGAACGCAGCCCAGGCCGCCGACCCAGCCGCTGCCGACGGGGGCGCGCGCGCATGCGCGCGCAGCCCCGCGCCAGGGGCGCGCGGCCCCTCGCCAGCGGCGCGCACGTTTTCGCCCCGCAGCAGCGGCGGCAGCGACGCACGTGGCGGCGCCTCGCGCTCGCAGTCGCCGCTCCTGCTGGCGGGGGGCAACGGGGGTGCGCGCGCGCCGCCCCGCGGCAACAACTACAGCGGCGCGCGCGGCGGCGGCGCCTTACCGCCCGCACTCTCGCAGCCTCAGACCGTGCTGGCGGCGGGCGGCTCGGGCACCGACAAGGGCGAGCGCGTGCCCGCTCCAGCCGCCGCGGCCGCGCGCGCGCCGCCTCGCGGCAGCGGCGACAGCGGCATGGGCTGGGTCGTCGCGGGGAGTGGGGTGGGCTGTGCAGCGAGCGCCTCCACGCCCACCACAATCGACGGGGGTGCGCGCGTGCCCGCTCCAGCCGCCGCGGCCGCGCGCGCGCCGTCTCGGGGCAGCGGCGACAGCGGCATGGGCTGGGTCGTCGCGGGGAGTGGGGTGGGCTGTGCAGCGAGCGCCTCCACGCCCACCACAATCGACGGGGGTGCGCGCGTGCCCGCTCCAGCCGCCGCGGCCGCGCGCGCGCCGTCTCGGGGCAGCGGCGACAGCGGCATGGGCGGCTTTGATGCGGGGAGCGGGGTGGGCCGTTCAGTATCGGCGGATGCCGACGAGTGGAGTGCCCCCCCGTCCACCGCAACTGACCACAGCCTCGCGCCGTCTGCTGTCGCTGCCGACGAGTTCTTCATGCGCGCGTCGACCAGCTCACTCAAGTCCATGGTGCCCCAGGTGTGAGTGTGCGTGCTTGCGTGTGTGCGTGCGTGCGTGCGTCTTTGTAGCGCTGGTCATAAGCTATCACCAGACATTCCAGTGCATATACATATGTTCATGTACAGAACAGCCTTCCAGCAGCCTTTCCAAGTTTTGTTTTAACGGTCTCCCTCACAAGAGAGAGATCTCTGTCTCTTTCTCTCTCTTTCTCTCTCTTTTTCTCCCTCCCTCCCTCCCTCCCTCCCTCATCTGTCTCTCTCTCTCCCTCTGTCCCTCTCTCTCTCTCTTTCTCTCTCTCTCTGTTTGTGTGTTTGCATTTAGGTGCGTGGTGCATATTGGACAGATGCATAGATGTACTCCCCCCACACCCTACTTTGACAATGCACACGTGTAAGTGAACTCGCGCACACCCACGCACCCGCTCACACCCATGCACGCGCGCACACACGCGCTACCGCAGGCAATGGAGGTTAACCACATGTCTGATGACGCTCTGTCGGCCTCAAGGCACCCCCACCACGGCAAGGCGGGCGGGGCGGGGGCGCGCGGAGCGGGGCGGTGGTTGCTGGCGGGAGGTCTGTCCATGGGCGGGGCGGGGGCGCGCGGAGGGGGGCGATGGTCGCTGAGGAGGGATCTGCCTCTGGGCGGTGGGGCGGGCGGTGGGGCGGGTGCCGGTGGGAGGGCGCCGCTGTTGCCGCGGTCGGCCGCGCACCACGCGGCGGCAGTGCGCGCGGCGGACGCTGCGGTGGACGTGCACGCGCTGTACGAGGCGGTCGCTGGTATCCAGGACAGGGAGGGGGAGCGCAACGCGGCCGAGGACGGCCACGCGTACGTGCAGCTGGAGAAGCAGGTGTGCGTGTGTGTGTGTGTGTGTGTGAGTGTGTGAGCGTGTCCCCCCCCCCTACCCCCGCAAACCAAGGATACTATCTACTCGATTCAGGCGTGGTCGGTCACCCGCTTTTCGAAAGACATCCCAGTGCACGGGTCAGACCTCGTAACAATTGCCGGGGTGTATTGCTGTTAGTAGCACAGGCATTGCCGGTGCATGTGGAGAGCCTCATGTACTGCTTGGTTGGCTGGTTGGTTAGTTGGTTGGGTGTGTGTGTGTGTGTGTGTGTGTTCGTGCTAGCGTGTAAATGTGTTTGGCCGGTGGATTCACACTGACAAACACACACGCACACACACTCACACATCCCTGCTACACGATTCATGGGGCCAAGGGCGGCCACGCACACGTGCCGCTCGAGCAGCATGTGATGGTGGTGGATTTCGCAGTCGTGTGTGACGCTCCTAACCAGCATATTCGGCTTTGCTCGGCGTATAGGAGATCCTAGTGCCCGAGAACTAGCGCAAGGGCCTAGTGGGTCGAGGCGTGTAATAGGTGCAAAGACGCCGCCGGCCTTGCTGCTCTAAAAACTAACCAATCAACCCACGGGGGGGGGCAGGAAAATCAGAAAATACAGGCATGCTGAATATCAATCTCCTTACTGTGTACGTTCCAAATCAAGCAGTTTTTCGAATTCAGACACCTGGAGGCGAGCTCATACCGACACACCCAATTGTCTGGGCTAGACGATTTGCTAATCGTCAGGGGTAGATGATTGCTCCCCAGACGATTGCTCCCCAGACGATTACTCCCCAGACGATTGTTGCGCAGACGATTGCTCCCCAGACGATTGTTGCGCAGACGATTGCTCCCCAGACGATTGTTGCGCAGACGATCGCTCCCGAGACGATTGCTCCCCAGACGATTGCTGCGCGGCGCGCAGACGATTGATTGCGGCGCCACACCGCACGTTGCTGCACTCCACACTCCGCCTCTTCTTTGTCGCTGCAATACAAAGTGCAGCTGCTGGTGGCTGTCAGAGAGCCAGGCGATCTGCTGGCCTACCAGATCTACAAGATGATTTTCAGATCATCCAGCCTCAAGCCCAGCCCTCTGCAGCCCCCTCTGCGCATGCTACTGGCCTGCTGCCCCCAGATGCAACGTCTGAGGCACCTCTGACAGCCCCGGCCACCAGCGGCAGGCGGGGCAAGTGTGCGCGTGCATACATGCAGCGCGTGCATGCATGCAGCGCATGCAGCCATGCGACCCCCCTCCCCAGCACACACTCGCGCGACGCGCAGCGCGCCATGATCCCAGCCACCGCAAACACGCACACACACAAACACACACACACACACACACGCACACGCTCCCCTCACCCCACCTGGAGCATGCATGGCGTGCAGCTGGAGCGAGTGCGCGGCGTGCGGCCGACTGCGCGCCCCCACCTCACACACACGCACGCAAACACACACACACACACACACACACAAAACGCATGTGCACACATGCACGACACACACACACACACACACACACACACGCGCACGTGCACGACATGCAACACTCATGCGCAAGCACTCACTCGAGCAGACACGCGCGCGCAACGCATATTGCGCACAACCACGGCGCACACACGCAAGCTCAAGATGCACACATACGCACGCAAACACACACACACACACACATGCACACGCTCACAAGCACACACACACACACACACACGGGATCAAACACGCGCGCGCGTGTGTGTGCGCTCATGATGCGCAAACGCACGGCACGCAGGTGCACGTTGCACACACACACACACACACACGGGCACAAACACACGCGCGTGTGTGTGGGCGCTCATGATGCGCAAACGCACGGCACGCAGGTGCACGTCGCACACACACACACACACACACGGGCATAAACACGCGCGCATGTGTGTGTGCGCTCATGATGTGCAAACGCACGGCACGCCGCTGCACGTCGCACACACACACACACACACACACACACACGGGCACAAACACGCGCGCGTGTGTGTGGGCGCTCATGATGCGCAAACGCACGGCACGCAGGTGCACGTCGCACACACACACACACACACACGATCACGGGTAAACTTCACGCACACACACACGCACACACACACACAAACACACACATACACATGAAAAAATGTGTGCGCGCTCACACACACACACTCTCTCTCTCTCACACACACACGCACACGCACAACGTGCGTGGTGTGACTCACACGCACACATCGCACACAATGCACGCAATGCACACGCTCGCTTGTACGCGGCAGATGGCGGCACGGCGGCAGCGTGCGCTGCTCGAACGTGTGCGGCTGCGACGCTCGTGTGTGCGCAACATATGGCGGCACGGCGGCAGTGTGCGCTGCTTTGTCGTGTGCGGCTGTGCAGCGCACGTGTGCACGGCAGACGGCGGCACAGCGGCAGTGTGTGCTGCTCGATCGTGTGCGGCTGTGCAGCGCACGTGTGCACGGCAGACGGCGGCACAGCGGCAGCGTGTGCTGCTCGATCGTGTGCGGCTGTGCCGCGCACGTGTGCACGGCAGATGGCGGCACGGCGGCAGTGTGCGTTGCGCGATCGTGTGCGGCTGTGCAGCGCACGTGTGCACGGCAGACGGCAGCACAGCGGCAGTGCGTGCTGCACAATTGTGTGCGCCCGTGGCGCACACTTGTGCACGGCAGACGGCGGCACGGCGGCATCGTGCGCTGCACGATCATGTGTGGTCGCGACGCTCGCGTGTGTGCAGCAGACGGCGGCGCAGCGGCAGTGTGTGCTGTGCAATTGTGTGCGCCCGTGGCGCACACTTGTGCACGGCAGACGGCGGCACGGCGGCATCGTGCGCTGCACGATCATGTGTGGTCGCGACGCTCGCGTGTGTGCAGCAGACGGCGGCGCAGCGGCAGTGTGTGCTGTGCAATTGTGTGCGCCCGTGGCGCACACTTGTGCACGGCAGACGGCGGCACGGCGGCATCGTGCGCTGCACGATCATGGGTGGCCGCGACGCTCGCGTGTGTGCAGCAGACGGCGGCACAGCGGCAGTGTGTGCTGTGCGATCGTGTGCGCCCGTGGCGCGCAGGTGTGCACGGCAGATGGCGGCACTGCGGCAGCGTGCGTTGCGCGATCATATGCGGCCGTAGCGCTGTGATGTTCGGCGATGCAGTGGTTGTGTGTGCGTTTATGTGTTTTCGTGTGTGTGTGTTTTGTTGAAGTGAGGGGAACCTAGTACAGTCGCGTGTTTTGTGTATTGCCACCGCCTGGCCACCTTTGATGACTAATGCTCTGCCGATGCTCTCAGCTATGGGTTCTGTGGACTGACTTGGTTTGACAAGAGAGTGTTTGATGATGGGCGTGGCCTCACCTCTGTATCTGCCCTGCCGATGTCACACTCACAACCCAGTCTGTCACTCAGACTGGGGCGAGTCATCACAACAACCGGACCACCTCTGATGACTCTTTTGCACTGCTCTTAAGCTGTAAAGACTTGCTAGGGGCGACGGGAGAAAGTGGTTGGTGATGGGCATGGTCCCACCTCGAGGTAGAGCTCTACATCTGCCCCCTAGCGATGTCTCACTCACAACCCAGTCAACACGAGTTGTCACAGCAATGAGACCACCTCTGTTAGCCTTGATGCTCTTTTCCTTGGTTCTGTGGACTTGCTGGGGACGATGAAAGACAGCGGTCGATGATGAACCTGGCCCCGACTCTACATCTGCCCTAGAGTTGTTGCACTCACAACCCAGTGCACCCCTAGCTGCGTTCACGCATCACAACAATCGGGCCACCTTCGTTGACTCTGAGGCTGTGATCTGTAGAAGACATGCTGGGGTTGATGGAATAGAGCATCGAGGATGAAAATGGCCCTGACTCTACAACTGCCCTATCGATGTCGCACTCACAACGCAGTTATAGTTTTGTAACGAGCTTCCCACTTCTTACCACTGTTAGCTATGGCCATTCACTAGCCGAGGGAATAAGTCTACCTTCACGGCAGCGACAGGTCATCACTGTGGCTGCGCACATGCGGTCGTACACTGCCACCGTGACACCATCTGCCGCAAGCACGCGGCCGCACACACGCGAGCGTCGCGGCCGCACATGATCGTGCAGCGCACGCTGCCGCCGTGCCGCCATCTGCCGTGCATACATGCGCGTCACGGCCGCACACAATTGTGCAGCGCGCACTGCTGCTGAGCTGCTGTGTGCCGTGCACACGTGCGCAGCACAGCCACACAAGATCGCGCAGCACACACTGCCGCTGTGCCGCCATCTGCTGCGCACACGCGAGCGTCGCGTCCGCACACGATCGCGCAGCGCACGATGCCGCCGTGCCGCCATCTGCCGTGCACACGTGCGCGGCACAGCCGCACTCGATCAAGCAGCACGCACTGCCGCTTTGCCGCCGTCTGCCGTGCACACGTGCGCTGCACAGCCGCACACAATCGAGCAGCGCACGCTGCCGCCGTGCCATCTGCCGTGTACAAGCGAGCGTGTATTGCGTGCATTGTGTGCGATGTGTGCGTGTGCGTCACACCGCACGCGTTGTGCGTCTGCATGTGTGTGTGAGAGAGAGTGTGTGTGTGCGCGCGCATTTTGCATGTGCATGTGTGTGTGTGTGTGTGTGCGTGTAGTTTACCCGTGCTTGTGTGTGTGTGTGCGTCGTGCACCTGCGTGCCGTGCGTTTGCGCATCATGAGCGCCCACACACGTGCGCGCGTGTTTGTGCCCGTGTGTGTGTGTGTGTGTGTGTGTGTGCGTGTGTGTGCGACGTGCACCTGCGTGCCGTGCGTTTGTGCATCATGAGTGCCCACACACACGCGCACGTGTTTGTGCCCGTGTGTGTGTGTGTGTGTGTGCGACGTGCACCTGCGTGTCGTGCGTTTGCGCATCATGAGCGTCCACACGCGCGCGCGTGTTTGTGCCCTTGTGTGTGTGTGTGTGTGTGTGTGCGACGTGCACCTACGTGCCGTGCGTTTGTGCATAATGAGCGTCCACAAACACGCGCGCGTGCTTGTGTCCGTGTGCGTGTGTGTGTGTGTGTGTTTGCAACGTGCACCTGCGTGCCGTGTGTTTGCGCATCGTGAGCGCCCACACACACGCGCACGTGTTTGTGCCCGTGTGTGTGTGTGTGTGTGCGACGTGCAGCGGCGTGCCGTGCGTTTGCGCATCACGAGCGCACACACACACGCGCGCGTATTTGTGCCCGTGTGTGTGTGTGTGTGTGTGCAACGTGCACCTGCGTGCTGTGCGTTTGCGCATCATGAGCACACACACACGCGCGCGCGTGTTTAATCCCATGTGTGTGTGCCTGTGTGTGTGTGCGTGTGTGTGCTTGTGAGCGTGTGCATGTTAGTGTGTGTGTTTGTGTTTGCGTGCGTATGTGTGCATCTTGAGCTTGCGTGTGTGCGCCGTGGTTGTGCGTAATATGCGTTGCGCGCGCGTGTCTGCTCGAGTGAGTGCGTGCGCATGAGTGTTGCATGTCGTGCACGTGCGCGTGTGTGTGTGTGTGTCTGTGTCGTGCGTGTGTGCACATGCGTTTTGTGTGTGTACATGTGTGTGTGTGTGTGTGTGCGTGTGCACGCGCTGCACGTATGCACGCGCACACTTGCCCCGCCTGCCGCTGCTGGCCGGGGCTGTCAGAGGTGCCTCAGACGTTGCATCTGGGGGCAGCAGGCCAGTAGCATGCGCAGAGGGGGCTGCAGAGGGCTGGGCTTGAGGCTGGATGATCTGAAAATCATCTTGTAGATCTGGTAGGCCAGCAGATCGCCTGGCTCTCTGACAGCCACCAGCAGCTGCACTTTGTATTGCAGCGACAAAGAAGAGGCGGAGTGCGGAGTGCAGCAACGTGCGGTGTGGCGCCGCAATCAATCGTCTGCGCGCCGCGCAGCAATCGTCTGGGGAGCAATCGTGTCGGGAGCGATCGTCTGCGCAACAATCGTCTGGGGAGCAATCGTCTGCGCAACAATCGTCTGGGGAGCAATCGTCTAGGGAGCAATCGTCTGGGGAGCAATCGTCTACCCCAGACGATTAGCGAATCGTCTAGCCCAGACGATTGGCATGTGTGCCTTAGGGCGCGTTTCCATCAACCGGAACGCGTTTTGCGGATTCTCCCAACACAGACACGGAGACACGATTATCTGCTCATACTTTAACCATCTCCGACCTTTTCAGCGCGATGTCCTCACCGCCCCCGCGAAGTTGGAAACTCTCCGAGATGCCTGCTGCGTGACCCGCAGCTGCTCCCCTATGCAACCACCGCATCCGCATGGTGGCGATGATGCCATGCGGATGCCATGCATTGCCCTCTTGCCAGGCCCACCCATGCTGCCATGCTAGTCACCACAGCCCGAATCAACGCCCATGCCTTTACCAAGGCCATCCACGCTGCCACGCCATGGGGCCCTGGCCCTGCACGTGTGTTGCGCGAGTCGAATTGGTGCGAATATTGCCCCTCGAGTCGCCACCACTGTAGGCCACCCGTATTAGCTCCGCCGTAGCCTTGGGATCGTCGTGGGGCTCCATCGCTACAACTAGTTCACCGCTGTTTGCGTAAATGAAAGCCGGATGCGCTAAAAACTTGCGTCCGCGTTATCCGGATATCCGACTTCTTGTGATCTGCATTTCCCAACCTGGAAAAGGCGGATATGACGATCGGTGAGTACACTCGGCCTTTCGCGGACCCGGAAAAGACGGAAAACCCATTTAATAACGGCGTTTCCGGTTGGTGGAAACGCGCCCTTAGATGTGGAGGCCGAGATATGGAGGCTCAAAGTGGGGTGGGGGGGTGGGGTGGGGGAGCGCGCAAAAAAATAAATACTGGGATTCCAGAACTTTCTTTCCACTGGGCCAATTTTGATGGGAATGATGATGATGAGTTTTTACAATCCACTCTCTGGCGGGCACGCGTTCGGTTCCAAAGCTCCAGCAGGACTTAGAGGAAGCAGTCCTGAAGACCTGCCAACAGAAAAAAGGGGGGATGCCCCACGGAAGCGCCACCCACACGCGGTGGCGGGCACCAAGCAAGCAGCACCACAGTGCAGGCTCCACACTCAACCCCTTCAGGAAATGGATGGCGGGCCCAAGGTATAAAACCATGAAGGGACCAAAAAGCCCACCCTCAACCCACCGGAAGCGGGGCCGTTGTGCACACCCGCCGCAGCACTCTGCTCAGCTACCACATCACAACCCGCCAGCGCACGCATGTGGCGCCACCTCCCCTCAAAAGAAACCATCCTCTCAGGGATCTAGGACGTCTTGTTCAGAGTGAGCCCGCCGTCCACTACTCCAACAAAGGGGTGGGTCGGGCCCACCACACCCGCCCACCCGCGCGGCATCCCGCCGCCCTCAGCAAAGGACGCCAGCGCGTCCCACAGATCCATCGTCGCCAGCTCCCCCGCCCGCTCAACCGCCACCGAGCGAGCAGGGGGCTGCACACCATCACGCGGGCACGTAATGCGCCACAAGTGGCGGCGGCCTCGCTCCATGGCGTCCACCACGAGCGCTGCCACCACCGCCCACACACCAGCACGCACCCCAGCGGGAGGCTGCAGCAGCCACACCTGGCAGCACGTGATGACCGGCGTAGGAGCAGGGAGGGCAGCAGCAGCCGCCACCACCACCGCCTCCGCCACCGGGCACCCCCAGAAGCTGTGCGCACGCCACGCCGTCGCCGGCGGCCCGTCCTCATCACGGCACCGCCACCCGCAGGGGCACTCGGGCACGCCTAGTGCAGCCTGCTTGTGAAAACCACTCACCCACAGCCGCCAGATGGGCTCCTTGCGAGCGTTGAGGAGCGGCATCCGCCACAGTGTCGGCACCGCCGCCTCCAGGCCGCGCAGCCCCGCGAAGACCACCATTGGAACCGCCTTGATGAGAGGAGCACGAATCCACTCTCAGAAGTGACCCTGGGGTAATAGGGTGGGGGTCCCCCCTCCCCCCCCCCCTCCGTGCGTTTTAGGGTGCAGCACCCAAGTGCCCACCACTGTATCCCAAGAGCCTTGTCCTCCCAACCTTTGAATGGAGTGGAGTCTCGCACTGAGTGGAGGCACACAGGGGCGTCAGGTGCTCAGATGTGGACCCTTTTGCACTGTGTTCACACCCCACACTAGCGCGAGGCAGGCAGCCACCAACAAAAGGCAACACCAGGCAATTCGCCAACGCTAAAAGCAGGCGAACCCGTCTCGTCGGATGGTGTAAACTGGACTCAATGGCATCCAAGCGAGCCCGCGTAGAGGCCGTCGTGCGGGATGTCATATCATGTTGCGCTCAAACAGTGGCCATGCGGCGCCCTGGTTGAGCGCAACATGATGCGGCAGCACGTAGCGGGGCACATTCTGCGGCTGGAGTGCGGCTCTGTGTGTGGCGCAGCTGTCTCTGCAGAGCAGGCGTGCGGCTTCTGTGGGATAGTGGGCACCAAGGCGGTGGCCTCAGACTGCCTGTTTGCGCACCTCAAGATGCGGCCGAAGAGCGCTGCCAAGTCCACCGCGGGCCAGCCGGCCAACAACCGCCTGGTCGAGTGCCCTCACTGCGTGACTGCCAAGGCGACCGTCACCTTCTTTTGGAGCTACTGCTTCCTGGACCACGTGCAGATGCGCCACGCCACTCTGCAGCCCCTGGAGCTGGCTGCGCTGGTGGGCGAGTTTGCCATCAGCAACGAGGAGTTTGAGGCTGTTGTGAGCAAGCTCAGCGTCCGCGTCAAAGTGATGAAGCGCCTTGGCAAGGCGCCCATCAACAAGTTCTGGAGCAAGGTCACGGGGGGGTGAAGAACTAGGGCGGTGGAGGGGGGGGGGTGAGGGCTCTTGGTGTGGGCGTGCCCATGGGGTGTTCACAAGATGACCAGATTTGGGCCGCTCGGCGAGTTAGACATTGCGATGGAGAGCCCTTACTGTAAGGAAGCCATGCGCCTTGGTCCCGGCTCCATGCATGGTGTATTCAGCAAGTTGGGGTGACCCCCCCCCCCCCAAAATATGTACCATGCCCGCAGGAAACAAGTTTCTTGCCCCCCCGTGAATAAACCCTTTAGAAACCTTTAACTCTTAAACCCTAAATCGAAAGCCTAAACCCTAAACCGAAAGCCCTCAACCCCTACACCCTCCACGCTAAAACAGCGTGTTGGTGCGGGGTTGGCAAGCCCGCGCCGAGGGCTGTATCCACAGCCGTCATACGATTTTTTCTGGGTTGTTTGGTGCCCGCGCTCTTTGCAGGCTGGATCAGCACACGCACACACACACTCACTCTCTCATTCTCACTCTCTCACTCTCTCACTCTCTCTCACAATCACGCACACGCACACTCAAACATCACAGGAACGCTTCCACGGTGCAGGCATTGCCTGTGCTCACTCTCTCCCTCTCCCTCTCTGTCTCTGTTTCTCTGACTCTCTCTTCCTTTCCCACACTCACCCACTCACACATCGCAGGAGCGCTACCATGAGGTGCAGGTGGTGCCCTTGCTCGACCCCCTCACTGGCGCAACGAGCATGCTGATCGTGCAGTCCGACGTGACGAGCAGGGTGGTGCGCGAGCTGGGACTGGTGAAGCTGGCAGAGACGCAGGTGTGCTGACGCTGTGGCTGGGGGTGTGGGGGAGGGGGGGGGTACTTTAGGGCTTGTAGAGGGGGAGGCGGGGGCATGGGGGGGATGTGCCAGCTGCGACTGGTGAAGCTGACGGAGACGCAGGTGTGCTGCGGCTGCGGCTGCGGCTGGGGCTGGGGGGGGGGATTGTGGAAGGGTGCGGTTTTTGAGGGTTTGTAGAGGGGGTGGCGGGGGGTTGGGGAGGGATGCGTGAGCTGCAACTGGTGAAGCTGACGGAGACGCAGGTGTGCAGCGGGTGCGGCTGGGGGTGTGGGGGAGGGGAGTGGTACTTTAGGGCTTGTAGAGAGGGAGATGGGGGGCAGTGTGCGAGCTGCATATGGTCAAGCTAACGGAGACGCAGGTGTGCTGAGGCTGCGGCTCGGGGCGTGTTTGTGGGAGAGGGATACAGAGGTACAGTTATTTAAGCCTTAAAGAGAGGGGGCAGGAGGGGGAGGGGCGGTGTGCGCGATGAGCAATGGCAATGCTGGGAAGGGGGCGCAGGTGTGCGGTGCGGCTGCGTGTGCGCTCTGATGAACTCTGATGTGGCATCAGACGTGCTCTGATGTGGCATCTGATAGAGAGCCTCTGAATTGCTCTGCTGTGCGAGGAGGCGCGTTCTCGTCGCCGAGCCCTGGACCCAGCAATGCGGCGCTGCTGGTGACGAGGATCTCCGTGCCGCCGACGAGCGGGGTAAAATACGACTGGCCCGGCTCCTGCTAGACTGCCCCTCGGTGGAACACTTCAGGAGCGGCTTGCCCGGCGCTGCCATGGCTTGGCGAGTAGCCGCGGCGCTGCCGCGGCCCGTGCTGGGAGACGGCCCTTATCCTCCCCCCATGCAGGACGACATGCGGCACCGATCTCGACGAGTTGATCGACGAGCGGAGGAGCTGGCGCCCGTCAATGCATGCTGGACATTGGTCAAGATGGCTGCCCGTGGAGGCGGGCTACCATCACGGCTTCAGCGGTGGCGACCGCCGAGGCAACACAGAGTAAATCCGCTTCACCAATCGCAGCGTTCGTCACCGCGCTCATCCTCGGGGTCGCTCGTCTGCCGGTGACTGGCGTTGGAAGGTCTTCAGGCAGCCTCCATGACAACTCTGTCGTCCATGCACCCCTGGAGGGTGGGACCTGGCCATGCATGAGGCATGGGGCGCCGGCTGAGCCCCATGCAAACGAGAGCTGGACAGCCATGCACTGCCAGGCGGGGACCGTTCCAGTCAGCGCCAGTCGGCTCTGCCGGCTTGACTGGCCACAAGGCCACTACTGTGACCCTGAGGAAGGTCCTCTCCTTGATGCTCCTTGCCAGACATGTCTCTCAGAGACCGCTGTTTGGGGTAGTCTAGCCGGCGGGAGCGGTAGTCTATCGGCCGGGAGCCGGCGGTACTCTAGTACTTAAGTGTGTTGGAGTATCGGCGGGTGTCTCTAGTAGAAGAGTAGCCTGCTTAGCTGGAAACCCCCCGTGTTACTGCGAGGAGAGGGGGTCGGGGGAGGATGTCTAATGGGCTTCTTCCAGAGGTTATGACGGGAAGGGGGAAGGATGTGCGGGTTGCACATTTCAAATCTCTGACTGGGGGGAGATACCGCACCCCCCCCCTATGCAGCTCTCCATGCTCGAGAGCATGCTCCCGCGCCACGTGCTCGAGCTCTTGTGCGGCGGCGCGGACGCTTCTTGACAGCCCTTTCAAGAAGAAGAGTAAAGGTCTGGAGCTCGAGAAACCAATCATTGAATACTCCTGCACCCTCACCATGCAGCTCTCCATGCTCGAGAGCATGCTCCCGAGCCATGTGCTCGAGCTCTTGTGCGGCGGCGCGGACGCTTCTCGGCAGCCCTGTCGAGAAGCAGAGCAAAGCTCGACCCCAATCATTGGATACTCCTGCACCCCCACCATGCAGCTCACCATGCTGGAGAACCTGTCCCCGCGCCACGTGCTCGAGCTCTTGTGCGGCGGAGCGGGCGACTGTCAAGAAGAAGCAGACGACTTGACCCAAACCTCAAAACCCCTGCACACACACCCCACACCCACGCAGCATGCGATGCTCGAGAACCTGTACCCGCGCCACGTGCTCGAGCTCATGGTCAGCGGTGCGGACTTCCGCAGAATCGATGCGCTCGCGGGCCAGCACAGCGGCGGTACGTGTCAGGGTAAAATCTGTGCCTGGCGGCAGTGATTCCCCTGCAAGCCGTACACCGCTCATGGCCGGATGTCCCATTTCCCAGGAAACCACCCCACACTTGGCAGGAGGGGGTGTGGCGGGGTGCGTTTGAAAGCTCTTGCCGAAAGCAGCACAAACGGCATGTGTTGTGTGAACACCCGCTATGAATTGCGCCTGGTTTAGGCGGTCAAACTTGCTCGAGCCGGGAAAAAACTAACTACCAACATCCTTCCCAGGCGTCACTGCCTGGTGGTATCCTATTAATCCCTAGGTAGATAGAAAATTGGAGTTTCTGTCGACAGCAACTTTCCAAGTGTGAAGTGAGAATATCATTACCCCTCGTATGATGCTAGTACCCGAGATTCCTATTCGTCTTCTTGGGTCGCTAGCACCGCTCCCTTTTGCGGCCTTCCGTTCCTTTCAGCCTTTTGGAACCCAACCTGTTGAGTTGTAGTTACCTTCCCACTTCTGTTTTTCGAGTTGGAGAGCTGGGGAGAGTAGTGCCTAGCTGCAGAGTCCGGCCGCTCGACATTGGTCGTGGGTGATGATATCACAGCCATTTTGTTTGCTTAAGGGTCCTTGCATAGGGGTTTGTTTGCATAGGGGTAGTCAATATCTGCGGCCGGTGGAGGTCTGGCCCTGCCCCGAGCCGTGACCTCCGTGGTCGCGCGTGGCTGAAATTAAAAAAAAACTACTGAAAGGCTGGGACAGAAAGTGCTAGAGGGGTGTATGTGACACCTTGCCCAGCGCAAGCGCCACCATTTCCCACGCCCCTCGTGTGCTTCATCCAGAATCCCTCTCCACCATTCCACCTCTACACCATTCCATTTGGCCGCCCCTTCCCCGGGTATTCGCTTGCTCTCACTCCGGCAATGCCTAAAACACAGCTTGCAAGCTACAAGAGAGTTCCAGCTGAACTAAGACTTGAATATCTTCTGCTAAAGAGAAACCCGCCGATCCACTAGACCATTATGGTCACCCACCAGGTAGTTTAGGTCATTGGTGCAGAATTGCACGAGCAGCGTGCGTTTGTGTGCATGTGGGCGTGCGCATGTGCACGCACGTGTGCGCATGGGCGGTGACACACCCACCCAGACCACTAGGTAGTGGCCTAGCAAGGCACCGGCTCCGGACCAACTAGACTTCTGCTACTGCCGGCTAACCTACCCTACAGTAACAGTAACATCAGCTTTCCAGCAAAGACTACCTTCTAGTCCTAGTACACCACTGCCTAGACCCAGGTTCTAGCTAGACCCAAACACAGGTCCCTGACTGATGTGTCTGGCAGGTAGCACATACTGTGATAGAAAAGGGCCTTCCGCATGGTCGCAATAGTCGCCTTCCAAGCCAAGCCAGTCGCGCCGGTATGACTGACTGGCGCTGAACACCGGAGCGGTCCTTGCCAGGCATGGTGCGTGACTGTTCAGCTCTCTTGTGCTCGCTGGGCCTGCACCCCTTGCCGCGTACCTGCCGCTCATGCCTCATTGCTCGTGCATAGCACAGCACAGCATAGCCGGTACAAGATCGTGTCTATCCATCCTTTGGGCCCCGACTGAATTGCTATCTCTCGCGCGCGCCTTCCCTTTCTCTGTTTGACATACACACTCACTCGCCCACTCACACAGCCGCTAACTCTCTCACTTGTGCTGGTGGGATAGACGATGAGGCGGGCGCTGACTGAATCCCTCTCTCACGCGCGCGTGCTGTTTCTTTCTCTCTGTCTGACACCCACACTCACACTCACTCACTCACTCGCCCACTCACTCAGTCGCTTGCTCACTCTCTCACTTGCGCTGGTGGGGATAGATGACCAGGCGGGCGCTGACTGAACCCAACTCTCTCGCGCGCGCTTTCTCTCTCTCTCTCTCTCTGTCTGACACCCACATTCACTCGCCCACTCTCGCAGTCGCTTGCTAACTCACTCACTTACGCTGGTGGGGATAGACGACGAGGCGGGCGCTGACTGAATCCCTCTCACGCGCGCGTGCTGTCTCTTTCCCTCTCTGTCTGCCACCCGCACTCACACTCACTCGCTCACTCACTTAGTCGTTTGCTTATTCTCTCACTTGCGCTGGTGATGACAGACAACAAGGCGGGCGCTGACTGAACCCCTGTCTCTATTGCGCTTTCTCTCTCTCTCTGTCTGACACCCACACTCACTCGCCCACTCACTCAGTCGCTTGCTAACTCTCTCACTTGCGCTGGTGGGGATAAACGACCAGGCGAGTGCCGACTGATTCCCCTTTGCACACACACACATGACCACCACCTGCCGCAGTGACGCTCCTGTTCCTCGACGTTGTGGGCTTCACGTCGATGTCCAAAGACCTGCAGCCGCAGCAGGTAAGGTGGTCATTGTGCCACTCTCTTATTACGTGTGCTGTGTGCCGTGACGTGCTGCGTTGTGTCCTGTTCCCCGGCACATTGTGGGCTCCACGTTGATGTCCAAGGAGCCTCTGCCGCAGCAGGTGTGGGTCGTGTCGACTCTTGACGTGTGGATGGGATGACATGATGATGATGGATTTTACAGTCGTGTGTGCCGCACCTAACAGGCAGCGTATTCGACCTTGCTTGGCGTACATCGCCCGAGCACTACAGACGGCCGGCTGGCTACTAGCTAGTGGTGGGGGGCTAGTGGGGACATGTGTGAGGTATGCGCCCACTCATCTCCTTTCGGTCATCGAAGCGGCTTTGCGCTGTGCTGCCCTGCGTTGTGCTGCGCTGTGCTGCGCTATGCTGTGTGCTGCGTTGTGTTGCGCTGTGCTGCTGCGCTGCGCTGCTGCGCTGCGATACTTCCAACTTCCAAACGCCTGCCGTCGCCCCTCCCTCCACGCAGGTGCTCCAGTTCCTCAACCTGCTGTTCCGCCGCTTTGATGAGGTCTGCACCATGCACAAAGTGTATAATCTCGACATCTCTGGCGACTGCTACATCATCGTCGCTGCGCTGATGACGAAGGACGACGAGGCGAGTGTGTGTGTGTGTGTGTGTGTTATGCTCTCCCTCTGACTGACTAGCTGGCTGGCTGGATTTATCTCTCTCATCCACCACACCCACCCAATTTTGATGATGTTTGTTTACAATCCACTTCTGGCGGTCACACGTACGGTTCCAAAGCTCCAGTGGGACTTAGAGAAGCAAGGCTCAAGGCCCACAAAAGGTCAAGCTACAAGTAGCCCGCGGTAACGCCATCCACACTTGGTGGCGGGCGCCAAGCAAGCAGCACCACTGTGCAGGCTGCACACCCAGCCCCTCAAATGGCCAGAGGGCGGACCCAAGGTATAAAACCATGAAGGGACCAAAAAAAGCCCTCCCCCAGACCACCGGAAGCGGGGCTAGTAGCACACCCGCCGCAGCACTCTACTCAGCGACCACACCGCACCCGCCACTCACATGGCTTTGTTGCTCGCCCTACAGCTTGACGCTGGCGCCACACACATACCCAAACAATCAAACCACAACCCTGCCACATCCCCTATCGTCTGATCCGCGTAAATGAATGTGGTCATAACGCCTGAGGCGGTCGGGGGTGCGCCTTAGTCGGTGGTGGGCGCCTGAGGCAGTCCGAATGACGCTTTAGGCGGCGCTGGAGGCGATCAGTGTTGCACCTCAGGCAACGCCTGAGGCGGTCAGCGCGCCTGATCCGCGCAAGTAAAGGCGCCGCCTGAGGCATTGCGAATGTGGTAGGGAAGGCTTCACCGAGCTCAAACCATGCCGGACGCCATCAATCGTGCACATGCGCTGCTTTCTTTCCCTCTCACTCACTGTCTCTCTCTCTTTTTCTCCCACTCCCCCACCCACAGGGCTTCATCACAATCGACCCCCCCAGCCGGACGCCATCGCCAGCGCACACGCGCTGCTCTCTCTCTCACTGTCTCTCTCATTCACGTTCAGGGTTTCATCACGATCGACCCCCAGCCGGACACCATCGCTGGCGCACACGCGCTGCTCGACGCTGCATGCATGATCATGCGTCACGTGCACACGGTGCCGATGCCGCACAACGGGCAGCCAACCGAAATCCGCATCGGCATGCACACCGGCTCAGGTGAGTGGGTTGGAAAAGGGGATTTCTGAACTGTGTCAGGTTTGGGGAAAGGGTGGAGAGGAGGTTAAGAGTAGGAGGGCTTTATATACCCACAGCAAACCCCGAACCCCGTCTGACGCTTGTTCGCCTCCTCCGCCTGCCTCTCTCTCACTCTCTCCCTCCCTCCCTCTCCCTCCCTCCCTCCCTCCCTCCCTCTCTCTCTCTCTCCCTCCCTTACCTCTCGTTCACACTGCGCAGGTAGGCTGGCGCCTGCGTGGCCCTACGGGCTCTCCCAGTGATGATGGATATTACAGTCTGTGTGACACCAGTAATGATGTATAAGACCGGTGTCGGCGCTAGCGCCCGACAACTTAAACTCAGTTTGTGGGAAACTGGCTGGCTACCTGGTAGGGGTGAGGATAAACCCCCACACGCGCGCACGCACTGGACCTAGACAGGACACTGGGCCCCCAGATCCACCCTATACCACCCAGGTAGTGACAGCAACGCATTGTTGGTGTGCGCCTGTGTTCTACTACTAGTCCCGCCGCCGCCATTGGCTCCAGCAATCTCCTCCATGCCCGCCAGCAATCTCCTCCACGCCCGCCAGCAATCTCCTGTATGCCCGCAAGCAATCTCCTCCATGCCCGCCAGCAATCTCCTGTATGCCCGCCAGCAATCTCGTCCATGCATGGGCGCCGCCATGCGATCTCCATGCGCCGCGCCGCGCTCCATGCGCGCCAGCACCCGTACCACCCGCCTCATTCCCGTTCTTTAGCCATTCCCGTGACACCTATGGCTGATCCTTGTTCCGCCGTCCCCTTTGGCATCTGTAACCCGTATCCTCTCCCTGTAGCCTCATTCCCCGTTCTTAACCGCCATCTCCATTATGGTGCCCGCCCGCTGGTGGGGCCTCGCCTCGCCCCATGCCGCACGGCTAGTGTATTGATTGCTGCGCCATCTATAATCTGCGCCTTGGGGCAGGGAACCCCTGCGCCACAACCTCCTCACAAAGCCTAGCCGCATGTGCCTCGCTTCCCATGTTTCTCAATTTCTCGCCATCCGCTTCCATGCCCGCCTGCAATCTCCTCCACGCCCGCGAGCAATCTCCTGTTTGCCCTCAAGCAAGCTCCTCCATGCCCGCCAGCAATCTCCTCCATGCATGCACGCGCAGAGCGCCGCCATGCAACCCCCATGCGCCGCGCGCGCCGTGCGCGCGCCGCGCCCGCCAGCTCCCGTAGCCTCATTCCCCGTTCTTTACCCATGCGCCATGACGCATTAGCCTTGTCCGCCGTCCCCTGGCATGCATAACCCGTAGCCTCATCCCCGGTAGCCGCATTCCCCGTTCTTAGCCGCCATCTCCATTATGGTGCCCGCCCGCTGGTGGGGCCTCGCCTCGCCCCATGCCGCACGGCTGGTGCATCGATCGCGTCGCCATCTAATAATCTGCGCCTTGGGGCAGGGAACCCCTGCGCCGCAACCTCCTCACAAAGCCTAGCCGCATGTGCCTCGCTTCCCATGTTTCTCAATTTCTCGCCATCCGTCTCTCTCTTCCATCCAGGCACAGTAAACCATTAGGAGCCGCAATCTGCTTGAGTTCCGATCGTTGTGAGAGGGGGTGCATGCTCGCCGCAATTCTCGCCATCGTGCATCGTGCTCTCCATCGTACCGCTGCCCCATCTGCCACATAGCCTCGCCCCATCAGGACCAGTTCACCAGTAGCGCTGTGCGTCAGAGCCGGTCAGGGGAAATTTCCAGATTTTCAGCCGCCCAGTACCAAGCGCAGTTGTCCCGGTTGTCCGCCATCGAGCGGCGCCAGGGCGGGAGCCCCTGGCGAAGAGCTTATATTGTATAGGGCTGGGTTGGGCTGTGGGGTTGGGCTGTGGGTTGGGCTGTGGGGTTGTGAGGCCCAGTAGAGCCCCCTTGGTCTAGTAGGTCTTACCTCACGCCCAGGGCTCCTCCTGGCGCATGCATGTAAAACCTGCTAAATTTATTGAACTCACTCTCTCTCTCTAACTCTCTAACTCTCTTACTCTCTCTCTCTCAAAACACTCTCTCTTTTAAACACTCACACCCTCACTCACTTCCTTGCGCACTAAGATGCTACAGTCTTGCACTAAGATGCTACAATCCAGCCTCTGTATATCTTTGTCTCTCCTGGGTCAATCTCTGACACCCACGCGCACCCATGCACACACGCGTACACTCAGTGTTTTCCTTTTCACGATTTAGGATGAATTTCCACATAGCCAGAAAGTGTGAAATCATACTTTTCACACTTTTGGGGGCACTCAATTGCGTGGGAAATCACGCAGTTCTGGTTACATGGTGACAGTCTCTCTCTTTTTTATCTCTCTCTCACACAAACGGTGGCAGAACAGATCTTCACTACCTAGCTACGAGAAATTCTTCTTGAAGCGCCGCCCGCCGCCTTGTTCCAGAGGACTGCCCGCCGCCTCCTTCCACCTCAAGGGCCTCAGTGTAGCGGCAGATGAGTACGTCAAAGGTGTTAGAGAAGAACAGCCACGGCGCGTCAGACAGGTGCGGGCTCTGCAGCCTGTTGTGCAACTTGCTCTTGATGAAGTTGAGCGTGCGAAACAGACGCTCATCTTCCACACACACGGGCACCATGCCAATCGCCAGCTCAACCAACCGCTCAAAGGTCGGGCAGCTGAAGGCCTTGTGGCTAGTCATCTCGCGCCACAAGCCGCGTGATGTAACTGACGCCCATGCGGTCCGCGACCGCCCCCTCCACCTCTGCCGCCGCGACCGCCTCCCCATCTGGCTTGCGCACCCTCAGCAGCCCTGCTACCATTGTTCTGGCCAAACCTCTAGGCGGCCTGTGGCGCGGCCTGTAGCTCAGGGGCCTCCTCGGGCTTGGGCGATGGTAGGCGCGTGTGATAGGGAGCAGCGGCTGCAGGCCTAAAGCTAGGGGCGCCGGAGGGATCGGCACCGCGATGGGGCCGCCCTGGCTCTGGCCAAGGTTGGACCAAACGTAGACGGATGGCTGGTTTGCAGCCATTGCTGTACTAGCTGCCGCTGCAATAGGGGACCTAGGGGTGCGCCCATGCTCTTTACAGAGTTGGGGTTCCCTACCACCAACAGCCAGCCATCTCAAGGTGCTCGGCCATACGCGCCGAGCACGGTCTTATACGCCTTTAGAGGTGTCCCTGACTGTAACATCCATCATCATCACTAGCAGGCGGTTACTCACGCACGCCGTTGAACGCTCCGCATTGTTTTTGCAGAATCGGCTTTGCAGCTGTGCATGACCCACACAATTGTTTAGGCCACCGCCGGCTGGCGCCGGAAATGAAATCACTGCGCACACTGCCGCAGTTTTGTCGTGTTTGGCTCACACCGGGACTGGTGTCTTGGGCAAGTTGCCGCATACAGACCAGACTCCACAACCAGACCAGTCTCCGCCTGCCTTCCTCTCGCTCTGTCCCTCTCTCACACACGCACACCCACGCACGCTGCCGCAGTCGTGTCGGGGCTCACCGGAACCAAGATGTTCAAGTTCAGGTGTGGGGCCATGTGTGTGTGTGTGTGTGTGTGTGTGCGTGCGTGCATGTTCTAAACCAGCCCTAGCTAGGGGGTTTAAGGGTGTAGGGGCTTAGGGCAGGCTTAGGGTTAGGGGTTATGGACGCCCGCTGTGGTTTAGGTGAGTCAAGAGACAGTCTAGCCCGGTTTTGTTTCGTGTGTGGCAAGCAGCCACAGCCGCTGCCTGGGCTGTGGCACCTCACGCCAGGCACACCAAGAGGGCTGCACTTGCACTGAAGTCTTCAATCCTTAGAGGTGAGGAATCTCCAGGAGCATCTCTTTGGGCTAACCCCGCCCCCTCAACCCTGCAGCCCTGCAGCCTCTAAGAGGGCGCTATACATACAAGTGTCATAATTTGCCTCACAAACCGTCACGCAGGCGGTTTTGGCGCCACGTTTTCAAATTGCCAGAGTTCCGGGCCGTTTCAGTTCAAACCAAATGTAACATCTGACAGGCCTTACCACCAGCTGTCTGCGGACGTCTCCATCATTAACAGCAACCCAGTATTAGGCAAGATATGGAGGGCAAAGTGCAAAGTGTCATAATTTGCCCCTTGACCTCCTACTGCGGCGACACGATGTGCAGTCTTCGCACATGGATTAGGCCACTACCTTCTCCTAAGGATCCTCTCTTACCCCTTACCCCTGCACCCATAAACCCTGCAGCCCTGCAGCCTCTACCACGGCGACGCGATGCACCCGTCTTTGCGCGTGGAGTCGACCGGCGCGCCCGGGTGCATCCACACACCCACACCCGCGCTGTCCACACACACACACCCATCCACACCCACACCCATCCACACCGATGCTCGCAGCCTCTATGGTGACACGGTCAACGTTGCTTCGCGCATGGAGTCGACCGGGAAGGCCGGGTGCATCCACATCTCAGAGGCAACGTACGCGCTGCTCGAGGGCACGGCGCGGGCTTGCTTTCAGCCGACTGACGGCGTGCAGGTCAAGGTGTGTGTGTGTATGTGTGTGTGTGTGCTCACACCAGCACTCACACAAACGAACCCCTCCTCCGCCTTTTAACCCAAAACCTGTGTTCCCTGGCAAGGAACTCCTGGCGTCGCACATCTACTGCCCAAGCTCAAGATCACGCGCTGACTACTCTCTCTCCCTCCCTCCGTCGTGCGTGTGACCGCCAGTAGTGTATTGAGAACTCATTGTCTGCCACCCACCCACCTAAGACAGGGCAAGGACCACATGGCGTCGTACATCTACAGGCCGGGCGAGCATGAGCTCAAGCTCACGCCCGCCGACTTCACCATCATCGCGCAATCTTTGACCTCGGCGCACTCGCTGCCCGCATGGGGTGGGTGCCGCCGCTACCGTGGGGGCAGGGGGGGGGGGGCGTAGGTGCCTGGGGGGGGCTTTGCCTGATTTGATTTGATTTGATTGAACCCGCTGATCAGCCCCCCCCACCTGTGTGTGCATGTGCAGGCAGCGGTGGCGGAGGCTCGGGCGGCCACACACCAAGCGCTGCTATCACATCTGCCGGCGAGGTTATCTTCAGGAGCGCGCCGCAGCCGATGTGGTCGGCGTCCTCGGATGACGCCGACGCCGGCGCCGGCGGCGGCGACGGCGCTGCTGGTGCTGCTGGTGCTGCTGGTGATGGTGCCTCTGGTTCTGCTGCTGCTGCTGCTGGTGCTGCTGGTGCTGGTTCTGCTGCTGCTGGCGCTGCTTTTTTTGGCGCCGCCGGAAAGCCGCCGCGCCGCGGCCGCTCCGTACTGATGCTGCCCGTTGGCAAGGGTGAGGCGGGCAGCGCCGCCAACGGCGGCAAGCACGCGGTGCCGTCGCCGCCGCAACAGCAGCAGCAGCAGCAGCAGCAGGCGGGCGCCCCCCCCAGGTACGTGTGCGGACCCCGGGGGCCGAGCGCCCCATCCGCTCCGCGCGCAACACAGCACGCGTGCGCGGCGCAGTGGCGCACGCGCGCACACACAGCGGCGCACGCACGCACGCACTCGCGGCAGGCCACGCGCGTGCACGCACATGCAAACGCTCGCACTCACTTTAGCAACCGGGGGGGGGGCGGCGGGGGGGGAGGGGGGGGGGGGCAAGCCGCTCGCACGCACGCAGCGTGCGCTTCGGTCGGCGGTACACACACTCAACTCACACTGGACTCACAAACGCACCTCACCCACCCCGCGCAGGTCCTCCAAGGCACCCAAGACACGCAGCGCGTGCTTTGCAAACGAGCTTGACCCCGGTCGGCGCTGACACTCTGCGCGCTCACACACACACACACACACACACACTCATACATACACGCGCACACACACACACGCACACCACCCCGCAGGTCCCCCAAGGCGCTCATGCCCCGCATCGCGCACTTTGCGGACGAGCTCACCTTTGTCGGCGGCGGCGGCATCAGCGGCGACAGCGGCGGCGCGGTGGCGGCGAGCACGAGCGCGCACGCGCTCGCGGGCGTGCCCCCAAGGTACGTCGGCGTTGCAATGCAGCCCTGCGATGCTGCACTGCCGCCTCCCAACGTACGCATCAACCGCCCCGGGGGGGGGGGGCAGGGGGGCTCCTGGCACCATGTCCGGCACACATTGAGTCACCGCGTAGCAGTGATTCCCCTGCGAGCCGTATACCGCTCCGAGCCAGATTTCCCATTCCCCAGAAAACCACCACACACTTAGTGGGACAGGGCGTGGAGCGATGCGTTGGAAAGCTCGTGCCGAGAGCAGCCCAACGGCATGCGTTGCATGAATACCCGCTGTGTGTTGTGCCTGTTATGAGCGGTCAAAGTTGCTGGAGCCGGCAAAAAAACAATTACTAAAATCCTTCCCAGGGACCACTGCCGCGTAGTCTAGGAGATGTTTCTGGAATGGAGGTTTCCTTACAGAGGTCGACGGCACGGCACACACACACGCAGTATTTTTCCAGGGTGCGCCTGACAGCACAGTACAATTTGCCAAGCAACGTAGGCGTCCGACGGGCTGCAAAATCGACCACACACA
Organism: Chlamydomonas sp. UWO 241; assembly: GCA_016618255.1. NCBI lineage: Eukaryota > Viridiplantae > Chlorophyta > Chlorophyceae > Chlamydomonadales > Chlamydomonadaceae > Chlamydomonas > Chlamydomonas priscui. The sequence goes on along the minus strand of VFSX01000003.1, from coordinate 1,387,637 downwards.
CGCACGCACGCACACACACCCCTCCCCCTCACGCGCAGCAACGCTGTCGTCGCAAGCAACAACAGCGGCAGCTCCCAGTTCATGTCGCGTGCCGCCAGCGGCGCGCCCGCGTGCGCCGCCGTGGCGATCCCCGATGACATCCAGCGCGGTTCGGCTGCGCGCGGTGCGGCGCGTCGTTCTGGCCCCGGCGGGGTGGGAGGTGAGGGGGAAGAGGGCCTCCCATGTTGTGCGTGCGTGTGGTTGATTTCGCAGCCCGTTGTACGCCTGTGTTGGCGTATCAGGCCTGTGCTTGCGTGAACACCTTGGAGCAGACTCTGCGTGGGGCGTGCATGCGTGCGTGCATGAGGCACACTGTCACCGCTCGGACGAGCTGGCGCTATCACTCAGTGTGTGTGTGCGTGTGTGCACGTGCGCATGGGCAGTGGTTTGTTTTGCCGCTAACCAGCAGCCGCCTCCCCCACCCCCCCCATACGCAGAGACACCCATAGGTGCACGTGTACGTGCACGTTTGCGCGCCTCCCCCTCCACGACCACCAAACGCATTGCTGTGTTCGCGCACAGTCTTGACCACCACAACCACTCCGGGCACGCGCGCGCGACGTGCGCATTTGTGCATGCGCCCCCCCTCCCCCCCCCCTGCCCCCCTCCGTGTCGCCGTCCAGCTGATGATGATGATGATGATGATGATGATGATGGATTTTACAGTCGTGTGTGACGTCACCTACCGGCAGCGTATTCGACCTTGCTCGGCGTATAGCGCCCGAGCGCTACAGACATGTGGCTGGCCACTAGTGGGGTGCTATTGGGTCGGGGCTGGACCTAGACAGGGCACTCGGCCCCCAGATCTGACTCCCTCCCCGTGGGAGCACGGCCGGGGTTCACAAGCCCGCGGGATCGCACCCCCTGGACCTCCCGCCGCAGCACAGCAAAAGCTTCTAACATTCTCGCACTCTCCTCCATCCCGCCTGCCCCATGGCCTAGCCACAGACTCTCCGTCAAAGCAGCTACGTAGCAGCTCCACCGTACAGCTCCGCAGCTACTCATGCAGCACCACCCTTTGAAGAACCTCACTTGGAACCCTCACGCTGAAATCTCCACCCTGAACCCGCGTGCGCAGACACCCCCTCAGCGAGGCAGATCGTGGGAGGCAGGGCGCTGGGCCAGGTGCGTGTGAGCATGTGGGTGGGTGGGTGCGTGCCTGCGTGTGTGTGTGTGCGTATTTGTTTTGTGTGTGTGCGCGCTCGGGAGCAGCGCATACTTGCCTGCCACACGCTTTCTCTCTTGCCCTCGCCCTTGCCTCATCCACACCCCCACCCCCCACCCCCACCCCCGCCGCCACAGCCAAGTGGGCTTATGGAAATCCGGCAGATTACCAGCAGTGTGCGCGAGGCCTACGGCGCGGGCGCGAGCGGCAGCCGGTCCGGCGCGCCACCGCGCCGCACGCACACGCACATTCCGGCTGGCTGCTTGCCGCCACCGAGCCACGCGGGCACAGACGCCGCGGGCGCTCGACATGCCATGCTGTTTGCTAGCGCGGGCAGGCGCACCGCCTCGGCGACGGGCTCGACGGGCTCGCACGTTGACGACGGCGTCGATGGCGGCAGCGGCGGCAGCGGCGGCACGCGAAGCCCCGCGGCGGGTGGCGCCCCGCAGGCGTCGCTCCTGTCGTCGATGATGCACCAGATGGTCGTGCAGCGGCCCGAATCGCCGCGCAAGCTCGGCCGCGAGCCGGGAGCGCTGGGGGCGCTGCTGCGCTCATCCATGCCTGCCGCCCTGCGCGCGGGGGCGGTGGGCGCGGGCGCGCACGGGGGCTGCGGCACGCATGCGCCCCAGGCAGGTGGCGGTCTCCAGCAGGCTGCAGCTGCAGGGGCGGTGAACCCCGAGCCAGGGCCCCAGCCCAGCAAGGACGCGTCAGTGGGTGCTTCAGCCGGCAGCGGCGGCAGCAGCGGCGGCAAGGTCCTCCCAGAGGCTAAGGCAGGGCCGCGGAGGTCCACGGAGGGCGGTGAGGCCTGATGGCAGGGTGTCGCGCTCAAACCCTCAAGGCGTGCGGGGTGGTGCGCCTGCACGCCCCTCTTCCCCGCCTCGCCGATACGCACTTGATGAGAGAGTCACGGAGTTGTGGTGCACTCGCGTGCACACAAGCAGGCCGCAGGCTTGTGGTCCCTGTGGCGACCCCTCTTCACAGCATTTGGGATGATGAAACACAACCGCCATACATTTGTGCATGTCTGCGCGAGGGCGGCAGCTGCGCCGCATGTGCGCAGAGTGGGCCCAACGCCGCTTCCGTGTCGCGCACCCCGCGCGCCGCCTCTCGTGTGCACACCGCATCATGAACATTCACCAACCTCTTTGGACAACATGGAAACGCCATCACCAGCACCACCTGCCATGGCAGCCCCTCCTGTGCACAGCGGGCTTTCTGTTTGTATGCACACCAGATAGCACAATTCGCCAAGGACTCTCTGGACAGCGTGGGCATCTCGGCATCATTTCCCAACATCATTTTCACCATCAATGATGCTATTGTGTTCTATGCCAGCATTTCCTTGCCAGCCTTGCCAGCCTTGCCAGCCTTTCCATGCTATGAGTTTCCGAAAGTAGAACCCGTGCGACCGCGTGCACATTGCTCTCTTCAGTGCCCAAAGGGACTTTGCTCAGACAGCTTTTTTAGCTACACCAGGCTATACAGACACCCCCTCCTGGGGCTTTGAATTCAGAGAGGCGCGCGCGTATTCTGACCTCGAGGATCGTGTGCTGTGAGGGCGCCCCTTCTTGTGGCGTGTGACCGACCTGCCCAGCCTGCCACATTGGGATGCGATGTGAGGGCCGGGCGGGCGAGTCACACGACTCCTCGTGATGACGCATGCCACGTTGCGCGGCTACACATGATGTAACGGAAACGACACCCACCCCGCCGGTCTTCTCATGGTGATGATGATGTTACAATCAGGAAAGCCTCAAGATAGTATAAAAGACCATGAAAATGAGCCTGAATCCAACCTGTCACACGCGTGTTTACGAAGGACCGTTTGCAGTAGCTTGGGGCACTGCCCAGCTTTCCTGCGTATCATTTGTTTGTACAACGCATGGATGCGTAGTACATCCCTAATCCCTGTCTCATGCTGAGTCATACGCGTGCCATCTGCGTGCCGTACGCGTGTCGCAATCAGCCCAGCACCCAGCTGCTCGCTTGGAGTGCCACCTAACTCAGCACCTGTAGCCAACCTGCAGTGATTAAGTCTCAACAAGTGTAAATGAAAAATTTATGTGTGCATGTATGTATGCTCGATTAACAGAGGCGCGTTCTCATCGCCGAGCCCTGGACCCAGCAATGCGGCGCTGCTGGTGACGAGGATCTCCGTGCCGCTGACGAGCGGGGTAAAATACGACTGGCCCGGCTCCTGCTAGACTGCCCCTCGGTGGAATACTTCAGGAGCGGCTTGCCCGGCGCTGCCATGGCTTGGCGAGTAGCCGCGGCGCTGCCGCGGCCCGTGCTGGGAGACGGCCCTTATCCTCCCCCCATGCAGGACGCCATGCGGCACCGATCTCGTCGAGTTGATCGACGAGCGGAGGAGCTGGCGCCCGTCTATGCATGCTGGACATTGGTCAAGATGGCTGCCCGTGGAGGTGGGCTACCATCACGGCTTTAGCGGTGGCGACCGCCGAGGCAACACAGAGTGAATCCGCTTGACCAATCGCAGCGTTCGTCACCGGGACCTATACGAAAGTCCACACCTGCTACAATCAGGGGGGGGAGAGCTGCAGCCACAACTGGGGGGCGGAGAACCCTAAGGGCGGAGAACCCGAATCAACTAGGGCCATGCACGGCTGGCGTGCCGAATGAGTTACTGCTCCAGTCAGTGGCTTCGTGCCGACTTGACTCAGAGACTCCAGCTCTGGATTCTATGACTCCCAGGCGGCATGATAGCCACTGCAGAAGTAAAACTAGAACCAGGGGAAAACGGAAGGATATGCGTAGGTGAAGTAAGCACGTCAAAGTGCGGTGTGCGTCAGTTAAAGGGGGACAAGGGGTTCGCACAAGCGTGTGCGAGTTCCTCATCAGAAATCAGATTGGGAAGCACTTTCAGTGACCCAGATCAAGTATAAGTTGTTTAACAAGAAAACACAAAAGTCTACATGAAAGCTGTCGGCTTTACATGCACAGCAAGTGGCGTAACGAGCCAGCTTGACGGGTGGCCCCCACGATGGGGTCACACGGTGCGAGTACAGAAGTACTGTTGTTGCTCGTTGCAACAACCTTGCATGCACGGCATGCGAATCAAGCGGCGTACGAGCCAGCTTGAAAAAACGGCGCAGGCCATACGGGGCCGACATAGGCAGGTGTTGCATCTTGCAACAACCTTGCATGCTCATCATGCACATCAAGCGGCGAACGAACCAGCTCGGAAAACGACGTGGGCCACACGGGGCCAACGTAGGTACTAGTAAAGCACCATTGTTGCTCGTTGCAACAACCTCACATGCTTGGCATGCGGACCAAGTGGCTAAACGAGTCAGCTTGGAGTGGCCCACACGATGGGGCCACACGGGGGGGAGAGATGGGGAAAAGGGGAGAAGGGGAAGGAGGGGAGAGGTCCCTACGCTGCAGTTAAGGAATGCGGCTCCAGTCGGTGATCATAACTGAACGGTTGCTCCCACGGAATAGTGTAGCTCCCACGGTGTTGTGGGCCGTAGCTGTAGAAGAGTAGTGCCCGCCTGTTGCACGTGTAGTGCCCGCCTGTTGCACGAGTGTCGAAGGGAAGGTGGTCCGAGACGCATGTGTTGATGCCATGCGACGTCTCGGAGGAAAGGTGGTCTGAGACGCAGGTGTTGATGCCATGCGACGTCTCGAAGGCCAAGGGATCAGAAGTCGCTCGTGTCGCCGCCGCTGCCGGGCGCGCGACCAGAAGTGTGAACGTCTGCGGCGCCGCCGTCAGGCGCGCCGCCGGATGGGTACACGAGTGCAGCGCCGCCGCCGTCGGGCGCGCCGCGAGAAGAGAGAAAGAGTGAAGACGCCGCCGCCGGGCGCGTCGCGAGAAGAACGGGTAAGGAGCCGCCGAGGGCGCGCCGCCGATGAGTACGAGTGTGCGCCGCTGCCGTACGTAGCAGCCGGCTGCACGTATACACTCGCCGCGCATGCGGCTGCTACGATGCGCCAGCCAGTCGGACGAGGTAGTACGGGGCGAGTAGAGCGGAACAGCGGTGTTGGGCTCGGCGTACACGATGTGTCGGATGCTACTGCAGCTTTCGCCACCCCCCTCGTGGGGGTGGAGCTGCGAGTCGGGCGCCGACACGGTAGCGACCTGTAGGAGGCGGGAATGCAAGCGACGGGGCGGGCGGGAAGGGGGACAAAGAAGCAGGCGGCTGCTGCCCAACAGCTTGCCCCTCAGACGGCTGCTTCTGAGGCAGGTCGTCGTCGATGTCGTCGTCAGACATCTCGGCGAGGCCAGGCATGCTGTCGTCGTAAGACGAGTCGATGTCGACGAGGTCAGGGATGCTGTCGGCCTCGGTGGTAGCGGAGCAGTGAGGGGAGCATTCCCCCTCGAGTACGCGGTCGAGCACCGACTCGAGGGGGCTCAGGAGTTCAAAAACGGCTAGCCGTCGGGCTTGCTCTTGATTGCGTTGGCAAAGACCAGGCGCGAGTGGTCGTCGGTCACGTTGGAGCAGGAGGTGAGGAGGACGAAGCACGGGTTGTCGTAGACGTGCACCTGGCCGCTGCCGTGCGTCACGTTGGGGTACGGGCCGCTCAGGTTGGTGCCGAGCCAGGGGCGCGGGGTAGCCGTGCGGCTGCGCGCCGGACAGTGCAGTTGTCGCTTCTGGGCTGCCGCGCACGTGCGCGACTGCCAGATGCGGGGGTTTGGAGAGCAGTCCGCGAGCTGCGAGGACAGCTCCTCAGCTTTCCTCCTCTCTCTCTCGCTGACGTAGTCAGTTGCCTCCTCGAGGCGCGCAAACACAGTGCGGCCGCCGGCGCGCTCATCGCCCGCGCGGCCACCACCACAGAATCACCGGTGAGCAGCGGCTCCCCCGGCTCAGAGTCCCCGCCACGCCACCGCGCGTGCGTGGATGCGACACAGACACAGCTTTCGGCGCTCCACGGGCGCGGGGGGCAGCCACATACGCGGAGGCTGCGCAACACCTGCATGGCGACGCCAGCAACCACATCTCGGCCTCGGCCGACAACACAGACGCCCTCCGCGCCCTCAGCGCGGGGCAGGCAGACATCAGACGCCTGGTAGGGGGGCTGCTGGACAGGGAGGCGAGGGCGCGCGCCCAGCCACAGAATGCGCCGACGCAGGTGGGCGCGCCACAGGTTGCCGACGCCGGCCACAGCGGTGCCCTTGCGGGGGTGCTCGCTGTGGTGCAGGCGCAGGCGCAACAGATTGCGTCCCTGGTGGATGTGGTGAGCCTCCTGGTGAGCCGCGTCCCTGGGGCGCCCATGCAGATGCCGCATGCAGAGCCCGCCCGCGCGCGGGCCGGCCATGCGGCCCACAGTGCGGCGCCCCGCGCTGCGCCTGCTGCCGAGGCTGCTCAGCCTGCCCGGCCCGCTGCTGCTGCCGCCCCTGTGGCGTCGGCGGGGGGGGCCGGCGACGGAGCGGCCTGCGTCGGGCGCCACGCGTGCCGCATCTGCGCGCGGCCCCTCCCGCCGGGGGGGGCTGCCTGCGCGTGTGGGCGACACGTCGCTGCGCCGCAGCTTCGTGCTGTCCATCCCGGTGGCACGCGGCGCCAACTGGTTCCTCGCGGGCGGTGGCAGGCGGATGGATGAAGAGGAGGCGACGGCGGCGGCGGCGGAGCGGATCGCTGCAGCTGCCGAGGACGGCACCAGCCTGCCCGTCCACCTGGCTACGGATGTCGTGCGCTTCCTCTACGGCGGCACCGGCCGGCGGGAGCTGGCTGATGGTGGCGTCGTGTCCGCGTCGCTCCTCAACGCCAAGCCTGCCGTCGGGGGCATCGGCGTGGAGCCACGCGGGGGCGGTGTGCTGCGTGTGCTCTTCACCGTGGCGTCTGACGCCGTGGCCGACACTGTCGTGCGCTGGCGCCACGAGCTGCGCCGCTGCGTGGACTGCAGTCTTCGACGTCGTCAGTGACCGCGAGGAGGTGCAGCACCAGGCGCTGTGGCCCGCTTTCCTCGCCGCCAAGGTTGCGGGGAAGCGGGCGCCGTTCCACCGCGCGCGCCTCGTCGTTGACGGCGAGCGGGTGCCTGCACCTGCTTGCTAGATGGCATTCCCTCTGGAGGTGTTTTTGAAGGGGAGGTGGCGCCACACGCGTGCGGTGGCGGGTGCGGTGTGGTCGCTGAGTAGAGTGCTGCGGCGGGTGTGCTACTAGCCCCGCTTCCGGTGGTCTGGGGGAGGGCTTTTTGGTCCCTTCATGGTTTTATACCTTGGGTCCGCCCTCTGGCCATTTGAGGGGCTGGGTGTGCAGCCTGCACAGTGGTGCTGCTTGCTTGGCGCCCGCCACCAAGTGTGGATGGCGTTACCGTGGGCTACTTGTAGCTTGACCTTTTGTGGGCCTTGAGCCTTGTTTCTCTAAGTCCCACTGGAGCTTTGGAACCGTACGTGTGACCGCCAGAAGTGGATTGTAAAACTCTCATCATCATCATCATCATCGAGGGTGTAGTCGAAGAAGTGCACGAGCATCAATGGCTTGAGGGCGCGGTGGTCGTAATGCATCCCCTTGAGGATGCCCACCAGAAGCCACATGTTGTCGAACGAGATGCTGACGCCGACAACCCTGGCTCGCGTGCAGAGGATCATGGCGCGGGCGACGTACCGCGAGAGTTCCTCATCTTCCTGCTGCCTGAGGTCGATCAAAGGCGTCAGCGCATCGTACGTGGCGGCCATTGTCGGCTTGAGGCGCACGATGGGCTCATCTCCATGGCATGTCATCTTGGCGAAACGCTGGATGCGTCGATGCCACGAGGGGGCACGATGACGACGCGCGTGGGGCAACAACACGTGACGTGGTTGTTGCAGACCACGCTGGACCGCTCACGTCGACATGGGCGCGGCCGAACTGCCGGGCCTTACGGCGTGGGTCTAGCGAACTTAGGGACCGTGGGGGGCGAACGTGGGGGACGACGTCGATCTCGTCCAGGACTCGTGTCGTGCCATGGCTCACATCGCGCAGAGGTTAGCGTGAGGGGGCCCAATGACCTGATAGGATTCAGCGGACGCTGGAAGGAGGCACGAGAGGGGCAGAGACACGGAGTGTTACAATGGATCGTTCGGTGCGATATCTTGGTGTTGCGGGTGGGGTGTAGAGCGAGCCCCTCGGGCTTATGCAAGGCTGGGGCACGCAGGCACCAGAATGCAAGGGAAACCTCTCTCCAACCTGGGGGGAGGGACGGGAGGGGCAGAGACACGGAGTGCTCTACCCTCTGCCTACCGGGACCTATACGAAAGTCCACACCTGCTTCAATCAGGGGGGGAGAGCTGCAGCCACAACTGGGGGGCGGAGAACCCTAATCAACTAGGGCCATGCACGGCTGGCGTGCCGAATGAGTTACTGCTCCAGTCAGTGGCTTCGTGCCGACTTGACTCAGAGCCTCAAGCTCTGGATTCTATCAGCATTGACTGCGTGCATGCGTGGCTCTCTGTGCTCCCTGGGTAGCAGGAAAGGCAGGCCTCCTTGTGGGCTACAAGCGCTGTGAGGCTCGTCATCAAACGTTCTTGTGTGCGTTCATTCTGGGTCATCAGGAGAGCGCGCATTGTAGGGCTCATTCAGGTGGGCGGGTAGGGCGGAGGCACCGGCATGGTGCCAGGCGCGGTCGGCTGCTGCGGCGCCTACGGCGTGCTCCACATCGATGCGTTGGTGGCCAACCACACACTGGCCGACGCCGACGAGCGCGGAGCAGCCGCGGCAGCGCAGATCGGCAGCGTGGCCGCGACCGGGTCGTCGCACGTGACGCCGGGCGGCAGCACGGCGTCGCCCTGGCCGGGCACACCCAGGTTGGTCGGGGGACCGGGGTAAGACGTGGGGTCGCTGCTGTTGGAGTCAGATGCGGCTGCGGATGGTTGGCACCGCCTGCACGTGGCGTCGCAGAATCCTCCCTTCACCATCCAGCTGTCGTCGCAGTTGCCCCACGTCAAGCGCTCCGCACACGTGTAGCCATCTGCACCAAGGTGGGTGGAAGAGGGAGGGGAGGTTAGTAGAGGGGGCGCGAGCCGCTACGGGCATGGCGCGCACACATATCTACAGTGCATACAGCCAGGTCTGCCCTGTCCCTGGGTGCTGCAGATCCAGCAAGCAAGTTGTGCGCACCGTTGACCTGCTTGTCCATGCAGACGACCGAGGAGCCGCAGCGCCCGCACGTGGTGTCGCAGAATCCTCCGTCCACCATCCAGCTGTCACCGCAGTTGCCCCACGACAGACGTTGCGCACACGTGTAGCCATCTGCAGTCAGGTGGGTGGAGGAGAGGGAGCGGAGGTCGGGGGGGGGGGGGGGGGGGCGTGAGCCACTCAGGGCATGGCGCGCACACAAGTATCTTGTGCATTCACATCTGTGCACTGGCCAGGTCTGCGCTGCTTCTGCCAGGCTGGGTGCTGCAGGATTTTCTAGTTTCTAGAGGGTTGAGGTTTTAGGGGGGTTTAGGGGTTAAAGTTTTAGGGGTTTAGGGGGTTAGGGGTTTAAGGTTTAGGGGTTTTAAAAACCCTTGGGGGGTGAAGGGGTCAAACCCTAAACCCTAAACCCTGAAGTGCAGATCCAGCAGGCAAGTCGTGCACACCGTTAAATTGCGTGTCCACACAGGCGGCGTCCGAGGAGCCGCAGCGCCCGCACGTGGCGTCGCAGAATCCTCCGTCCGCCATCCAGTTGTCACCGCAGTTGCCCCACGACAACCGTTGCGCACACGAGATGCCATCTGCGCAGGGGCAGGAGCAACAAGAGGGGTTTACAATCACAGGCCGGCGGTCACAATCAGTTTCAGAGTTCCAGCAGGATAAATCAAAGCAGGAGCCCTGCCAAAAGTCAAAAAGGGGGGGGGAAACCACTGCAGCGCCACCCACACGCGGCGGCGGGCACCAAGCAAGCAGCACCTAAGCCAAGCAGCACACTCAGCAGGAGCGGGGGTGTGACTGGGCTAGCGCGGCCGCGCTAGGCCAGTCACAGGGGGTGCCGGAAGAGGAGGCACGAGCGGGTTGGATCAGGGTGTGTGCACAGAGGGCAGTCACAGCTGTACACTGCAGTGGGTTGAATCATGGTGTGCACAGATGGCAGTCACAGCTGCACGCTGCAGTGTGAGTGCTCTGCTCTGGCCTGGGTGATGTGGTCATGCGCACCGCTGACCTCAGTGATTTTGTTTTCGTCATTTGGGGCCATTTGGGGCCATTTGGCCCCAAACAAATACAGTCGAGCGTCCACTTCTTGGGCCATGGGGCTGGGCCATAAAGTAAGTGTGTGGTGCAGCGTGGGGCTTTGGAGGCACCTCCGTACTGGTCAACGCTAAGTCAGCGGTCAAGGCGGTCAAGGCGGTCAAGGCGGTCAAGGCGGTCAACGGTACGTTGGTCTGCGCGCCGGCTGGCCCCAAACAAACAGCTAAGAACGCCGAAAACAAAATCACTGGCTGACCTGCTTGCCCCCATGTACCCATGAGAGGACATGCTTGGTCTAGCACTGCATCGTGACGGCGCACCTGTGGGGGTCTCATCCACGCACACGTCCGAGGATCCGCAGCGCCCGCATGTGGCGTCGCAGTAGCCACCATCGACCATCCAGTTGTCGCCACAGTTGCCCCACGTAAGGCGCTGTGCACACGAGATGCCATCTGGACAGAGGTGGGGTGGGGGGAAGGTGCGCGGTTTAGAGCATGATGCACGCACAGAGGGCATTCCTAGCCGTGAACTGCAGCGCCCGCATGTAGCATTGCAGTAGTCACCGTCCACCACCCAGCTGACGCCACAGTTGCCCCACGACATACGCTGTGCACACGAGTGTGCCATCTGCGCAGTGGATATATACTGTAATTTTCAACGTACCGTAAACTCAGATAGCCTGTACCGGTAATTAATTCCCAGACCCCTCCGATACTATGACTCGATGCAGTTGAATGAATTTGTATCGGACCACGATACTCTCTAACTGGAGTATTCAGGTCGAATCCCACCTCGGGCAAGTTTTTTTGGGGTGCCGTATTTACAAAAAAACTCTAAAAAGAATATTGCGATACTGACGGATACTGAAAAAGGTCCCCGCTGCACGCGATACTGTCCCTCCAGAATCGATTAATTGTATTTTCTGGGGCCACCAATACAGGTTATCTGAGTTTACGGTAGTGTAACAAAGTGAAGTGAAGTAGATAATTTGGGTTTGTGCATGAAGCTGTAGCTGCAGAAGCATGTACTCCAGAGCCCTCTTAACAGGCCGCTTGGGTTTGGGTGAGCGATACGATCCAAGCAGCCAATCCAATAAATTGGCACGACAGTGCAGTCAGCCAGCTCTGCTCCTTAACAAGAGCGAAAGCCGGTACACAAGGTGTGAGCTGTGATGTGCCATCTTGGTCCCGACCAGCAACGCTGGTGCAGGGCCTGAGGTTGGATGCACCTGGTGTGTGTGTGTGTGTGTGTGGTCGATTTTACAGTCCGTCGGACGCCTTTGATGGCGCATTAGACCCTGTGTGTGTGTGCACGCATCCCCTGCCACTCTTCGCATTTTGACGGCGCACCTGAGGGAGTCTTATCCACGCAGCTGCCTGCGGAGCCCCCGCCAGATGATTTGCTGCCAGAAAAGCTGCCCAATGCGCTGCAGCACCCGCACAACATGGTCGCTCTCAGGCTGTAGCATGTTCCCTGTTTTGCGGGCTGACCCCAGTGATTTCCCTTTCAGGATTTTTAATAAGTTCTTCAACAGCCGGATTTTTCTTTGACCGCTTTGACCGTTGACCTCCTGTTGACCGTTTGTTCTCATACATAGGTCATTTGAAAGCCGCTGGCGTGTTCTGTCTGGCGAGCTTGTCAGACTATCAATCGACTGGGTGGTTTGAGCTGTATGCAAAGTCAAATTTCAGCCGGGATTTCAGCCGGGAGCCATTTGGCTGTGGAGAGCCCACAAGCAAATCACTGGCTGACCTGAGGGGGTCTTGTCCACGCAGATATCCGAAGAGCCCAGGGGAGGTGGAGGTTGAGGTGGCGGAGTGGAAACGCCAGAGGTGTCGCCGTCCGATGAGACACAGCGCCCGCATGTCACGTCGCAGTAATGGTTATCAATCATCCAGCTTTCGCTGCAGCTACCCCACGTCTTGCGTTGTGCGCACGAGTTGCCATCTGCAAGGAGCAGTGGTGCACGCGGCGTGTGTGAGCGCGCACCGCGCGTGTGAGCGTGCGCCAGGAGGCACGCGAGACCATCAAGGGGAGGAACCAGCAGGCGCCAGCAGCGGTGCGTGTCGCGCAGCGAGCACGCGGTGGCCATGGTAGGACAGGCAGTGATTCCCCTGCGAGCCGTATACCGCTCCGGGCCGGATTTCCCATTTCCCAGAAAACCACACCACGCTTTGTGGGAGAGGGCGTGGAGGGATGCGTTGGAAATATCTCGCCGAGAGCAGTTCAACGGCATGCGTTGCGCGGACACCCGCCGTGTATTGTGCCTGGCATGAGCGGTCAAAGTTGCTCGAGCCGGGAAATTAACAACTACTTGAATCCTCCCCAGGGGACACTGAGGACAGAGCAGGGCGTGCAGCGGTGGCAAGGGGTCAACGCAGTCACAGTGCGAGCGTCAGGCTGATGGGCTGCCATTCTGTTTTTCCGTCGCACAATAGCTCTCTTTTTTACTCTGGGACTACACATTGGCAGGCAGCCAGCTGGTGGCTACCGCCCCTCACAAATAATTGTTAGGGCCATAACTGGACTTGGGTCTAGGCGCTGGTCCTAGGACTAGAAGTTGGTCCTCGCTGGAAATCCGATGGTACTGTTTCTGCTGGCACCCGCTTTGCAATCACCCACAGCCCACAGCCTTCCCTCTCTTACCAGTTGGCACGAGCTCGACGCACGGCACAGTGCCGTCGCCGCCGCAGAACCCGCACGTGCGTGCGCAGTAGCTGTCAATCTTGAACCACTCCTGGTAGCAGTTGCCAGCGTCGCGGTGCTGCACGCACGTGCGGCCGCCTGGTAGTGGGAGGGCAAGGGTAAGAGGAGGGAGGGTCGGCGGATCAAGAATGAACAGGGTGCGGCACGCGCAAGGAGGAGGTGCATCGAACGAGGGTGCGCGACGGCTCTGCTGGTGCACACGGTCTCTCTGTTGCCTGATAGGGCAGGCCATTCGATGCCCAAGGTCACACATGCGTTCATGTTTGACGCTGGGCTTCCTACCAGCCGCTCCACCTCCCAGCCGATTCCGTGCGGAATCAGTGCCACGCGCCGGCACCCCACCCAGTGATGTTGTTTTCGCCATTTGGGGCGATTTGGGGCGATTTTGCCCCAAACAAATCAAGTCGAGGGTCCACTTTTTGGGCCATGGGGTGGGGTCATTCAGTAAGTGTGTAGCGCAGTGTGGGGCAGTGTAGGGCTTTGGAGGCACCTCCGCACTGGTCAACGCTAAGTCAGCGGTCAAGGGTACGTTGATCTGCACACCGGCTGGCCCCAAAGAAAAACCTAAGAAAGCAGAAAACAAAATCACTGACCTCACTGCCGCCACCTCACTCTCACCTGACGTCAGTGGTAGGGGCCCGCAAACGCTCCAGACAACAGCACAGCATTGCGCCCAAACACCCAGGCCAAGGCACCCTCATGATCACCTGAAAACGCTCCCGACACCAGCACAGCATTGCGTCAAACACCCATACCACAGCATCGTCATGATCACCTGAAGCTTAAGCCGGTGGCACCTTGCAGACACTTCAGACACTAGCAGAGCGCCGCGCCAAGACACCGCCACTACAGCACCCTCACCTGACGCGAGCGGCAGCTTGTCGCCGCACATGGCCGCGCCCTGCGTGCAGCGCTGGCACGTGACGGCGCAGTATGAGCCGACCTCGGCAGCGTAGCCACCCAGGTCGTTGAGCATGATGCTGTCGTCGCACTTGCCAAGGTCCGCCTGCACCGTGTGGTTGTTGCGCAAGCAGCGCGTCATGATCTCTGGCACTCCCAATCCTTCTAGTAAACTGCACGCAGCATTTGGCAGTTGCAGGAGCTGTTGGTTTTACAGGTACGCGTTAGGACCCTGGGGCGTGAGTTAAGGCCTAGGCCACACGTCTAGGGGAGCTCTACTAGTAGAGCCCGCAAGGCCACGCAGTGCGCCAGCCTACCAGCTGCACCGTGTGGTTGTTGCGGAAGCAGCGCGTCATGATCTCTGGCACTCCCAATCCTTCTAGTTAGCTGCACGCAGCAGTTGGCAGTTGCAGGGGCACTTGGGTGAGTCAGCGGGTGCGGCAGGACGCGCACCTGCTGCGCGCACGTGTACAGCTGGTTGGGAGCAACGTCATAGCAGTAGACTTCGGTCCAGGAACTGTGGGCGATGCGGCGGGTGGTGAGCAAGTGTCTGTCTGCACGTGCATGAGTGGGTGCCGATGTGCGTGCATGTGTACCGGTGTGAGTGTGGCCTCCGTGCGTGTGTGTGTACGTGTGTGCACGCGTGGGTGGCTCGTGCGGCTTCCGTGAGTGCAGTGCCCAGCATGTGTGTGTGCGTGCATGCGAGCGTGCGTGCGTGTGCACACATGTGCACACACGCGTGAGCAGTGCGCACTTGTAGCCGTCGGGCAGGAAGTCGGGGCTGCAAGTCCAACAGGCTGCCCGCCTGGTACAGCTCCGAATTAAAGCCTGGGTACCACGTGAAGGTGCGCTTGATAGAAGGTGGTGCCAGGCGGGTAGCAGGTCGCAAACAGGACGCCTGCGTGTATGCAGGAGGAGCAGGAACAGCATGGTTAGGAGACAACTCACAACACAGCATGTTGAGAGAAGGACGTATCACGCTCACAAGAGCGCTGGTGAGCAGCAGTCCGAAAGGAAGAGCAGAATGCTCGCCAGGGCAGGGGCATCTCTTTGATGCCAGCGCGCACATCCACCAGAGCGACTCACTCATTCCAGGCGGCAGCTGAGTTGGGTAGACCTGCATCGACTGCGGCACGCCCTCCTCCAGGTGCACATACCAGCCACCGCTGCCTGCAACGCCTGTGATGCCCTGTGTCAGGGGACAGGAGGGAAGGAGCAGGAGGAGGTGAATGTGGGCATGCGGGCGGTCATCAGGTAACAGCCCTCGTGTTGGCACAGTGCACAGCCCGCGCGCCTTTTGCGCCTGCCTGGCCTGCGCACGCATGTTATGCATGCAAGCACATGCGCACACGCACGTGCGCACATGCGCGCAAGCACACACTACAGGTAAACGCACCTCATTGCGCGTGATGACGGTGGACTTCACGTCAGAGCCGCGGTAGCCAAACTGGGCGGCGTAGCCGGCGCGGTTTGCAAGCGTCGGCGGCACCGCAGCAAAGGTGTTGACAACAGCGGTGTAGCCAGAGACGTGAACGTCAAGGCGTGTGACGCCCCTCCACGGCAGCCAGTCGCAAATCCAGCTGGCACTACTGCTGTCAAGCTGGCAGCTGCTGTCGAGCTGCCACCACTGCGGCCAGGAGCTGATGACGGTGGCCTTGCCACGGCGGCTCGCGCTGCCATCCCAGTCTGCACCCGAGTCAGTCAGTCAGACGGGCGGACGGGCGGGCAGACAGGCAGGCAGGCAGGCAGGCAGGCAGGCAGGCAGGCAGGCAGGCAGGCAGTTAGGCAGGCAGGCAGGCAGGCAGGCAGGCAGGCAGGCAGGCAGGTAGGGAGGTAGACAGGCAGGCAGCTCATAGCCAATACTCGCCGGCTGCACCCACTGGCCACCATATCATTGTCATCATCACAAATGAGAACTGCTGCTGA
Source organism: Chlamydomonas sp. UWO 241 (assembly GCA_016618255.1). Taxonomy (NCBI): domain Eukaryota; kingdom Viridiplantae; phylum Chlorophyta; class Chlorophyceae; order Chlamydomonadales; family Chlamydomonadaceae; genus Chlamydomonas; species Chlamydomonas priscui. Next base: position 1,371,797 of record VFSX01000003.1, on the reverse strand, counting down.
CTGACTAGCTGATCAAGCAGGGTCATCCCCGACACGCACTGATCCAGTTCAAGTAACAAGAGGCACCCGTGTCGATCGCCGCATTGTTGAGGAACGCTCGAAAGTCCACGTTCTCGTATGTGATGCCATGGGAGGCAGAGATATACTGCATGGGCAATTTGCAGTGCAATCTGATGGGTTACTAGAGCTGGAGACACATGCTCCAAGGCAGGCGCGGGCCAAGCATGTAGCCCCGCAGCCAGGCGGCACCAATGGCTTGCACTGCATGTGGTGCACACTTCCTCGACCCACAGGCTGTTGACTCTGTGCGTCTCCCTTCCCTCCACTTGGTAGGCTGGCGCGCAGCGTGGCCTTGCGGGCTCTACTGGTAGAGCTCCCCATAGGCGTGTAGTCTAGGCCTTAACTCACGCCCAGGGTTCCTCTGGGCGCGTACATGTAAAAACTGTCAACGGCCTCCCCTCCGCCCTGCCTGCAAACTCACACTGGGCTTGAAATCATCGCTCGCTGGCATGGTGTACCACACCGACGGGTGGAACGCCGCTTCCACGTTGGACAGCAGTGTGAAGTTCCTGAACGTGATGTTGGACAGCACCGTGCGGACTGACGTATCGTACCTGTACAGGAATGGGGGCAACGGGGGCGATCGAACAACGCGCAGCAGTCAGCACACAGTAGTTTGAACCACGACACGCAGCTCATCACGAGGTATGCTGCGTGCAGCACCCCAGCGGTCCGCATAGATTCGGCTGAGTTTCGGCAGCGTGCAGCACCCCAGCCGCTTGTGTTGATGATGATGACACACTCAAACTCATCATCTGGCAACCCCTACTCGTACAGACCACCCCTGGTCTGTAGTTGCAGGGCAAAATGCTCACGTGCCCGACCACACACACCAGCAGCAGTGCACCCACCAGCGGAACCCTGCGATTGGGTCGAGGTCATAGCGGTCGCCAGGGAAGTCCGACCAGACGTTGGCGCTCTGGCCTGTGATGAACGCGTTTGACAGGGACGCATCGCCAAAGACATTGGCACCGCGCGTGCAGTCGTGCGCCTCCCAGCGGTCGACAGCCACGCGGTCGCCCTGCACGCGCGTGTGTTGTACACACGTGTGCGCACGCGTGGGTGCACGTGTTTGCATGCGTTCTGCCAGCACGCGTGCATTGTATGTCGTGAAGCACGAACACCTCCGAGACCACAAACTCCTTCCTGCATAATGTCTTTGCCGGTGAGCTCACGGTGAGCTTGCATCCATGTGCATTCGCGTGTGTGCGTGCGAGCTTGTGGCACCAGCTCGTGACAGCGTTAGGTGCAGACGGCGCACACAACGCACCCAGTGGCTGATCCCCCACTGCGCCAGCCACGCCTTGCAGTTTGTGAAAACCATCGTGGCGGCGTTGCCCTGCTCGTCCCTCGTGTCATGCGCCCAGCGCCCGGAACTGTAGTAGAGCTTGTTGGAGTCTCCCGTGTTGATCCAAAGCCTGTTACAATGAGGGTGGCAGGAAGGCAGTGAGCTGGCGTGTGGGCATGCAGGCCCATGTAAGAAGCACAGGAACCACACTCATGCGAGGCGCGGCAGCCCACGGTCAAGCATGACCACCTGCGACACACACAAACACACAGTGTGACGGGTGAACGTGCCGCGCCAGTCCAATCCTCCATACGAGCAACGCAGTACAACACAGTCAGGACAGCAACGCAGCCAGCAGGATACGGAATCCAGCACGGCAGCAAAGCATAGCCAGATTACCCAGCAAAACATAGCCAGCACAGCCAGCCCAGTAAGACAGCAGCACAGCAGCACAGCAGCACAGCAGCACAGCAGCACAGCAGCACAGCAGCACAGCAGCCAGCGCAGCAAGCATGTAAGCAGTATAATAGCAGCACAACACAGTAACGCCCAGCCCAGCACGGCAAGAGCAAAACTTACTTGCCGCCAACGTAGATGCCGCCAGCCATGTTGAAGTAGTACCCGCTGGAGTGAACGGTGTTGCTGTCGAAGAGCTTGAGCGGGCGCTGGTGCGGGATGAAGTCAGTTATCCATGCGTAGTCGCCGATCGGAGCCTCCAGACGCGGGAAGCTGTAGCCCGCCCAGCCGACCGATGCCGCGTTCCCCACAAACTCGTTGTTACTGTTGGAGACGTAGAACCCAGAGGCGGCAGCATCTGCGGGCTGGGCGAGCGATGACCAGTCCTGAGCGTGCGTGGTGCCGTCCTGGGAGGGGCCGCCCGCAGGGCTCCCGATCACATGCACGAAGGCTGCCAGGTTGTGCTCAAAGCGGTTGTGCTCCTCCACGCCGTCCTCCAGGTAGTAGCAGTGGCCGGCGGCATGGAATGCCACGTTGTCTGTCAGGACAAGGTTGTGGGTGCCATGCACGACAAAGCAGCGGTAGAAGGAGTTGTACACGGCACAGTCGCTGACGTACGACTCGCCGTCGACCCACCCGACGTGGTGGAAGTGGAACGGGTAGTAGCCGAGGAGGTTGCGCTGGCCCATCCGGAATGCGGCGACGCCCTGCAGGCGCGCCTGCCCTATGACCTTGACGTGGCCACCCTTGGACCGAGACACCGACTCGGGACCGCCCTGGAGAGTGATGCTCCGCGACAGTAACGCGACCTCGGTTTGGTACTCGGATCCACCGTAATGGTCAAACTGGAAGTCTTCCATAAACACGACCTTCTTGCCGTCACAATCCACGTAGTTTACGGTCATCACCTCGTTCTGCGCGGGTTGGGTGGGGTGAAGGAGGAGGGCGAGGGTAGGCGGAGGGTATTTGCATGTGCGTTTGCGTTTGTGTTTGCATTTGAATTGTCGGCAGTATTGGTGGTGGCATTGGCGGTAGTGGTGCCGGTGCGCAGTTATCACAGGTAAGGGATTGTCAGGCGCTCAGTGGTGGTGGTGAGGACGTTGCTTGCCTGTGCCATCGCAGCATCACACCTCGCGGGAGCAGCGCACGCACAGCAGCAACCCACCTGGTTGGTAGCCTCGTCCCTGAACATGGACGTCATGACTGCGACAAGCTGCATCGGCTGCCAGTTGACCGCGTCCTGCAGCGTCACCCAGTTCTGGCCTGCAGCGGCTGTTGCAGCGAGGCGCGTCCACGTGGGGTTAAACCATGTGCCGTGCAGGTCGAGCTGGTTGCCCGACCAGACCTGGATGCCGAGGTCGGCGTCGCCGACGCTGAGCTGATAATCAAAGGTGATCATGATGTTGGACTGGAGACGGCAATCGGCGCTGCCCTTGGACAACTGTCCGCTGACCCAAATCACGCCGACTGTTAGCAGAAGGTCAGAGTCGTCAAAGATGAGCTGCGAGGGCAGTGAAGAGTGGGAGGGTGCGTGTTGGGCGCTGTAAACCAGGCCAGTTCTGATGATTGCCTGCCTCCATGAGCGCGAGTGAGGGCAGTGGAGCGGGAGAGGGTGTGTGTTGGGGGGCGTGTCGACCAGTGCGGCGCGGGCAGGCCAGGTCTGGTGGCTGCCTGTGTGCACGTGCTCATGGCTCATAAGTTGTGAGCATGGTACGGCAGCAGAGTTGCAGGCGGCGAGGTGCAGGCGGCATGCACGACACGCCTCCCACCTGGCTGCTGGCAGGGATCTCGATGGAGCGGAGCGTGGCGCCAACCGCAAAGGAGCAGGCTGTCACGAGAACGTGCGTGTTCTCGGGCAGCTTGACCGATGCTCCGTTGGATGGGACACCCCCTCCGACAGAGTTCCACGTCTCATCGCTCTCCCAGCGACTGAGGCCGGGCTGCAGGTGCAGGCAGGCGCTGCTCGCGTCACTGGGGCACGTATCCAGCCAGGAGCGCGTGTCAGATGAGCAGCCAGAGTTGCTGGGCTGATAAGGCGCTGGGTAGGAGTATGGGTCGATCGGCGATGCGCCGACCGGGCCTGGGCCCTGAGTTGGTGGCACGAGGCACTCCTGCTCAGTCACGTACGTGCCCCAGCCTGCACATGGGAGGTGACAAGGGGCAGGATGCAAGGTGGGAGGGAGGGAGGGCGTGGGTAGTTGACGAACCATGGGCGAGCGGCAAGCGGGCGTGGGTAGTTGCATGAGCGAGGGGGCGTCGAGTAGCGTGCAGGCGGCACCCATGCAGTTCAGTACACGCAATGAGCTCTTACCCCGGGAGCACAGCGTGCAGTGGTCCGCCTGCACGACGCTTGGCACGCTGCGAGGGGCAGGAAGACAGGCGGGATGAGGGATGAGTGAAGCATGAGTACGCCACTTGAGCGGCGCACTGCTCCCATGCTGCTCCCCCTGCTGCCTTGGGATAGATATCCCTTGCGAGGCCCAACTGTCCACGCACGGGTGGCAAATGCAGCCCAGCTGCAAGGGTCACCCGCAGGTCACCGGTTACCATGCCAAACAAAAGGAAATTAAATCAGAGGCTTGAGGCTCCGAATTAAGGATGATGAGGCACCACTGTGGCGAGCAATTTGTAATATAAAAATCGAGGAGGACGCAGGGATGACGTCACGCCCGATCATTGAATGGAGGCCAGGGAATTAATTCCGAGGCGAAGATTGTAATAATAATGGATGGCACACAGAGCAAGCACACACTCACGTGCAGTCGTCGACCCAGAGCTGTCACTCGCGCTCCGGCAGCAAGCGCACGAGCACGTAGCAGGAGGATGGCTCAGTGGGTTGGTCGACAGTCTGAGCGCACGCCAGTAGGGCGCTAACAACGCACAGCGCCAACACCAGCGCCAACACCAGCGTCCGCATCGCAGATTATATTTGCTTTAGACTGAAGGATGAGAAACGGGGGGAGTATAAATAGAAAAGGCAGAAAAAAGGGGGAAGGTCTGCGGTGTGCAACGCGAGCCTGTTGCAAGATTCACCAGGGGCCTGTTGCAGACATGGGAACATAGATATGGGAACATCTGACGGGCACCTGCGATTTGGTTCCAAAGCTCCATGACTAGGACTCATCTCGGAGATAGCAATCTAGAAGACGTGCCATAGGGGGGGGGGGGGACCCCACAGTCACGCCACCAAGGGAGAGGCGTGGCGAGCGCCAAGCGTGCAGCAGCGTAGTGCAGGCACCAAAGCCAACCCCTCCTGTGGCCGGGGGTGGGGGCCCAGGTGAAATGAAACCACCAAGGGACCAAGGAGGCGCCCTCAACCAAGCGGAGCTCGTGGGCTCAGCCCCCTCCCGCCCTTGAGTGACCAACACCGCACCGCACCGCTTAAACCTTAACCCTAAACCCGAAAACGACAAAAAATGCAAAAATCGACAAAAAAAAATGCAAAAATCGGGCGGTAAACCCAGGGGGGGGCAGAATGAATTTTCTCAGACCCCATCATCCTTTTTTTTGAAAAGTCCCCTGGGGGGGACCCCCCCCCCCGCCTCGGCCCATTGTGTTAGGGGTGGATATGGATGTAACTCTAAGAGGGGAAGGGCATGGCGCCGGTCCGGTGTCAAACGGAAAAGTTTTTGATAATGAGGTCGGAAATCAGCCTAACTGCCCCCCCCTTGGTAAACCCTAAAAAATCTATTAATAATTTCCGCCCAGAAACCGCCACAGGCGGTAAACCGCCCAATCGCCGAAGCACTGCCAGCCGCCTCAGGCAGTGGGCAGAACTCTGTGCATTGGAGGCGAACAATCAAACAATGCCACGGACCCATCGCTTTGAAAGAGGTCATCGCGGCGCTCGGGCGTTGGGATAACAGCACAGCATCCACCCCATTTGCACTTTGATGGATGTGGTGTCACAACCTCCAAAACTGCTGCTATGGTATGCACACTAGCAACCGGGGACACAAAAGCTACGGCACGGCATTGTGACCCCGCAGATATGTGCCCCCGCGCCTCCTCCCCAATACGCAGCAGTTGCAGTGCCTAGGCACCACGTCAGCAGCAAGAACACGGCCTCCAACATCGTCACGGAAGCAATGCGGGCCAGGACACGTCCATTGACAACCGCGCCCTTGTCGGAGGTAATGCTCTGGTCAGCCATCATCGTGCCCTCGAGGACGGTGGACCCCATGAGCGTGACGAGCCGACCTGCCAGAAAACACTCTTCGCCTGCGCGCCTCCAGCGAGGGTGACCTTAATCCCCGTGGTAATCAGGAAAGTCGTGGCCATCTGGAAGATGAAGACGTCATTCGTGCCACCGTGGAGCGTGAGGTTGCTGCCAGTGATCTCGAGGCCGTCGGTCGACTTGTAGAGGCCAGGGTAGAGGGTGAGATCGCCGAGGTTGACAGCCACCGCGACGGGGCACAACGTGCGGCCGGCGGCATCATTGTAGGCAACAGTGAGGGCAGCGATGCCGGCGCCAGGGGCACCGTTGGCAACCTGGATGGCGGAGCCGTTCAGCATGTCGGGGTAGCCCGTCACGGCCGGGGTAGACGCGAAGGTCACCGAGAATCTGAGAGGCAACGTCCGTGCCCGTCGTGGCCTCATGTCTCGCAGGGACGATGAATGCGGCTACGTCTCCCAGAAAGACATTGTCCGGAGCGCACGCAGAGCAGTTGCAGCCGTTGTCGACAGGCACGCTCCGCACTGCGGCGCCCCGTGCCATGCTGAGGCAGCAGACACCAGCAGCAGCAGCGTGAGCGCCGCAGCGGCAGTCGTGGGACGCATCTCATGGTCTCGGGAGAAGGAGAAGGAGCCTGCAGGGAGTGGAGAGGTGCAAAGGCGGGCATGTGTGAGTGCGCAACTCTCCAGATGCGCGTTGCGCTGCAGCTGCCCTACAGACCCCCACAGGACGCCAGCAGGTGATACACCCATAGGGCCGTGCATGAGGCGAGGTGAAATACACGGTCGGCTGCTGTGCGTCTGCTCTTCTGGCATTCGGCGACAGCTGTGCAACAGCAGATCCCCAGGCCATCTTTCTTCTTCTCACCACACCCCACGCCACCCCACACCTCCAAGCACACCCCCAAGCACGCCACGCACACCACAGGCCACAGGCAGCGACATGCACATGGGACTGAGCACGATCTTTGAGATGTAGGCAGCGCCTTGGTTTGATCGTTCACACCGTGATCTACTTGTGTTTACGATCGCGTGTGGAGCAAGCCCTAGCAAGCACACAGCGAGGAGGGCAAGATCCACCGTCACGTGAATAGCTGCTGGGCTCGCCTCCAGCATAGGGGGGTCAGACGCACAGAGAGAGAGAGAGAGACATTTGTTACAGTCCCCACCGCACGGGCAACTTGGATTACGGCTCATGCTTGAGCTAACTAAAGCACACCCCGGCAATCGTTTCAGAAGTCGAAAACAACATGCACACACACACACACACACACACACACACACACACATACACGCAAACACACACAAAGAGGCACAAACCAAACATCAAGCAGTGGATTGTAAAACTCTCATCATCATCATCAAGCATCAAGTGGATTGTAAAACTCTCATCATCATCCGGTGGTCTGGGGGAGGGCTGTTTGGTCCCTTCATGGTTTTACACCCTTGGGTCCGCCCTCTGGCCATTTGAGGGGCTGGGTGTGCAGCCTGCACAGTGGTGCTGCTTGCTTGGCGCCCGCCACCAAGTGTGGATGGCGTTACCGTGGGCTACTTGATGATGAGAGGCGCGCAAACACAGTGCGGCCGCCGGCGCGCTCATCGCCCGCGCGGCCACCACCACAGAATCACCGGTGAGCAGCGGCTCCCCCGGCTCAGAGTCCCCGCCACGCCACCGCGCGTGCGTGGATGCGACACAGACACAGCTTTCGGCGCTCCACGGGCGCGGGGGGCAGCCACATACGCGGAGGCTGCGCAACACCTGCATGGCGACGCCAGCAACCACATCTCGGCCTCGGCCGACAACACAGACGCCCTCCGCGCCCTCAGCGCGGGGCAGGCAGACATCAGACGCCTGGTAGGGGGGCTGCTGGACAGGGAGGCGAGGGCGCGCGCCCAGCCACAGAATGCGCCGACGCAGGTGGGCGCGCCACAGGTTGCCGACGCCGGCCACAGCGGTGCCCTTGCGGGGGTGCTCGCTGTGGTGCAGGCGCAGGCGCAACAGATTGCGTCCCTGGTGGATGTGGTGAGCCTCCTGGTGAGCCGCGTCCCTGGGGCGCCCATGCAGATGCCGCATGCAGAGCCCGCCCGCGCGCGGGCCGGCCATGCGGCGCCCCGCGCTGCGCCTGCTGCCGAGGCTGCTCAGCCTGCCCGGCCCGCTGCTGCTGCCGCCCCTGTGGCGTCGGCGGGGGGGGGGGCGGCGACGGAGCGGCCTGCGTCGGGCGCCACGCGTGCCGCATCTGCGCGCGGCCCCTCCCGCCGGGGGGGCTGCCTGCGCGTGTGGGCGACACGTCGCTGCGCCGCAGCTTCGTGCTGTCCATCCCGGTGGCACGCGGCGCCAACTGGTTCCTCGCGGGCGGTGGCAGGCGGATGGATGAAGAGGAGGCGACGGCGGCGGCGGCGGAGCGGATCGCTGCAGCTGCCGAGGACGGCACCAGCCTGCCCGTCCACCTTGCTACGGATGTCGTGCGCTTCCTCTACGGCGGCACCGGCCGGCGGGAGCTGGCTGATGGTGGCGTCGTGTCCGCGTCGCTCCTCAACGCCAAGCCTGCCGTCGGGGGCATCGGCGTGGAGCCACGCGGGGGCGGTGTGCTGCGTGTGCTCTTCACCGTGGCGTCTGACGCCGTGGCCGACACTGTCGTGCGCTGGCGCCACGAGCTGCGCCGCTGCGTGGACTGCAGTCTTCGACGTCGTCAGTGACCGCGAGGAGGTGCAGCACCAGGCGCTGTGGCCCGCTTTCCTCGCCGCCAAGGTTGCGGGGAAGCGGGCGCAGTTCCACCGCGCGCGCCTCGTCGTTGACGGCGAGCGGGTGCCTGCACCTGCTTGCTAGATGGCATTCCCTCTGGGGGTGTTTTTTGAAGGGGAGGTGGCGCCACACGCGTGCGGTGGCGGGTGCGGTGTGGTCGCTGAGTAGAGTGCTGCGGCGGGTGTGCTACTAGCCCCGCTTCCGGTGGTCTGCGGGAGGGCTGTTTGGTCCCTTCATGGTTTTATACCTTGGGTCCGCCCTCTGGCCATTTGAGGGGCTGGGTGTGCAGCCTGCACAGTGGTGCTGCTTGCTTGGCGCCCGCCACCAAGTGTGGATGGCGTTACCGTGGGCTACTTGTAGCTTGAACTTTTGTGGGCCTTGAGCCTTGTTTCTCTAAGTCCCGCTGGAGCTTTGGAACCGTACGTGTGACCGCCAGAAGTGGATTGTAAAACTCTCATCATCATCATCATGAGGGTTTTACAATCTACTTCTAGCGGTCACACTACTTGTAGCTTGACCTTTTGTGGGCCTTGAGCCTTGTTTCTCTAAGTCCCACTGGAGCTTTGGAACCCTACGCGCGCCCGCCAGAGAGTGGATTGTAAAAACTCATCATCATCAAAATCATCAAGCACAGCAAAACTCTTATCATAACGTGTGACCGCCGGCAGTGGATTGTAAAACTCTCATCATCATAATGGGCGTAGCCCTGAGGAAACATACCGGCCTTGGGCCCTGCCCACCACATTGGGGCTCGGTGCTGTCCCTCCGTGTGTGTTGTGGTGGTCCTCTGAATAAAAATGCAGCACACACGCAACACACGCAACATCCACAGCACACACAGCAGCACGCGCACGCGCATAGAAAACACACATACAACACACATACCTACAGCATCACTGCACCCATGCATGGTGTCGGTGTAGATTGGGGGTGGGGGTGGGTGTAGACAGAATCGCTGTGTCGATGTGCATTCTCTCCATTCACTCCACTCCATTTGTTCGATTGAAGAGGACTGCAAGAGAACTGCGGCCCACCTCTAAACCGCTGAGCCGCGCAGCTGACCAATATAATCAGAATACCCTGTCCTGAACGCACGACGAGCTCCGGATGGGGCTGCTGTCGTGCTTCCGACCTTCCGCGCTGGTACACGGCCTGCAGGACGGCCGTGTCTGCGCGATGACGCCAGACACAGCCAATGAGTTAGGCTCTACGAGCACCACCACGCCAGGACAGGCTTCACCACCACGTCACTGTGGCGCGAGCAGCGTGGTGGTCATAGACGTCCCCCACGGGGCGAACTCTGTGTTGGGCGCGGTGAGTGGAGGGGGGGGGGTGTATCTACAAAAAAAAATCACAGCCAGAGGATCTACACAATCCGCGGGCGGCCCGACCCGCCACAGTCGTCATCATCATTTTTTAATGCATGCATGAGAGCATTGGTTGGACGTGGAGTGCATGCCAGTTGGGTGGATGGTGGGTGCATGCCTGTTGAGGAGGCCTTTGGACCTAACAGCGGACAAGCATGTTGAGCACGATGGACACGATATTGATGGGCGCGCACAGTGGTCCCGAGTATGTGCTAAACAAACATGCCCAGCGTACACGCACGCAATTGCAAGCGCACACACGCACACACGCACACACGCACACACGCACACACGCACACACGCATCCACGCACGCACACACGCACACGCACACGTGCAGCTTGGCGAGCCGGCACCAGCGTCACCGCTCTGCCGCGTGGTGCAGGGCCACAGCGGCGCTGCTCTCGCCACCGCGTTGAGCTCGCAGTCGTCCGCTGAATCGGTCGCGCTCACTGGGTGCCTGGAGGCTCCGCCGCGCCTGCTGCTCCACCTCTCGCCCGCGTACAGCAGCAGCTGCAGCGCCGCGTTGGGCTCGGCGTTCGAGCATGTCGCCGGTGCTGTACTGCGTCCGCTGGAGCTGCCGCTGCCGGTGCGGCTGTCGCCCGAGCAGGCCGCACTCGTGGCGCCGATGCTGGCCCCGGAGCAGCGGGGCGCGCGCGAGTCCGCGGTGGCCACGCACGCGAGCGCTGGCCACGCGCATGTGCACAAGGGACCAGGGGCGTTGAGGGCGGAGGTAGGGAACTCACTGAGCAGCCGGCTGTCCTGCCACTTTCACTCGTCCAACTCTGCACCAGTATGTGCGTGCGTGCGTACACACACTTGCTCTCCCCACCACCTTGACGCACCCAGGTAAAATTCCTGAACTCTGCGGCATCCAAGCCGCCCGCGTGGCTGCACGCGACCGTGGTGCACGTGGACCCGGACGCGCGGGAGCTGCTCGGCAACTTCCCACAGCCTGACGCTGCGCAGCACGCGCATGTAAGGAAGGGTCGATGTAGCAGGGTTGTGTGTGCGTGTTGGGGGGGGGGGCGCATGGTGGGTGGTGGTGCGCCACGGTCGCACGCAGATCCGTGCGCAAGGGAGCTGCCCGTAGCCTGACGCCACACTGCCGGTGAAGGTCGATATGGTGGTATGGTCGAACAAGGAGGGGCGGGGATGGGGCAGGCACATACCCAGAGGGGCGGGGGCCACAGGCGGCGCGCCTCCCTACCATCTTCCCCGCCTGATCCCCCCCCCACACACACATACCCGCCCCGCACCTCTTTCCTCCTGCCACCACAGGCGTGCCTACTGAGCCTCATCCGCGACGAGCCCGCATTTGCAGACGTGCTCTCCGAGGCAGCGCTCGAGGTCATGGCCCCAACGTCAGGCTCGGAGGCAACGCGTGCTTCCTCGGCCGCGGCGCCGATAGAGTTCTCGTCCACGACGCTGTCGTGCCGCGTGGCGGCGACGCTCACGCGCGACCCGCGCAGCGGTGCGATGTGGCCGACACTGTGCTTGACGGTGCGTGTACCTGGTGGTGGCTCCGCTGACGCACCCCAGCCTGTAGGAATCCTACGTGAGGCCTTGCTTATATGGATATGAGGGAAGCCTGATTGAGGCCGAATAGGTGGATGCCTAAGGAGGAAACCTGCCTTCTGCCTGCCGCGTGCACGCACATGCACATGTGCGTGTGTGCCCCGCGCGCTGTTCTCACAGACTTGGCATTACACACACGCGCCTTGGCCATGAAGGCCCCTATGCTCCTGACTCCCCCACTGCCCCGCTTACACGCACACACGCCGCGCATCTCTTTGTGCTGCCCTAATCTTGTGCTACCCATGAAAGCCCCTGATGCCCCTGATGCCCCTTCCCCCCCTCCCCTGCCCTGCCCCCCCCCACACACACTTTCTGTCTCAGCCTATCAGTATTGTTTGTTTGGATTGCAGTCACGCGTGACCACATCGGGCATCTTGTCGGGTTCCAATGGAATGGGAAGCCATAAAAAAAAGGAGCGGTGTTGGCGACCCAAAAAGACGGATGGAATATTAGGGTGCTATCACCATCAGAGCGTTCCGTACTCCTCACTTCACACTTATTAGAAAGTTGCTTCCGACACCGAAACTCCTCATTTCAATCCACCAACAGCAAACAACCATCTCGTGCACATGCGCGCACCGCAGCTCTTCGCGGGGCCGGGCCTCCACCGTGTGAGCTCCCTCCACGTGCTGCCTGACCTTTGCGCGCCGTCATTACCACACCCGACGCACATCATCGCCGTGGACTGTAACAGCGCGCCGTTGCCCCCGCACCGGCTGACCAGCAGCGCCGCCGGCCGCGACAGGAGGCCCCCTTTGTTGGTGTCACTCAAGGTGGGGGCCCACGGTGGCACGACGCGCGACGGCGGCGGACCGCAGGCGGCGCACTCACTCACGGCGCACGAGCTTTCGGCGCACGCGCTTGCGGTGCATCACGAGTCGGCCACCGGAAACGACAGCGGCGGCAGCGGCGGCAGCGGCGGCGGGGGCGGCAGAGGTGGAGGGGATGGTGGCCTCAGCATGCTGCTGTCGAGCGAGCCGGCGAGCATTATCGAGCGCGCGGGCGGCACCAGGCGGCAGCCCGCCAAGGCCGCGTTGCTCATGCAGGTGGGATTGCAGTGGTGGCTGATGGCAGACTCAGGGGTGCATGCGTGCATCAGAAGGGCACGGGGAGAGGGCGGGGGCGGGATGGGGGAGGCATCAAGTTGGGGCCTGTCTTCCAAGGCATGGAGGGGCCACTCATAGAGGCCGCGTCGCTCATGCAAGCGGGTGGGCGCGCGTGCGTCAGAATGGAGGGGGGAGGGGGGGGAGAGGGGGTCGGGAGCAACAGATGACGATCGAGCACGCGGGCGGCGGTAGGCGGCAGCAACTGTCTGTCCAAAACTGCGTCGCTCATGTTGGCTGGCGTGGACGCGGTGGCCGCGCGGTGTATGGCGTGGCATGCATAGCCCCCCCCTCGCCCTCGCTCGCCCCCTGGCCAGCATCCCCCCCACCCCCCGCCCCCGACCTCCTGTGTAAATGCAGGCTGAGATCAATTCCAACTCCCACGCTGTCAGCAACACCGACCTGGCCTCGCCGACGAGTGCGGATGGGTCGCCGTCCGCGCGGCTGCTGCTCGGAGGCAACTTGCACGACAGCATGGTGCAGTCAACGCCGTTCTTGTCCGCGAGCACCCACCCACTGCTGCTGCTGCAGCAGCAGCAGCCCCCGTCACTGCCGCCCCTTCCGGGCAACCACCATCAGCACCTACGGGCAGCTACCACCAAGACGCAGCTGCAGGCCGCCCAGGTGCCCGCGACGCTATCTCCATGCTGGGCTAGCCACAGACAAGCAGGCACATACCACTCACCTTGCGCGTTCTCCCTGCCGCAGACCACCCCATCCCCCCGCCGTCAGCGTGCTTTCTCCGCCGAGTACAGAGTGAGTGAACGAGACGCAACTTGCTACCATTGCTAGCCTTGCGAGCGCACTGTAAATCTCCCTCCTCATGTCCACATCACCAATGTCGTGGGTGGGGGGGCATCTGACGGCCGATCCATCTGCCGATCCTAGGCGCTTGGGCTGCTGCCTCACATCTCCCCCCCCTCTCCCCCTTCTTGTGCCCCGCCCCCCTCCCCGGCGCAGCCGACATCGCCCCCTGTAGAACGCACGGTCTCACTCTTCGGGGACTTTGGCCCGCTTGGGCAGGCGCGCAGCGGGCAAATCGCACAGCAGGCGCACGCGCGCGCCGCGCAAATCATGTCGCAGTCGCCTTCGATGTGCACGCTGCTTGAGGTGCACGTTGACGCGTCGCTGGCGCCGGGGGGGAGCGCGGGCAGCGGCGGCGGTGGCGGGCTGTCAAACTGCCAACTCCTGAGCTCTGTCGGCGATGGCACCGTGTGGGGGCACGTGCTGCTGCAGAACAGGTGTGTGCGGTGGGTAGAATTCACGCCTGACTTGATAACGTTAGTTGCACGGGCCAACGAGTACTCGACACACACCAAGGACCCGTTTGACTTTTTGGTCCAGGGGTAGGAGGGGTGAGGGGCGCCATGGTGCTCACCGCTTTTCACCACCTTGCCCTGCACCTACCCACCCCCCTATGCAGAGAGCAGGCAGCCCCAAGGCGCACTGGGCCGCATGCTCTCCTCCTCTGCCGTGCAATGCCGCTTACCGCCCCCCACCTTCCTGCCGGCCTGCCTGCCCGCCTGCCCGCCCGCCTGCCTGCCCGCCCGCCCGCCTGCCTGCCTGCCTGCCTGCCTGCCTGCCTGCCTGCCTGCCTGCCTGCCTGCCTGCCTGCCTGCCTGCCTGCCTGCCTGCCTGCCCGCCCGCCCGCCTGCCCGCCTGCCTGCCTGCCTGCCTGTCTGCGTGCCTTACCGCCTAGGCAGCGCTTAACCCTTAATCCTTAAGCCCGACCTCCGGCCCTCACAGTTCAGAAGCATTCCTCCCGGTTTAGAAGCCTTCCTACCTTAAACCAAACCTCAAATCATCAGCCCCAAACATACTCCCCCCCCCCGAAGGCAATCCATGGCGTATTACGGCGTTTTGGCTGGCAGCTCCATGGAGGACATTGGTTTCCGTGAGGTGCTGCAGACTCTGTTTAAGGAAGCGGGCGTGCTGGAGGATCTGGTGGCGCACCTGCAGGTGTGCATGTGTGTGCGTGTTGCGGGGAGGCGGGCCCAGCGCCTGCTGCCGTCTGCTCGCACACACACGCACGCGCCCGCCCGCCCGCCTTTCCACCCACCCACCCGCAACGCGCAGACCAACTGGGCGGCGCAGCGGCGCAGCCAATGCGAAGAAGTCGGCCTACTTGAGCGTGAGCGCCTGCTGCTGTCAGATCCCTGGAAGCGCGTGGTTACCGTGCCCGCGCGCGCGCGCATCATGCGGGGCCGCCGCGGCGAGCCAGGGGCGGAGTGGCCCGTGGTGGCACAGCCCTCTGGAGCAGCCAACGGCGGTTTAGGCGTGGCCGGCGCTCTGGGGCTCACATTTTCCAGCAACAGAGGCATCGGTGGTGACGGCATGTGCCACAGTGCGATCAAGCTGTTGTGGGGCGACGAGGACCACGGGGAGGTGGGGGTGCATGTGCGTGTCTGTTGGTGCGAGTGTGTGGGGGTTGAGGGGGGGGGCTGCGGCCCCCCCCTCAAGGGGGACCGCCCTCCCCCTCCCCTCCCCTCCCCCTCCCCTCCCCTCGCCCCTCCCCTCCCCCTCCCCTCCCCCTCCCCCTCCCCCTCCCCTCCCTCCCCCTCCCCGACCTCACCTTGACCTACCTCCCCCCACACCCCTTGCCCCATGCCCCACAGGGTGAACAGCAGCCCATCGCATCGAACAGCCAGTTGCCGCGCGCCTCGCCACACGCGTCCGCATTGCGCAATACCATACCGGGCTGTCCAGGCAGCGGCGTGGGCGGCGTTATATGGCACAGCTCCGGCGGCGGCGTGACCACCTCCCCGCGGGTGCTCATGCGCAACAGCTCAACAACGCGGAAGGGGCCTAGCCAGTGAGTGCGCATAGGCGTCCTCCCAACTAACGCCCCACTGACACACCCCATGACACAACCAAACGGGTCCTAGGACCCTTACTAGGAAGTACCTGCCAACATAGGCGTCCTCCCAACTGCCGGCGATGTGTGTGTGTGTGTGTGTATGCGTGCGTGTGTGATTGTGTGTGAGAACGCATGTGTATGTGTGCTCGTGCGTGTGTGTGCAGTTGAGTGTGTGTGCAGTGCAGTGTGTGTGCAATGCAGTGTGTGTGCAGTGCATTGCAGTGTGTGTGCAGTGTGTGCGTACAAGCGCCACCCCCGCCATGTGAACCGGGTCTGCACCCGGGCCGCCCCCCTTTGACTGGCCAACGGAAGAACGCCTGCCAAGTATAGGATCACAAGATGCGGCGCACTCGATGCCGCAGCTGCCCGGGATCCATGCTCCATGTGCCCGGGGTGGTCAGCACGCGCTCGCGCGGAGCGCAGGCGGCGTGCGTGCATGGGGGCACATGGGCTGCACGCTCGACAGCATACAGCCCCCACCTGCCACCACTGCTGGTGGCGGGAGGCGTGGCAGTGGTGCTTCATTCACTGGCAGTGGTGCATCATTCACTGCATCTGGGAACAACAGCCGCAGCTTGGGCAAGGCTGTTTGAGTAGAGCTGCATATGCAGGCAATTCCGAGTGCCATTTTGCCCTGTGACTTAATTGTGCGCCATCTCTGCGCCCCTCCCCTCGTGCGAGCCCTCTACAATGTATTCTACAACTGTCGGCGCCGGTGGTGCGTCGCGGCATGCGCCCTGGGCGCCACACGACCGTCGGAAAGGCCACCTGTCGGAAATTACCATTTCAATATCGGCCCCAGCGCGGCCCCCGGGCATCCCACGCCCGGGAAACGTCAATAGTATGTGTTTGTGCCTTGAAACCCGGAGGTTGGAGCCCCGAGTGAGGTTGCATGGCGGGTTGCACGAGGCGAAACACAGCCACTCCCAGGGCCCCGATCACGGTCCCCCGGGCACGCGCGCCCGACATACGCGTAGATAAGCAGCTATAGCGTCACTTGACTCCGCGCGGGGCGCGGAGATGGCTCCTCGGCGCCCCATGGCTCATAGCTGGCGACCTCATGGCCTGCCCCCACCCCTGCAGCCCACCCGGATGCCTCCATCGCGCGGCACAACCTTGAAATGCGTGTGCAGGCCATGCAGATCGAGGGGGCACGCGTTGGGGGCGGTTTTTGGCATCCCCAAATGTGGCACCGATTATTGGCATGCTAGTTTGGGAAGGGCCCTTGAGCATTGACCGTTGACCGTGAAATATAGGTAATTTTCAAGCTCTTGACGACCTCTATCTGATGGAGTCGTCACAACATCAAGCAACTTGGTTGGTTGAGCTGTGTTTGAGGTCAATGTTTTTGGTCAACTTAAAATTGGGCAATCTTCAAAACCTGAAAACTTTTTATGTTACTAGGCCTAGTAAAAAAAAATGATTTGGTCTCCTCTTGTCAACGCGCTTCAGATTCAAGGATGTGGTCTTCTACTTATTTTCTGCCCCCCCCTTTGAGCGGTGTCTAGAGAAAATGATAGCGATGTTCATCGGATGGTGGGGGGTTGACCCCCTCTCAGGGCGCGAGAAAGCAACGGGCAAAGACACGCGCATGCCAGAACTTGTGGCCACAGCGCCCAAAACTTGTTCTCCGCCTACGACGGCTCAACGCGCGCGGACATACCGTCACAAAATGATAGCGCCCCGCGGGGGATAGCTAGACCACCAAAGATAGCCCCCAGCTGTTTTTTTGCACCCGCAATCATTTTGCAAAGGATAGCGGTGTCGATACCCAAGTTGATTTCACAGTCTGTCGGACGCCTGTGTTGGAGTAATAGACCTGTGCTTACGCACCCTATACAGAGGAGTCCAGCTCACTCGCAGCAGCACAACGCGGAAAGAGCCTCGCCAGTGAGTGCGCATGCGTGGTGGTCGATTTAACAGTTCAGATGCCTGATGTCGGCGTAATACACATGTGCTTGCAAGCGCACCCTAGAGAGGTGGCCGGCAGCTATACCACATTCACAACGCCTGAGGCGGCGCCTCAGGCGGCCCATTCCATGGCGCGGATCAGGCGGCGCCTCAGGCGCTCCGACCGCCTGAGGTGTCGCCCGAGGCGCACCCCTGATCGCCTCAGGCGTCGCCTCAGGCGTTATCCAAACCGCCTCAGGTGCCACCCCGACCGCCTCAGGCGCCCCCACCGCCTGAGGCGCACCCCGGACCGTCTCAGACGTTCTGACCGCATTCCATGGCGCGGATCAGACGTTGGGATTTTGGTAGGGCAGCTGTCAAACGTAACCCCCTAGTTGCCAAGCGTGTGTGGGGGGAGGGGGGAGGGCATGCGTGTAGGTGTCATTGAGGTCCGCACCACGGGCAGCGGGCAGCGGGGCAGCGAGGCAGCAGGGCAGCGGGGCAGCAGGGCAGCTGGGCAGCAGGGCAGGGCAGCAGAGCAGCAGGGCAGCAGGGCAGCAGGGCAGCGGGGCAGCAGGGCAGCGGGGCAGCGGGGCAGTAGGGCAGCAGGGCAGCAGGCAGCGGGCAGCGGGGCAGCGGCCAGCGGGCAGCAGGCAGCAGGCAGCAGGGCAGCGGGGCGGCGGGCAGCCATGGGGGCGCAACAGAGCCTGCACATTACATCCGTCCGCACCCCAGCGATCGCACCCCAGCGGACATATCATCAATAAGTATCGGGCGATATGAATTTATCACCTGAATTAATCACCGGAATAGGCTCCTCGGGTTTCCGGTAGTTAACAGTTAGATACAGGGCCCCTGCCCACCCAGCCGAGTCGGCAGTTTGGGTGGTAAGGCTCGGCAGCTTGGGACAGCCGAACTGCCAAACCTATGTTCCCACCGGCCATGGATTGGCAGATTCCAATAATGGCCAGGGCCAGGGCTGCATGCCCATGCGCTGCTGCATGCCCGTGGTCTGCTGCATGCCCAGGGCTGCTGCTGCAGCCCATGGGCTGCTGCTACATGCCCATGCGCTGCTGCATGCCCATGGGCTGTTGCTACATGCCCTGCTGCATGCTGCGTTCTGGGCATGCGCAGCATCTGGGCATGGCAAGGCTCCTGGCAGCACAGGAGGACGGGGAGTGCCGTGCGGGGCACGTTGGGGAGGCGGGGTGCAAACAGCCGAACTGCCGACACCTATTTTACCACTCGGCAGTTTGGCAGTCCACAGCCGATATTCGGCTGATTCCGCCGGCCATAAACAGCCGATTTTGGGCTTGGTGGGAACGCAAAAACTGCCGAAACAGTCGAAAACTGCCGATCGACTGTCTACAGCCGTAAATGGAAACACTGCCCCCCCTCCCCAATTTCAAACACGCCGCACCGCACCCCGCACCGCAGCTTGGCTTTTGCCCCAACCACTCGCGTGCAAAGTCTGATTGATTCCATTGCAAGCAGCGAGAACAGCGGCAACAACCTCACGTCGCTCGCTGGACGCACCAACAGCTTCAGGTGTGTGCGTGTGTATGTAGGTGCGTGTGAATGTACGCGCGCGTGCGTGCATGCGTGTGTGCATGTGTGCGTGTGTGTGTGTGTGTATGCATGCGTGCATGTGTGTTTGTGTGTGTGCGTGCGTGCATGCGTGCAAGTTTGACCACGTCCAGCAGTGGCAGCAATGGGGGCAACCACTGCACTGCGCTTGTTGGGCGCACAAACAGCTACACACATGCATGCTTGTGTGTGTGTGGTCGATTTTGCAGCCTGTCAGACGCCTATCGTGGCATTTTGTTTTTTTAAGTTTTTACGTGTAGGTGTGGACCACTCACCGCGAAACCAAGTATACCACTGAAAATGCCCAACAGCCAGCTTTTTGAGACAGTCCCCATACTTTTCAGGGACCAAGAATTGAGGGCAGGGATGAGACATACCGCTGTTTGGGACGTAGCGTACCGGTATTATATGTCTGGAGCCGCATTTCGAAAAATACCGATAAATACACGCGATAAATACCGCGTCCTGGTGATCCGGCGTGAGAAAACCTGTAGAACTTTTTGGATACTCGACGGAATTCGACGAAAATAGGCTCTCTGGAAAGCCCTTGAGGAGAGGAACAGGGAACAAACAAGAAATCAAGGGTAATGCCCCATTTGGGCGCCCTTCAGAGCCAGAATGAGATCCACACTATTGATCAGCTCACGGCCACTCGCGAGCGATGGAGCGCAACCTGGCAAACCTCTGGGGCCCAGCTCCCCCCCCTGCCATGCATGAACTTGAAGTCATAAGGACTGATGGGAGCTGAGGTTGGGGGATGTGGGTCTGTGTGTGCACAAAACGCCTCGACAGCTGACGGCACGCTTGATGGACTTCTGAGACAAACGCCCCACGCGGACCTCCCTCAGCCTGGAGGACCGGCACCAGATCTGCCCGAGGATGAGGGCCTGAGTATACTGGGGTGAGCTGATGCTGTGCTGGGGTCAATGGGATGAAAGCTGAATGCGTTAGTGGCCACAGAGTGGCTCACAAAGCGGTAAATAAGGAGTTGGCAACTGCGGTATTTTTCGCGTACGCATCAGCCCAATCGATGCGTACCTGATTAATACCCGATAAATACTTTGACGTTTTATACCCGTATGAGGTATGTCCCATCCCTGATTGAGGGAGATGTGTAGGTGTGAACCTACGTGTGCTAATTTGCCCCACTTCCTCCTACGCGCCCCGGGGACCCCGGGGTGTGGGTTAAAAGGCCTAGACTAAAAGTCTAGGGGGATCTACTGAGAGAGCATGCGAGGCCACGCAGTGTGCCGGCCTTCCATTGGGGCATTTTATACATGTGTTTGCGCACCATAGAGAACATTCCGATAGCTGGCAAAAGCAGACCCCTTGCTGTGTGTGCATGCGTGCGTGCGCGTGCGTGCCATCACAGCGATGTGCATCAAACCCGCCTCTTCTCAACACACCTCTGACTCAAGGTCAGCAGCACGGCCCCCACATACACCCACACATTCCCACACGCCCCCCCCCTCACTCGTTGCTGCTGCTGCTGCTGCTGCTGCTGCTGCTGCTGCTCCCGTAGGCACCAAGGGAATCTGTCACGGCGGGGCAAAGCTGCTGTTTCCTCTGCGACTGACGCCAAGAACAGCAGCTCCGATAGGCTGCTGGACGCGTGCGTGGCCGCGTCCATGGTGTGTCCGCGTGAACTGCCCGGACCTGTACCTGCACATGCCCCTTCGTGCATGCGTGTGTGCGCATGCGTGTGTGTGTGTGTGTGCGTGTGTGTGTGTGTGTGTGTGTGTGCGTTTGTGTGTGCGCGTTCCCGCAGGTTCATACGAGTTGGGGTTGAGACCTCGCTGCGCACGTCAACCGCGCCACCCATGATGGGTGCCCCCCTGCACACACACAGTCTGGCCCCAGCGCTGGCCGCGCCGTCCACTTTGTCCGGGGCACACGTACACACACATGCACACACACCACGCACCACGCACCGCGAACTGCGCACCACGAACCGTGCAAGGCGCAACGCGCAACGCGCATCAACATGCGACGGTCACATACAAACGGCATGCCCCCACCGCCCCACGCTTCTCCATGGCGCACCAAGTGCCATGGGGATTTTGATGATGATGGATATTACAGTCTGTGTGACACCAGTAATGATGTATAAGTAAGACCTGTCGACGTTTCGGCGCTAGCGCCCGACACATTTAACTCAGTTTCAGTGGGAACTGGCTGGCTACCTGGTAGGGGTGAGGGTTAACCCCCACATGCGCGCACGCACTGGACCTAGACAGGGCACTGGGCCCCCAGATCCACCCTATACCACCCAGGTAGTGACAGCAACGCATTGTTGGTGTGCGCCTGTGTTCTACTACTAGTCCCGCCGCCGCCATTGGCTCCAGCAATCTCCTCCGTGCCCGCCAGCAATCTCCTGTATGCCCGCCAGCAATCTCGGCCATGTATGGGCGCCGCCATGCGATCTCCATGCGCCGCGCCGCGCTCCAGCACCCGTACCACCCGCCTCATTCCCGTTCTTTAGCCATTCCCCGTGACACCTATGGCTGTTTTTTGTTCCGCCGTCCCATCTGGCATCTGTAACCCGTATCCTCTCCCTGTAGCCTCATTCCCCGTTCTTAACCGCCATTTTAGCAAACATCGTGGATTGAGATGGGACTGATGCCATCTGAATCTCCTTGGAGAACACAGCAAAACACGTTAGGAGATTCAGCCCTGAATCTGCCTTGGAAGTGTAAACTGGAGGTCCCACACTCCTTGGTAGCGGCCATCTTCTACTAAGTGTGGCCACATTTGGAGGGCTACTTTGGCTATCTGCTGGTGACTTAGACATTGCGATGGACAGCCCTTCATGTAAGGAAGCCATGCGCGTTGGTCTCGGATCCACGCATGGCGTATTTTGTGAGCTAGGGTGGATGGGTGGGTCAGACCCCCCCCCATCATCTTTTATCATGTGTTCCAGAACTAAATCCCCCCCCCCGGAAAAAATGCCCACCTACCTACCCCGCAGCCACAACTCCCGAGCCCTGACGCCGGCGCGCGCTCCTCTGGCCGGCGGCTTTCCACCGCCCCATTCAGGGGACTTTCCAGCTGCAGCCCTAACATCGGCGGAACCAGCGCCACCATGGCTTCTATGGGCCCAATCACCGGCGGCACCGACGATGAGGGCGCGTGCGCTCCCGCGGCAGCAGCGGTGCCACTCGGGGCCGCCGCAGCGCTCGGGGTTGCCACTGCGTTCATGCTCAACCTCCCGCTCACTGGCGACTCTGCTGCGCTGGAAGTGTTGGGGGGTCACACCGCGGGCACGCCGGCAGCGAACGCGGGCGCGGGCGCGGGCGCGGGCGCGGCAGCGGAAGCGGAAGCGGAGGCTGTGGTGGACGCGTACGCGTTGTATGAGTTTCTTGCTGTGATGGAGGATGACGAGGGAATGCAGGCGGCGGCCGAGGACGGCCACGCGTACGTGCCGCTTGAGCAGCAGGTGTGTGTGTGCGTGTGTGGTGCTCGGTTTTGTGTCCATGAAATGCCTATGACGCCTACGCCTATGGCGTATCCACATAATCAAGGAAAACTTGAAGGTCTCTGTCCGTCCGTCCGTCAGTGTGTGTTCAAAGAAGCGTGTAAGCCTGATAAATAGGGAACATCTGCAGCTATCGATCGGCGAGGGCTGAAGCTGAGCTGAGAGAGGGCCGCGGGGGTGGGCCGAGGTCAACGGCGGGCAATAACCGCAATCATCACGAGTGCTTGAATGGGATAGGCTCAGGGATGACCATGCATCACGATGTTTGCTGTTTGCATGACGACTGCGGTTGTCTGCACCCATACAAAAACGCAGCCAATGGGGTCACACCTTAGACTCACGCAACATGTGCAGCACTACTCCACGAATACAGCGCGGAATCGAGACTCACGTAACAAACGCAGCACTACTCCGCGAATACAGCACGGAATCGGAAGATTTGGCTTGCATTGTTAAGCTCATGACCAGAACTGTCGATTGCATGCAGCTTTGGGTGGTAGTGGTGATGTGCATGGGGCGCATGCATGGGGCGCATGGGGCGTGGCGCAACAACTTTGGGGGCCACTTACAGTCTGGATCGGGGTCTGGGGCGTGAGGTCTGGGATCTGGGTCTGGGGTCTGGGGCAGGGGGGGGGGGGGGGCAAGGTCTGGGTCTGGGTCTGCGTCTGGGTCTGGGTCTGGGTCTGGGTGGAGTCTCGGCTATTACTTGCTTATGGTTTAAACAAGGGCCGGAGGCCCTTGGGCACTGAACTAGTCGCATTGGAACGTCGTTCTATGTTTGTGTTGGAGGGAGGGAGGAGGGCGTATCAGGCAATGCAAGGTGGTGCACTCGCTCACCCACGCACATGCACACCCACACATTGCAGGAGCGCTTCCACTGAGGCGCGGACAGTGCCTATGCTCAACATACGCTCTCTCTCTCACTCTCACTGCCTCACACGCACGCACACACCACAGGAGCGCTACCACGAGGTGCAGGCGGTACCCGTGCTTGACCCCCTCACTGGCGCCGAGAGCCTGCTGCTCGTGCAAGCCGACATCACGAGCAGGGCAGTGTGCGAGATGCGCCTGGCAAATCTGACGGAGGCGCAGGTGTGTTGCGGCTGGGGGAGGGGGGGGGAGAGGTACGGTTCTTGAGGGCTTGTAGACAGGGAGGCGGGGGTGGGGGGTGGACCAATGTGCGGAGCTGCCAACGCTGATGTTGAAGGCTGAGGAGACACACGTGCGGTGTGGCTGTGCGTGCTCTGATGCGCTCTCGAGCGATGTGCGATGTGCGCATGGCACGGCTGACTGGGGGAGAGGGAGATACAAGCAACAGCCTCCGAGTCGCCGACTTTGCGTACGTTTGTCTTCGTGTGGTTGTTCTACAGAAAAACCCAACCGTAAGCCCCAGACACCACCCGCTCCCACCTACCACGCAGCTCTCCATGCTCGAGAACATGCTCTCTAAACCCCAAGCCCGAAAGCATATCCCTGAACCCGTAACCCTTGAATAATCAAAGCCTCAATCCAATGAAACGGACCAACTCGCACCCACTACGCAGCTTTCCATGCTCGAGAACATGTTCCCGCGCCACGTGCTCGAGTTCATGTGCGGCGGCGTGGAAGGCGGTCGCAACATCGAGGCGCTCGCGCATCAGCACGACAACGGTTAGTCTCCGGGCATCTTAACAAGTAATGCATGGGACAAGGGTTCTCCATCGACGCAGTCTTAAATATATTTTGCTTGAGGAACCAAACGATCCAACAGACCACTAGGTGCCCTAGCAAAACACAGGCTCCTGACCGACTAGACTACCGCTCCCGCAAGCTAACCTAGCTAGCCCCAAATAAAGGTCCTTGAGGGATGTGTCAGGCAAGGAGCAGAAAGGAAAAGGCCTTCCTCAGACTTTCCCTTGAGGCCAGCCAAGCCGGCAGAGCCGTCTGGCGCTGAAAATTGGAACGGCCCCCGCTTGGCATGGTGCATGGCTGCCCAACTCTTGTTTGCATATGGCTCTGCCTGCTCCCCATGTTGTTGCATGACTCATGCATGGCATGGCAAAGCCTGCTCCTACGGTACAGTCCCCATAATACCTCCCCTCCCCACTAGAGACCCCCATCCCCACACGGACGATGTGATATCTCACTGTGTACTGGGCCGTTTTGGCTGAATTTGCGACCTGCGTGTAGCCAGTATTCCCGGCTATCGATCCCGCGCGTCGCGGTGGGACGGGCATGCCCGTGGGGCACAGGAGCAGGTGTTGGGAGTGACAGCTGGGGGTAGAGGGCACCTGCCCGCGCACCGGAGCTCTCTCCGGACCCTGGCTCGACGTATATGGACTTCATGCGATATATAGAGCTTGCCAGAGGCCCCGGGGAGTGAGCGCAGCCGCATTTGGGGGGTGCCAATGCTTGAATGTGCATGGTGCCGAGGTGTCCATGGACCTACTCCGAGGCCTCCCTCTAGCTGGAAAAGTCTAGTACTTGACCCCTACATGCGCTGCATGCCCCCAAACCAAGGGGGGGTTCACTCTGTAGAGTGGCTGGGTGTCACTTTCGGGTGTTTTTTAGCTCAAAAATGACCGTCTTCCGCGCCCGAGCCCAAGTCGCCACTTTGCATGCGGTTTATATATATTATAGGGAGCTTAAGTCCAAAGCGGCTACTTGGGCTCGGGCGCGGAAGGGGGTCATCCACGGGGTTTCATTTCCACACTTCCGGCGCGGAAATAAGGGCCGAACGCGCGCCTCGGACACCCACGCCTGGGCATTAACTGCGCAGTATCGGTGCCTAGGTCTGGGGACCATCGGGGGCCGATGGGGCGTGGAGAGGCGGCGCTGGGAGCGAGGGGAAGAGGGTGCAATTAAAACCACCCCCAAAATCGAGCAAAAACAGCCTGCCGCGCCGCCACCGTGCACAGGCAGTGTGTTTATCGAGCCACAGACATGGAACATGTATCACAGCATTTGATGGCACCTCGGACACCCACGCCCGGGAATTAACTGCGCAGTATCGGTGGCTAGGTCTGGGGACCATCGGGGGGCGATGAGGCGCGGAGAGGCGACGCTGGGAGCGAGGGGAAGAGGGTGCAATCAAAACCACCCCAAAATTTGAGCAAAAAACAGCCTGCCGCGCCGCCACCGCGCACATGCAGCGTGTTTATCGAGCCACAGACATGGAACATGTATCATAGCAGTTACAGTTACAGTTACATCGGCTTTCCAGCAAAGACTACCTCTAGTCCTAGTACCACCGCCTAGACCCAAGTCCAGTTCTGGCCCTAACAATTACTTGTGAGGGGCGGTAGCCACCAGCCGGCTGCCTGCCAACGTGTAGTCCCAGAGCAAAAAGGAGAGCTTTTGTGCGACGCCTCCAAAATAGGTCCTAACTGCTTCTAGGGGATAGGGGGTCAAGTGGCGCTTGCCAATCTACTTGACCGCCGTGGTGGAGGGGCCGGCGCCTGAGGGGCAGCCGGACCGTACACCACGGCTCTCCACCCGACCCTATCCTGAGCACGCTCAAACGCCGTGTCCGAAAAAGTCTTCCAATCAGAACGAGTGCCACTAGTTTCGCCTAGCTGCTGAATCAGTAGCTTAAGAAAATAGTGTCGGGAGGAGGCTGGAGGCCGGCCTTGCTGCCGAGCCACATCCATTGTGCAGTCAAAAGTCGTACGAGGAAGACGAGAAGCCGGCATGCGCATCACATGGCCTAGCCACTGCATTGATCGCTTTGCCACAAGGCTCTCAATTGGCTCAGTGTCGCACGCCTGCCGAATATAAGTTAATCTGTGCCGGTCGACCAGGCGCACACCCAGAATGCGACGAAGGCAGTTAGAGTGGGCAACCTCCAATCGAGTCAGTTGTGTTTTAGTAGGGGCCCATGTTTCGCAGCCGTACAGAAAGTGGGGCAGCACGAAAGTGTTGTAAACCCGCATCTTAGACTGCACTTGCATCTTCTTGCTGGCCCAAATCTTATCAAAAGACGCAAACACGCCCAGCGCGCGACCGACACGCACACCGATCTCCTTTTCCACACCACCACTCTGGGTTATCCAACTCCCTAGATACTTAAATGCAGAGACGGTCTTCACTTCACCACCAGTCAGCGCAAACGTGGGCAGATCCGCGACAAAATCTGCTGGTAAGATCATCACTTCTGTCTTGGCGGCGTTGATTTGCATGCCAAAGCTAGAGGACACTTTGTATCATAGCATTTGATGGCAAAGGCTGGAGTCAGGCTGGGGCCTGTAGGCATGGTGCAGGGTGCGCGCACATGGAGAGATCACCCAGCTGCATGGAGCTCCATCTCCATGCAGCTGACGCAGACGGCCCCTAATCGACTCTTCCGGCTTGCCAGAGACCATTACGGATATATAGGACACGCCTGTCGCCACAAACCGGCAGGAGCTGCGCTCTCGCGTGACCGCTGGTCGACAGCTGGTGTTGCCTGAGGCAAACCACGAGGCCCTCGCACCGCTGCGCTCGGGCACAGGGGCCTTCTATAAATGCACTGGCGTGGTATTTGACGGCGCTGCGGCCGCCGCGGCGTGTGTTCGCGACCGGGGAGTCACATTTGTGCACCCACACCCGACTCGTAGTACTCGCTGCACACGCCACAGGACACACGCCACCGATCCTAAACTGTTTGTGGGGTCATTTGCAAGCGTTCTGCGTCGATTTTGAAGTGACACCTAGGTTCAGAGGGGAGTGAACCCCCCCTTCCCAAACAGAGGCTGGGGGGCTTGCTAAAGCATCTCGGAGGTGTGTGTTTGGGTGGATCGTGCAGGGGTTGCTCCGCAGCCCCTGGTCGACACGCGGGACGATCGACGAGAGGGAATGCTTAGTAGTAGTCACGATGAGCTCTGTGCTGCGTCGTGAACGCGTGGGCTGGCCCTGGGGTGTCTATCGGTTGCCGCGCAACACCAACATCGTGGCTGACGCCTGGGCGGAAACGAGGCCCTTCCCCAACTTTTCTGACCCCGCCGCCGCGGCGCCCTGCATGAAACATTATATAGCATCGATTGACGCAATAAAACTAGGGGCGGATATCACCGATTGTGCCCTGGAGTTGCAGCTCCCCTTGAAACGGACCTAAGTGGCCAGGGCACAATCCGTGATATCCGCCCTTGATGATGATGGATTTTACAGTTGTGTGTGACGAGCCTACCGGCTAGCGTATTCGACCTTGCTCGGCATATAACGCCCGAGCGCTACAGACAGGTGGCTGGCTACTGGTGGTGGGGGGCTAGTGGGTCGGGGCTGGACCTAGACAGGGCACTTGGCCCCCAGATCTGACTCCTCCCCGTGGGGGCACGGCCGGGGTTCACAAGCCCGCGGGATCGTTTCCCCTAGACCTCCACCGTAGCGGCAGCAGAGGCTACTGATCATTGTGTGTCAGAAGGGACGTGGATCTGATCAACAAGTGACCTGAGATGATGAGAAGGTTGAAAAGCCGGGCCGCAACCTCTAACGTTATAATGGGATTTCTAACTGGGATTTCAACCAGCTTACACAGGACTTGAAACCTGCTACCCATACGCGGCTCTGAGCATAAGCTCACCCCTTGGCAAAGCACCGAGCACGACATTGAATGTGTCGCAGGCCCACCCCCTTGGTGTTGGAGGGAGGCACAGAAGGACTCGGGGAGGGGCACAACCCTATACTAACTAAACAATCGTAATGTTAGAACAGGCGTTTGAGGAGTTCACGGGCAAGCAGAGGCCATTTCATATTGAAGAGAGGTGCGTCTTGAGCATCGCGTTAAATGTAGCCAAAGGTTAGAGAGCAGCAAGCCTGCTTGTCCCCCGGTTATAGCGGATAACATATTCCCGTCGCATTCTGTGTTCTGAGCTCATCATCTTAGATTCAGTCGTCCCGTGTGAGACCCAATCGTGGGCATTTCTCAAGCGCCGCCAACTGCAGTAGACTGCAGAAGGCACAGTTTACTGCAGCTCTTCGGGGTCCCAGGCTTGGGTCCCCGCCACGCTTAAAACTGCATCGGCAACTTTAAGCTCAGAACGTCGTTTGCTTAAGGTCAGTTAGTCCTCCCGATCCTCTGACTACTGCTCAATCTCCACCTCCCCCCAGCTGGTATCTCGTGCCTTAAAGCAGGCCACGAGAAATGTGACCCGTGCCGACACTGTCGTGCGCTGGCGCCACGAGCTGCGCCGCTGCGTGGACTCGACTACAGTCTTCGACGTCCTCAGTGACCGCGAGGAGGCGCAGCACCAGGCGCTGTGGCCCGCTTTCCTCGCCGCCAAGGTTGCGGGGAAGCGGGCGCCGTTCCACCGCGCGCGCCTCGTCGTTGCCGGCGAGCGGGTGCCTGCACCTGCTTGCTAGATGGCATTCCCTCTGGGGGTGTTTTTGAAGGGGAGGTGGCGCCACACGCGTGCGGTGGCGGGTGCGGTGTGGTCGCTGAGTAGAGTGCTGCGGCGGGTGTGCTACTAGCCCCGCTTCCGGTGGTCTGGGGGAGGGCTTTTTGGTCCCTTCATGGTTTTATACCTTGGGTCCGCCCTCTGGCCATTTGAGGGGCTGGGTGTGCAGCCTGCACAGTGGTGCTGCTTGCTTGGCGCCCGCCACCAAGTGTGGATGGCGTTACCGTGGGCTACTTGTAGCTTGACCTTTTGTGGGCCTTGAGCCTTGTTTCTCTAAGTCTCACTGGAGCTTTGGAACCGTACGTGTGACCGCCAGAAGTGGATTGTAAAACTCTCATCATCATCACCTTCCAGAAATTGGGGATCAAAAGGTCTTGTCTGGGGTTCATAAACTTGTTCATTCTCTCGTCCATACCACCGCCGTGGGCCGCCCCGGAGAGAGGGATGTCTGCAAAAAGGGGGTGGGCCGCGATGCGTGCCGCAGCGTAAAGTGGGCATTCAAAAATCATGTGGGCCTCATCCTCTCGGACCTCGCAAATATGGCAGTGCCTCTGGCTGCGCGTTTGCCCCACGTGGCGTCCGCCCTGTACCTGCAATTTATGCAGCCCCATCCTAAATCGTGCCAGATTAGCGATTCGGGTGATGTCATTCAGGCCCGAGTGGAGTATGGCGGGCAAGCCACCAGTGTTGCCCGCCATCCACCGCATGTAGGTCAGCGTCTTGAAGCCAGCGCTCCACGTGTCGGGCAGTGAGCGGACGATGTTGGTGTCGTGTTGGTTGATGCCCACCGGTAGCGGCGGTGGGCTGGACTTGGAGTCCAGCCACTCTCTGGTGGTGGCCTCAAGTAGGTTGGTTGTGTTCACCGCCTGTGGCCACCCCGACTCCTCCTCGTCCCCCCACACCAGTGTGTGGCCCACCATGCTTAGGCACGCGCTCAGATGCGGCACCCAGCACCGCTGCCCGCCTTCCGCCGCTAGCCCCCAGCTCTCCCGCATGGCCTCCTCCCGCATGGCCCCTAGTTTTATTGCATCCATCGTTCTTATATAATGTTTCATGCAGGGCGCCGCGGCGGCGCGGTCAGAAAAGTTGGGGAAGGCTTTCGCGTTGGGTGCGCCGTGCATGGTTGCATGGGGGTCGACACGCCATGCATGGGGGCCCGTCGCGCCCCATGGCCCCAACCGACGCTCTGGACGCGATTGGGATGGTACTGGGGTCATGCCCACCGATTTTCAGCGACGGCGGAGCCGCTGGGGGGTGGCTGGGTGTCTCGACCCCCCTCACACCGCCCCCCTCGCCAGCAGCGCCCCCGGAGCTGGCTGCCCCCATGTTAGGGGCGGCGATGGGACGCCATAGGTATTAATAACGTGTGCAAAGCGGCGTAGACGGTCGTTGCGGGAGCACGGCGCAATCACATCGTCCGGCCAAAAAGGGTGATTCGACCAAGGTATGGGGACTGTGCTCCTACTGCCTGCTCTTATTGGCGCATGCCACATGCATGGCATGGCATAGCTTTTTCCGGGCACACAAACCCTCTTAACACTGCCTGAATCCCTGAGGCCCTTCAAAACATGCGCCGCAGTGTCAATCATGTTTATCGACATCGTGGGCTTCACGGCAATGTCGAACAAGCTGCAGCCACATCAGGTGAGCTGCTGTGCGTTGCGCCCTCGCCCACTGCCCCTTGGGTCTCCTATCGAGGGGGCCTTGCGCTGCACTTTGTGCTGCACTTTGTGCTGTGTTGTGTGTTGTTCCGCAACATTGCAGGCTTTACGCCAATGTCAAAGAAGGTGCAACCGCAACATGGTGCGTCGGACGCTTAAATGGCTTTTGAGGAGACCTCCTAGACCCCAGGAAAGAGGCCAGCAGCTGTCAAAATTGTACTTCTAGCTGCCACCTGCCATCACGATTTGTGTGCACGCGGTGAGTGTCTCCAAGCAGGCGACAAGGAAGTCAGCCATCTCGTGTTAGGCCCTGGTGCTCACATGGCATGTATGTGTCAAGACACACCACATGGGCCACCAGCATGCGGTCCCACGTGCCGTGAGCCGTGTTGCGCTGCGCTGTGTTGCGCAGTGTCCTGTTCTTCGATGTTGTTGGGCTGCACTGTGCTGTATCTTGTCCCGCGACATTGCTGGTTTTGCAAGGTAGTTTTGGTTACGGCCGGGCAGGCAGTTTTGGTCACAGCGTTGTGTGAGAACGCGTTGCGCTCTGTGTGATGCACCCCGTGCTGTGTCTGCTGTGTTGTGTTGTGTCCTGCTCCTCGACAAAACAAGCCCAACAAACTGCCTTCTGCGCATGTGTTTGAGTGCCTTAAGATGTTGTTCCACCGCTTCGACCAACTGCCCAACCAGCTCCCCCCCCACACTTGTCAACCAACCAGGTGCTCGAGTACGTCAACCTGCTTTTCCAAGGCTTTGACAGCATCTGCGACAAACACAAGGTGTACAATCTCGACACCGCTGGCGATTGCTACATCGTCATCGCGTCGCTCATGAAGACAGACGAAGAGGCGAGTATGTCTCTGTCTCTCTCTCTCTCTCTCTCTCTCTCTCTGTCTCACACATGCATGCACGCGCACTTACTCACTTTTGCTGACAACGAGGCGGGCCTCTCCCTCTATCTCTTGCACACACAAATGGTGTAAGCTGTCACATGTGTTCCGTGTGGGATAAACTTTTTTTTGTGTGCATTGGGTCCCTGCCAATGCGTGCCTAGCACCCTCTTGCTCTCGCACTCGCCCTGACAACTACCGAAAATGAAGTGAGTGCGAGGCTCTCTGTCTCTCTCCCTCACTCACTCTCCCTCACTCTCTCGCTGACTCTCTCTCTCACGCACTCCCTCCCTCACTCTCTCCCTCACCCACAGGGCTTCAGCACGATCGACCCCCAGCCAGACCCTGTCGCTGGCGCACACGCGCTGCTCGAAGCTGCGTGCGCTGTCATGCGCCACGCACACACGGTGCCGATGCCGCACAACGGGCAGATAACCGAAATCCGCATCGGCATGCACACCGGCTCGGGTGAGGACTCTTAACTGAGGAGGGGGTGTGAGTGCGTGGTCGATTTGACACTGAGGAGGGGCGTTGTGTGATGGTGGATTTTACAATCTGTCGGACGCCTTTGATGGCGTATTAGGAAAGAGGCTGGCATCTGTCGAAATCATTCCCCTAGCTGCCACCATGATTGCTCTGCATGCGGCGTGCGTCTCAAAGCAACCAAGAAGTCAACAATATTGTGTAAGTCAGTGATGTCTTTAGCGCCCCCGCAGCCCCTACAGGTACAGCGGGAAATTTTGGGGGAAACTGCGGGGGCGAATCGCAGGATTTTCGCTCAGAAAATTGTGGAAATCGGCGATTCCCACATTTAAAAAAAACTCCTTCAGCGAGGGCAATTCGACATGCACCATCCAATGTCGTGGGGGCAAACATGAAATGCTCAGTTTCCTTAAGGACACCACTTGTGAAAGTGTCTGAGAGTGGACGAATGCACAGTCTGTGGCCATGCATGCCTGTAAGACAAACAAACACTGTAGTAGGTATTACAGGAGCCGAGGCATGATGGAGGAGGGAGGCAGTTTGAACATTTACAGTTGCATCGGCTTTCCAGCAAAGACTACCTCTAGTCCTAGTACCACCGCCTAGACCCAAGTCCAGTTCTGGCCCTAACAATGACTTGTGAGGGGCGGTAGCCACCAGCCGGCTGCCTGCCAATGTGTAGTCCCAGAGAAAAAAGGAGAGCTTTTGTGCGACGCCTCCAAAATAGGCCCTAACTGCTTCCAGGGGATAGGGGGTCAAGTGGCGCTTGCCAATCTACTTGACCGCCAAGGTGGAGGGGCCGGCGCCTGAGGGGCAGCCGGACCGTACACCACGGTTCTCCACCCGACCCTATCCTGAGCACGCTCAAACGCCGTGTCCGAAAAAGTCTTCCAATCAGAACGAGTGCCACCAGTTTCGCCTAGCTGCTGAATCATTAGCTTAAGAAATAGTGTCGGGAGGAGGCTGGAGGCCGGCCTTCCTGCCTAGCCACTGCATTGATTGCTTTGCCACAAGGCTCTCAATTGGCTCAGTGTCGCACGCCTGCTGAATATAAGTTAATCTGTGCCGGTCGACCAGGCAGTTTGAAGCGCTGAGAAATACATGTGAACCCAGCCATGGGGAAGAAGGTGGATATGGGGCCCAGTGCCCTGTCTAGGACCAGCCCCGTCCCACAAGAACCCCACCACCAGAAGCCAGCCACTGGTTTGTAGTGCTGAGCCACTGGTTTGTAGTGCTCAGCTATACACCGAGCATAGTCAAATATGCTGCCATGAGTTTCTTTTGTGCACTCGCAATCCCTGAAAGTGAGGCCTGCCGTGCAGTGATTGCTAGCGATCGGCATCTATGGCTAGTTCATAAGCTCTTCGCCATGGGCTCCCGCCCTGGCACCGCTCGATGGCGGACAACCAGGACAACTGCGCTTGGTACTGGGCGGCTGAAAATCTGGAAATTGACCTTGAGCGGCTCACTGACGCACAGCGCTACTGGTGAACTGTTCCTGATGGGGCGAGGCTAAGTGGCAGATGGGACAGTACGATGGAGAGCACGATGCACGATTGCGAAAATCGCGGCGAGGCATGCACCCCCTCTCACAACGATCGGACCACTCAAGCAGATTGCGGCTCCTAATGGTTAACTGTGCCTGGATGGACGAGGTGGATGGCGAGAAATTGAGAAACATGGGAAGCGAGGCACAGGCGGCTAGGCTTTGTGAGGAGGTTGCGGCGCAGGGGTTCCCTGCCCCAAGGCGCAGATTATTAGATGACGACCCGATCAATGCACCAGCCGTGCGGCATGGGGCGAGGCGAGGCCCCACCAGTGGGAGGGCACCCATAATGGATATGGCGGCTAAGAACGGGGAATGCGGCTATCGGGTATGAGGCTACGGGTCATGCATGCCAGGGGACGGCGGAAAAGGCAAATGCGTCACGGCGCATGGGTAAAGAACGGGGAATGAGGCTACGGGAGCTGGCGGGCGCTGCGCGCGCACGGCGCGCGCAGCGCGTGGGGGTTGCATGGCGGCGCTCTGCGCGTGCATGCATGGAGGAGATTGCTGGCGGGCATGGAGGAGCTTGCTTGAGGGCAAACAGGAGATTGCTCGCGGGCGTGGAGGAGATTGCAGGCGGGCATGGAAGCGGATGGCGAGAAATTGAGAAACATAGGGAGCGAGGCACATGCGGCTAGGCTTTGTGAGGAGGTTGCGGCGCAGGGGTTCCCTGCCCCAAGGCGCAGATTATAGATGGCGCAGCGATCAATACACTAGCCGTGCGGCATGGGGCGAGGCGAGGCCCCACCAACGGGCGGGCACCATAATGGAGATGGCGGTTAAGAACAGGGACTGCGGCTACACGGAGAGGATGCGGGTTACAGATGCCAGAGGGGACGGCGGAACAAGGATCAGCCATAGGTGTCACGGGGAGTGGCTAAAGAACGGGAATGAGGCGGGTGGTGCTGGCGAGCATGGAGCGCGGCGCGGCGCATGGAGATTGCATGGCGGCGCCCATGCATGGACGAGATTGCTGGCAGGCATACAGGAGACTGATTGCGGGCACGGAGGAGATTGCTGGCGGGCATACAGGAGATTGCTGGCGGGCGTGGAGGAGATTGCTGGAGCCTATGGCGGCGGCGGGACTAGTTAGTAGAACACAGGCGCACACCAACAATGCGTTGCTGTCACTACCTGGGTGGTATAGTGTGGGGCCCAGTGCCCTGTCTAGGTCTAGTGCGTGTGCGCGTGTGGGGGTTTACCCTCACCCCTACCAGGTAGCCAGCCAGTTACACATTGAAACTGAGTTTAAGGTGTCAAGCGCTAGTGCCGACACAGGTCTTGTACATCATACTGGTGTCGCACAGACTGTAATATCCATCATCATCATCGTCATCAGCGACTGCCCATTTTTGTAGGGTGGATTTGTCCCTCATCTAGGGAAGGCAAGGAGGGAAGGGCATGGTGAAAGTCCGGTGTCAAGTTTCTATGTATTTTTACTGGTTCCTGTTCCTCAATTCTCTGCCCCTCCCGTGCCCCCCTCGGTGAGTGTGTGTGTTTTGTGTGTGTGTGTGGGGGGGGGGGGGGGGGCAGTGCATAAGAGGCGAGGAAATCATGGAGCACGTGCACGCGTGCACAGCCAGCATGAAAGTCCTGGAAAGAGCGCGCGCGTGCGCGCGCGTGTACAGCAGTACATTGGTCGCTGCCAGCCCCTGTTTGCCGGCCCCTCTCTCATTCTCTCTCAATAGAGAGCTCTTTCACACATACGCACCCTGTTACAGCAGCAGCAGCAGCAGCAGTCAAGTTGTTGTGGCATACCGGACTCAGATGCCACATTTCAGCCTCCGCCTACATTTTATCCCTTTGAGTCTCGCACACACACACGCACCCATGCACACTGCCGCAGTCGTGTCGGGGCTCACCGGAGCCAAAAATTTCAAGTTCAGGTACGGGGCCGTGTATGTGTGTGTGTGTTTGCGTGTGTGTGCTCTCACCAACTCTTAGGTGTGGTGTGGTCAAGGGGCAGTCTCACCCCCCCCCCCCCCGCAAAACCCCTGAAACCTGAATCCCCCCAATCCCACCCACCCAAACTCTGAAACCTGAATCCCCCAATCCCTTGCTGCAGCATCTACGGCGACGCGATGAACCTGTCATCACGCATGGAGTTGACCGGGAAGGCCGGGTGCATCCACATCTCAGAGGGGACGTACGCGCTGCTCAAGGGTGCGGCGCGGGCGTACTTCCAGCCGACAGGCGGTGTGCAGTTCAAGGTGTGTGTGTGCGTCCTGGGATGCTCAGAACCCCTGCGTAAAAAAACACAAGGCCCAATAGCTAAATTCGCTCTTATCCGTAGCCAGCGAGGCTTGCACACCAGCCCTACCACAATCCCAACTCCTGAGGCGAGCAACTCAAGGCGGTTGGGGGCGCGCCTCGCGCGGTGGTGGACGCCTGAGGCGGTCAAGGTTAAAGCCCCAGGCAGTG
Source organism: Chlamydomonas sp. UWO 241 (assembly GCA_016618255.1). Classification (NCBI taxonomy): domain Eukaryota; kingdom Viridiplantae; phylum Chlorophyta; class Chlorophyceae; order Chlamydomonadales; family Chlamydomonadaceae; genus Chlamydomonas; species Chlamydomonas priscui. The sequence goes on along the minus strand of VFSX01000003.1, from coordinate 1,335,870 downwards.
CCCCAGGCGGTCGGGGGTGCGCCTCAGGTGGTCTCGGAGCGCCTGAGACGCCGCCGATCCGCGCAAGTGAAGGCACTTACTCAGGCGCCGCCTCAGGCATTGAGAATGTGGTAGTGCAGCCCCCCCAGCACAGTCCCGCGTTGTGGCCAACCGCAAAGCAATACTATTGACACGGCTCTGAGATCCCAAAGCAGGCACGCAAGCCCATGTCCACACTCGACAATCATAGAGGCAGCACACCCATAAATCATTCCCACCAGTCTGTCTGCCACCGCTCCATCCACCACCCCTATTTGAAAACCATGCGCCTGCTTTCCCTAAAACCATGCGCCTGCTCCGCATGTGTTCCCAGGGCAAGCGCCTCATGGCGTTGCACGTGCGGGTCCGGCAGCCGGATGCGATCTCTCAGGCTCTCTCTCACACTCTCACTCTCTCTCACTCACTCTCTCTCAATCTCTCCCTTCACTCACTCACTCTCACTCACTCACTCACTCTCACACTCACACTCAATCTCTCTGCCACCCACCCACACACATACCCAACAGGGCAAGGGCCTGATGAGCTCGTACATCTACCGTCTTGCCGACGGTGACCTCGAGCCAAGGCCCGCAGACATCATCAGCACATGCACGCCCAGCACCACGGGGGGGAGCGGGGGTGGCCGGAGGGGCACCGCTGCTGCTGCTGCCGCTGCTGCCGCTGCTGCCGCTGCCGCTGCTGCCGCTGCCACTGCCGCCGCCGCCGGTGCTGCCGCCATCGCTGCTGCCGCTGCTGCCGCCACCGCTGCTGCCGCTGCTGACGCAGCCGCTGCTGCTAATGCTGCTGCTGCCGCCGCTGCTGCTGACGCTGCCGTTGCCGCTGCTGACGCCGCCGCTGCTGACGCTGCTGCTGACGCTGCTGCTGACGCTGCTCCTGTTGCTGCCAGCGTGGAATTCGAGGTATGTGTGTGTGTGTGTGGTAGTCTTTGCTGGAAAGCCGATGTAACTGTAACTGTGTGTGTGTGTGCGTGCGTGCGCGCGGGCGGGCGGGCGGGGTGTGTGCGGTGTGAGCCGACGTTCTTGCTGCTCATGAGGCGCAGCACGTACGTGCTTCCGGACAACCGGAGGTGTGCACGCCAAGGTGCGACCATCAAGTGTATGATTCAGGCACCGTGACACTGTCATGTCACTGGCCAAAAGGGTCCTAGGGTTATCCTAGGGGACTCGTTGGTCCATTTACGGAGTGTTACGTACACAGTCAAGTTAGGCGTGTCAGCTACAGACACCCCATGAAACTCACGTGCCCCACCCACCCCACGCCTGCCCACCCAACACAGGGCGAGGGCCTCGCGGCGTCGTTCATGCACCAGCCGGACGATGGCGACCTCGAGCTCACACAGTCGCTGCCCGACGCCACGAGCGCGTCGCAGCACCTGCGGGCGGCATCTTTGGAAAGCGCCGACGCTGGCACCGCTACAGCCGCTGCTGCAGCTGCAGATGCTGCTGCTGCAGCTGCAGTGACTCCAGCTGCTGTTGCTGCTGATGCTATCCCTGCGAACGCTAGGAGCGAGTCGCAACATCTGCTGCAGGAGGCGTCCTCGGGCGAAGCAGACGCTCATACCGCGGCTGCTGCAGCCGCAGCCGCAGCCGCTGCTGCAGCTACTGCTACTGCTGCTGCTGCTGCTGCTGCTGCCGCAGTGACTGCGGCTGCGTTGGCTGCTGCCGCTGCTGCTGCTGCCGCAGTGACCGCGGCTGCGTTGGCTGCTGCTGCTACCGCCCCTGCCAATGCAAGGAGCACATCGCAACAGCTGCTGCCGGCGGCGTCTTCTAGCACAGACGCAGGCACCGCTGCTGCTGCTGTCGCTGCCGCTGCCAACTCGATGTCGCGCGCCGCCAACGGCGCGTCTACGTGCGCCGCCGGCGCTAGCGCGTGGCCGTCGCTCGCCATGGCGACCCCTCCGTACAAGGAGAGCGGCTCGGACGAGGGCGGTGCAGTGCACCACTCGGGCCCCGACAGGGCGGGAGGTAAGTTACAGTTACATCGGCTTTCCAGCAAAGACTACCTCTAGTCCTAGTACCACCGCCTAGACCCAAGTCCAGTTCTGGCCCTAACAATTACTTGTGAGGGGTGGTAGCCACCAGCCGGCTGCCTGCCAACGTGTAGTCCCAGAGCAAAAAGGAGAGCTATTGTGCGACGCCTCCAAAATAGGTCCTAACTGCTTCTAGGGGATAGGGGGAGGCAAGAGCGCCGGACTATTTTAGAAAGACTGTCCGAGAACGACAGACCTACAGAAAGATGGGCTGTGTCTGGTCATCAATTAAAAGTGGGGGGAGTGGGCTCTTTAAGGCGTGTGCGTGTACGCACCAACAAGAGGTTTATCATCCTCAATCATGTGGTGGGAGGTGGTGGTGGTGGTGGTGGGTGGTGGGGAGGGCGCCCACGTTGTGCGCGCGTGCGTGTACTTGCTTGGACGCGATCAGCCCGTCGGACGCCTGTGTTGGCGTAGTATACCTGCTCTTGCACACCTTGGAGCAGCTCAGAACATACCCTCCGTGCGTGCCGTAGAACACCCTAGAACAGAAAACCCCGCATGGGCGTGCATGTGTGTGTGTGTGCGGGCAAAAGCACGCTGTCACAAGCTCGGACAACTGACGCTAGTGCGGTACAGCACCTGGGCCCCGGCGGGGTGCGAAGTGAGGGGGAAGAGGGCCTCCCAAGTTGTGCATGCGTGCGTGTGTGCGTGTGCGTGTGCGGGCATAGGCGGCAATTCGGTGCCACCAGCAGCAGCGTTGGTGGTGTCTGACTACGCGCCCTCCAATGCAGCCCCCCCCCCCCCGGTTCAACTACTCACGCAGCACCACCCTCCATTTAAATCCCAACCCCGTACCCCAAACTCTGAACCCTGAACCCATGAACGTAGGCACCCCTTCCGGAAGATCCTCAAGCGACGCCTCGCACCCATCGGCAGGGAGCGCGGGCGTCTACCCCGCACGCGCACCAAAGACGGCGGGGCAGGCCCCGGGTGGCGAGGCGCCGAGCCAGGTGCATGCGTGCATGCGTGCGTGTGTGTGTGCATGCATGCGTGCGTGCGTGCGTGCGTGCGCGCGTGCGCGTGTGCATGTGTTAAGTGTGTGCATGTGCATGCGCGCGTGCGTGCGTGCCTGTGTTCATATGGATATGTGTGTGCATGTGTGCATGCGTGCATGCGTGCGTGCATATGTATGTGTGTGTGTGAACGCGTGTGTGTATCCACGCGCATGTGTGTGCGCTTTTGTGCTGCAAGTTTGGGCGTTGGGGCGCAACCATGCCTGCCGCACACCCTCACATCCTCGCTCCCGGCCCCTAGCCCCACCCTCCCCACCCACCCACCTGCCCACCCACGCATCCCTCCATCCCGACCCCGCTGTCACAGTTGCAGGCCAAGCCTAGCCGGTGGGCGGAGATCCGCAAGATGAACAACCGCGTGCTCGAGGCCTACGGCGTGGGCACGGGTGGGAGCCGGCCGGGCAGCACGGTGCGCGTGATCCCCGCGTATACGCGCTGGAGCTCCGCCGAGATCCCCTCATCTGCTGCCACCACCGCTGCCACCGCCACCGCCACAGTGTCCAACGGCAACAGCAGCAACGGCCAGCATGCCAGCAATGGCGTGCAGCCCGTGATCACGAGCGCCTCCAACAAGCAGCGGCGGCGCTCATGCACGCACATTCCGTCTGGCTCCTTGCTGCCGCTAAGCCACGCGGACGCGAGCGCCGTGGGCGCGCCCATTTTTTTGCTGTTTGGCGGCGAGGGCAGGCGCAACGCCTCAATGGCGGGCACGCACGACGACGGCGGCGGCGCGCGTGGCCCCGACGTGCCGCTCATGGTCACGATGTTGCAGCTGATGTATGCACAGGCGCAACATTATTCGTCCAATCACAACCGCAACCCGAGCGCGCTGAGGGCGCATCTGCTCTCATCCATCCCTGCCTCCCTGCACAAGGGGCCGGGCGCGGGCACGCATGAGGGAGGGGGCGCGCACAGCAACTCTGCGATCCTGCTCCATGGCAGCTCCAAGCACGCGCACCAGGCAGGTGGCGGTCTTCAGCAGGCTGCAGCTGCGGGAGCGGTGAACCCCGAGGCAGGGCCCCAGCCCAGCAAGGACGCGTCAGTGGGTGCTTCAGCCGGCAGCAGCGGCAGCAGCATCAGGCAGGTCCTCCCAGAGGCCCAGGCAGGGGCGTGGAGGGCCACGGAGGGCGGCAAGGCTTAATGGCATGATGATGATCTCGCGCTCACACCCTCGAGACGTGGAGGGGCACAATCCTGCATGCCCCCTTCTCCCCGAGCCGCCCACCACACATCACGGTCTTCCACATCACAGCCTTCCACATCACTTCCTCATCATGCCCTTCTTCATTCTTTGCAACGTATTTGATGAGAGAGTGATAGCGCTTTCATGCACGGAAGCAGACCGTGCGGTGGTCCCTGTGGCGACTCCTCTCCACGAGCTGTGACGTGCATTCGAGACGGAGGGGCGGCAACACAGGGCGTCAGCCTCCTCATCAGCACCGGGTGATGAAGGCATCCTCATCGCCCGCTCCCCAGCTGAGCATGACTGATTGCACCCGCACTGTGCTTACCGCCACTTGCCCTCAAAAGGAGAAGTAAGCCCTGGGCTCAGGGGGCGGGCAGTTAGACCCAACGTAGAAGATCTTCGAATTTTCACACCGGACCGGCGCCATGCCCTTCCCCTCCCAGAATGAGTGAGAAATCTACCCTAAAAAAATGGGCAGCGGGGGGGGGAGGGAGCGGGACAGTTTCTCATAATATTTTGTTGCATTTTATTCTGACATTCGTTCGACACGACAGTTGGTGTGCTGGAGTGCTCTCATCAAGAGGAGTCCAAATCCACCCTAAGAACACACACATGCAGTACATATGACAGGGGTGTTGGTGTGAGAGGGGGTCCACACCAGGCGGTTGGTGTGGAACACTGGTTCATACCCCCTGGGAGCCAGAATGCTCCGCAGACCTCCGATTGGGATGGTGAAGGACGCGATGAATTCGCATGACGACAGAGATGAGCGTGTGGCCGCCTTCTGGGGCCAGTTTCAAGAACATGATTGGGCTGCATATCATCCCAAATAGTGCGATGGAATGAGAACGATGACACGAAGCTACCCGCCAAGTTTCAGCTCCAGCCGAGAAGGTCTGGGTGTACGGGGGGTGGGGAGTCCAGGCCCGTTGGAAAATGTTGCAACGTTGGGTCTGAGAAAACTATTCTGCCCCCCCCCCCCCCCTTGCCTGGGCTGTTGAAATCTTTAATCATCGGCCCTGAGTTGTTGAGATACCAAACTCTCAGCCTTGGGCATCCAAATCCCCTTTCCTAAAACCTGGGACCTTACAATCCAAAACCTGTATCCCTACACCCTTCAAATCCCAAACCCTTGCAAGACACTGGAGCAAGGGGTCTCTTTGCATTTCTGCAAATACATCACAACCGCCAACCATGGGTGTCGTGCGAGGGCAGCTGCGCCACAAGCCGCGCGTGTGTGCGCGGAGTGGGCCGCGCCAGCGCCGCTTCTGTGGCGCACGTAGGAAAACCGCCCACACAATCCTCTTGTGTGCGCACATGTGTACACAGAACAATAACCAAATTCGTCGTCTCCATGCTTTCCAGTCATACTTCCCCGCACTTATATGAGTAGCAGAACCCGCACGACAGCGCGCACACTACTCTCGTCACTGTCTGAAGGAACTTTCAGACAAATGCTGTAGGACACACGAGTGTTTGAGATGCGATTCTCCTGAGGCTTTGAAGTAGGAGCGGCGCGTGCCTGTTCCAACCTCTAAACTGCACCGCGCCATGTTTCCAACCGATTGGGCCGCGACGTAGGAGAGGGCCTTGACAGTATAAATCCTGTATCGCATCAGTCGGCTACACATGCTTCACTCTGACATGCTTTCGTCTCGTATGAAGTCCCCATTTCCTGGAGGCCCACTTGTTGTGGCATACTTTGTAATCTCACATGTCTTTGCCTACCCCACAGCCAGCCCCACAGCCCTGCCTAAGCTTGCTGCAGATGCTGTGAATGACAGGCAGGAACCACTAACAGGCCCCCCGCCAGCATCAGGGGGGGCCGGTGGGGGCGGTGAGCTGGCGAGCGTGCATGCAGCCCCCCACCTCGGGCCCTTGCACTTGCTTCTATGTTTCTGCTGAGATGACTTTCCGCTCCAAGCTTGCGCACCAGGCTCGTGATATCCCTACGGACAAGTGGAGGCGTCGCGGTCGGCCGCACGTGGCCGCGTGCCAGCGGAGGACAAAGAAAGACACGGGCAATCGCAAAGAAAACTGGATTGACGGTGGGCTCTTCAGCTCTGCACGTGCACGCGTCACACCTCCGGCATCTGCACGGGGCATGTGCCCATGCACATGTGGGGCACGCACGCATGTGGGGTGCACGGCGGAAGATCGTGATGCATACAGCCCCCCCGCAGCCCCGGCCTGTGTGCCCCGACCCACCGGTGGCAAACAGTACAGTGCAGACAAGCGCCATGGGTCTGCGTGGGGCACTGGCGTGTCATGCGGTCCTGCTATGCGGCCCCTGCCTGCGGGGCACGCATCATACACGCCTCGCGTCCGCTCTGAGCGGCTGTCTACGCTGGAGGCTGGGGACGCATACCGCTTGGAGTGCGAGAGGCGGGCGCATGGCTCAAACAAAGAGGAAGGTCAGATCAGGCTGGATCAGGCGTGGCCGATCAATTGGGAGTTACTGAGTACACGCAGCAGTACAGCTGTGTGAGGAAGTTCAGTTGAGGGTGAGAAAGAGTACACTACTCGCCAGGGTTACTGCCAACGGCCAACGCCAAAGGCAAACAAAGGCATGCAAAATAACTTGCATGTCATGGACAATTATCCATTGGACAATTATCCATTGGACAATTGTCCAATTCCAGTTGGAAGTCATGGGATGACTTCCTGGTTGTGAATCTTGGGGGGGGGATCTTGGAAGTCGGGGGGCTTCGATATCACGTTGGCCCTCGCAAGCCAGTGCTGACAGCTGATCATGATGAACTGTCGGAGTGGTAGCTTCATCTCCTAGCTACATCTCGACTGCCCCCTGGGTACACACACACCACACAATCTGCACACAATCCAAGCCGTGATCATCATCGGCAGATCAGCGCTTGAATTAGTGCAGCCCATTCTTCGTCAGCCTTCGACTTCAGTCTCTTGGCCAGTCTGTTGGCCCCAAGACAATAAATTACGCAACAACCGGTCGCTGTAAGGCGTGGCCACGCGCTGCGTGCGCGCCATGCACGCCTCATCTACGTGCGCCGCTCGGGGTGTCACGAGGAGTGCAGCGCTGGCGATGCCAGGCCCCGTGCCAGGCCAGGCCATGCGTGTCCATGCGGCCATGCGCCATGCAAGGGGCATCATGCGGCCCTCCCAGCAGCCGCCCTCCTCGGCCTCCGCATCCTCCACCAACAGTGAAGGCAGGGTTGGGTCTGGCTCGCGCCCCGGACCGCCTGCGCCACAGGTGGGGGACGGGCAAGCCGCACGCATGGCGAGGCGCACACACACGTCCACCCGCTGGCACCGGGCGTGCCTTGATTGCCAACTCACGTCATCTCGCCATCACGCGAAACGCTCACGACGCACAGGCACACACACACTCCCACTCACACTGACACACGCACGCACACACGACGCGCACACACGCGCGCACGCACACACGACACACGAGCACACGCTCACGCACACAACGCACACGCACTGAAACACACGCACATGCACACGCACGCGCACGCGCATGTGCACATGCTCACACACAGGACACACGCACACGCACACACACAATACACGAGCACACGCACACGAACACGCACACACGCACACGCACGCACACCATCACGCAGCTGGCGAATTACCGTGTGCCCCATTGCGGCTACCACTTCGACGGCTCGCCCCGCCGCTTCTTTGAAGGCTGGTACTGGAAGTTTCAGATCCCGGGCACGAACGACTCCTTTGCACTCATCTACTCCATCGAGGTGGGCACGTGCGCATCCAGACGCGCGCGCGCGTGCGCGCGTGTCGCACATGGGGGGGGGGTCAGGCAAGCGTGCCGTCTGCGTGCACTCACACGCACGCGCGCATGCACATGGGGTGGGTGGGGCAAGCACGTCATCTGTGTGCACATACAGACGCGTGCGCGCTCAAGCACACAGGGGAGGGGGGGAGGGCGAGGCAAGCGCGCCGTCTGTGTGCACATACAGGGGGGGGGGGGGCAGGTGCGTCGTCTGTATGCATACATACAGACGGGCGAGCAAGCACACAAGGAAAGGGGGGGGGAGGTCGGTCAAGCGCGCCGTCTGTGTGCACACACACAGGGGAGGGGGCGGGCAAGCGCGCTGTCTGTGTGCACATACAGGGGGGGGGGCAGGCGCGTCGTCTGTGCGCATACAGACGCGTGCGCGTGCGTTCACATGGAGTGGGGGCGGGGGACGAGGCAGCGCGCCGTCTGTGTGCACATACAGGGGAAAGGGGGGAGGGCGGGCATGTGCGCTGTCTGCGTGCACAAACAGGAGGAGGGGGCGGGCACACGCGTCGTCTGTGTGTACATACAGACGCGCGCGTGCACACACACACACACACACAGGGGAGAGGGGGGAAGAGGCAAGCGATCCGCCTGCGTGCACGCGCGTGCGTGTTGTGGTGCACTCACGTGACGTGCGTGCCTCGCGCAGAACCGCTATCCACACACACACACACACGCACACACGCACACACAAACACACACACACACACACACAAAACACACACACACACACACACGCATAACCTCCCATGTACGCTCGACCCCGCATGTGCCATCCGCACACACAAACACACAAACTCCCCCCCCCCACACACACACACTGCGCGCACCCCCACACACAAACACACGCATGCGCAGGACCCCGATGGCAACAACGAGCACAGCGGCGTGGGCGTGCAGGTCATGGGACCTAACGACGGGTACATCTGCCAGGTTGGTGTTGGTAGGAGGTGTAAGCTGGTGCTTGTGGGAGGTGCAAGTTTCTCTAGTTTTGTTTTTTCGTACGCATGGCATGCAATGGTACGCATGGCATGCATGGAACGCATGGCATGCATATCCAATGCGACTCACGACATGGTCCCTAACAACGGATACACATCTTCCAGGTCAGCACGTCATGCATGGCACGCATGGCATGCGCATCGCATAGCCTATGTCTTGGGCCCCGACGTCGGATACATCTGCCAGGTCGTTTGTGTAGGCATGGCATCAGGCACGCATGGCATCAGGCATGGGACGTCGTGGCATCATGCATAGCGTGGCATGGCATCATGCATGGCATGGCGTAGTGCATGGCATCATGCGAGGCACGGAACCATGCATGACTTCCTCATGGTATGCATACATAGAAAGACCTGGGTAGCTTTTGAGCACAGCGGTGTGGGCGTGTTGGTCATGGGCCCAGGTGGGTTTAGAGTAGAGGGTACAAGGGTTTTAAGGTTTTAGGGTGAAGGGTTCTGAGGTTCTAGGGTTCTAGGGCGTAGTGGCTCTACGGTTCATGCTTCAGGTAGTAGGGTAGACGGTTGATCCTTGACGACCTGAAACATCACACGAGCGCGCACCACGCACGAAACCGCCCCTCCCATCCTCCCATCTTCCCCCCCCCACACACATGCACACGCACGCACGCGCACACACACACACACACAGACACACACACACACACACACACACACACACACACACACACACACACGCACACACACACACGCACACACACACACACACACGCAGTTTTCCCGCGACACTGCGTGCTTCTGGGCAGCCCGCAATGAGCTCGAGGTTGGCGCAGGTGTGTGGTTTAAGGTTTAGGAGTCTGGGTTCTAGGGCTTAGGATTCTGGGTTTTAGGATTTAGGGTGAAGTGTATGGGGGAGTGTGAGAGAGTGCGGGATGTGTGGGGTTGGGGGGTGGGGAGTTGGTAGGGTGGGGTGGGTGGGGGGTGAGGGGTGTTGGTGCGGGGAGCGTGTGTGTCTCCGTGTGTGTGGATGGTGGGTGGGGTCTGATGATGATGATGATGATGATGATGATGATGATGATGGATTTTACAGTCGTGTGTGACGCACCTACCGGCAGCGTATTCGACCTTGCTTGGCATATAGCGCCCGAGCGCTACAGACAGGTGGCTGGCCACTGGCGGTGGGGGGCTAGTGCGTTGGGGCTGGACCTAGTCAGGGCACTTGGCCCCCAGATCTGACTTCCTCCCCGTGGGAGCACGGCCGGGATCTGTGCCATTGGTGTGTGTGGTTTGTCCTGTTGTGCGGAGTCGCGCGTGGGGGTGCCACAGGAAGAGACCTGTCGCCCACCCCCAAAGCCTCACACGTGTGCGGATGCGGGAGTTTATGAACCCTCGGCCAGGCAAGGAGAACCCCAGGCTCTGGCACGAGGTGGCTGGCTTCCTGTTTGCCTCTGCGTTGGGACATGCACCGCGTGCACAGCAATCGTGGTGGCAGATGGCATGCCGGCCTCCCTCCTAGGGTCTACCTATGCGCCATCCAAGGCGTCCGATGGACTGTATAATCGACCACGTGTGCGGTGCGCGCGGCGCCCACGCCTGCCCCGCAGGGATCAAGGTGCGGCGCGCGCGGGGAGGCGGCCGCGGCGCGACCGCGCAGGGCGGGATGCGCGCAGGGCGCATGATGTCTGCGGTGCGTGTGTGTGTGGGGGGGGGGGCTGTGTGTGACTGTGTGTGTGCGTGTGTGCGTGTGTGCGTGTATGTGTGTGTGTTACAGTTACAGTTACAGTGACATGGCATTCCAGCTAAGACAACACTAGTCCTAGTGCCACCGCCCTGTGAAGGACGATAGCCACCAGCCGGTTGCCTGCCGTCTAGACTACCGCTCCCGCCGGCTAGTTTAGACCCAAACAAGTCCCTGGGGGACATGTCTGGCAAGGAGCGTATAGGAAAGGACCGTCCTCCTCCTGGCCTTTGAGGCCAACCACGCCGGCTGTGCCGACTGGCGGCGCTGAAGCAGAAAAGTCCCCGCCTGTGTGTGTGTGTGTGTATGTGTGTGTGAGCACGTGTGCACGTGTGTGTGTGGGTGGGGGGGTGCATGGTGGTATGCGCGCGGGGCGCATGATATCTCCGTCGAGTGGTTGAGTGGGTGTGCCTACGTTTCTGGCCTGCGCACACACACGCACACACACACACACACACACACACACACACACACACACACAGAGGACGAGCTCGCGTCTGAAGTGGAGCACGGGTTCCAAGCGAGCTAAACACACACACACGCACACACACACACACACATACGCACACACATGCACACACACACACACATGATGATGATGAGAGTTTTACACACACACACACACACACGAACACACACACATACACACACGTGCACACGCCCCCCCACACACGTCACACACACAGGACGAGTTCACGTTTGCATTGGAGCACGGGTCCCAAGCAAGCTACACACGTTTTTGTTTTTTTTCAACTTTGACCGCTCATACTTGCTACAGTATGCGCCAGGGGATGATATAAGGCGCTCTTCGCCAGGGGCTCCCGCCCTGGCGCCGCTCGACGGCGGACAACCGGGACAACTGTGCTTGGTACTGGCTGAAAATCTGGAAATTGACCCTGAGCGGCTCTGACACAGCACAGCGCTACTGGTGAACTATTCCTGATGGGGCGAGGCTAAGTGGCAGATGGGACAGTACGATGGAGAGCACGATGCACGATTGCGAAAATCGCGGCGAGGCATGCACCCCCTCTCACGACGATCGGACCACTCAAGCAGATTGCGGCTCCTAATGGTTAACTGTGCCTGGATGGACGAGGTGGATGGCGAGAAATTGAGAAACATGGGAAGCGAGGCACAGGCGGCTAGGCTTTGTGAGGAGGTTGCGGCGCAGGGGTTCCCTGCCCCAAGGCGCAGATTATTAGATGACGACCCGATCAATGCACCAGCCGTGCGGCATGGGGCGAGGCGAGGCCCCACCAGTGGGAGGGCACCCATAATGGATATGGCGGCTAAGAACGGGGAATGCGGCTATCGGGTATGAGGCTACGGGTCATGCATGCCAGGGGACGGCGGAAAAGGCAAATGCGTCACGGCGCATGGGTAAAGAACGGGGAATGAGGCTACGGGAGCTGGCGGGCGCGGCGCGCGCACGGCGCGCGCAGCGCATGGGGGTTGCATGGCGGCATGCATGGAGGAGATTGCTGGCGGGCATGAAGGAGATTGCTTGAGGGCACACAGGAGATTGCTGGCAGGCATGGAGGAGATTGCAGGCGGGCATGGAAGCGGATGGCGAGAAATTGAGAAACATGGGAAGCGAGGCACATGCGGCTCGGCTTTGCGAGGAGGTTGCGGCGCAGGGGTTCCCTGCCCCAAGGCGCAGATTATAGATGGCGCAGCGATCAACAAACTAGCCGTGCGGCATGGGGCGAGGCGAGGCCCCACCAGCGGGCGGGCACCCATAACGGAGATGGCGGTTAAGACCGGGGAAAGCCGCTACAGGGAGAGGATACGGGTTACAGATGCCAGAGGGGACGGCGGAGCAAGGATCAGCCATAGGTGTCACGGGGAGTGGCTAAAGAACGGGAATGAGGCGGGTGGTACGGGTGCTGGCGCGCATGGAGCGCGGCGCGGCGCATGGAGATTGCATGGCGGCGCCCATGCATAGACGAGATTGCTGGCAGGCATACAGGAGACTGATTGCGGGCACGGAGGAGATTGCTGGCGGGCATACAGGAGATTGCTGGCGGGCGTGGAGGAGATTGCTGGCGGGCATGGAGGAGATTGCTAGAGCCAATGGCGGCGGCGGGACTAGCAGTAGAACACAGGCGCACACCAACAATGCGTTGCTGTCACTACCTGGGTGGTATAGGGTGGATCTGGGGGCCCAGTGCTCTGTCTAGGTCCAGTGCGTGCGCGCATGTGGGGGTTTACCCTCACCCCTACCAGGTAGCCAGCCAGTTTCCCACTGAAACTGAGTTCAAGGTGCCGGGCGCTAGAGCCAACACAGGTCTTATACATCATCATACTGTTGTCAGTCCGACACAGTCCAACACACCGCTTCTACGTTCTACTAGTGCGCTCGGGGGGGTGGCAACCCCCCGGGCGCGCTGCGATCTAGGTGTCGACGACGCGAGTCCGATGACCCTGTAGCGTAGAGCCAACCCAAGGAGGGCATACCGGCCCGGCATCACAGACGGCCAAGGACGCCTCGCGGACTTGAGCTGGCTGGCCGCGGATGCGAGCAAAGGGGAAACAAGGCACCCCATGCATGCAGCCTTTTCCTGCCCAGTCCCCGCGTGTAGCGGGGCACGCCTGGCGGCGCGTCCAAGTCGTCAATCAGAACACTAGAGTGGCTACGTTCAACGTGCGGACATGTCCTGCAGAGGACGAGGGACTGGTCAAACTGGCGAGTCTGGTGCAAGATTGCTCAGTGTGGTTTCAGAAAAAGCAGAGGCACTGTTGATGCGATTTTTACTCTGCGCTCGCTGAGCGCGGCACATGCCGAGTACAAACAATGCATGGCTGTGGCATTTGTCGACTATTCTAAAGCTTACGATTGCATAAACCGTGCGGCACTGTGGAGAGTCCTTAGATTATAGTGTTCATCCGCACATTATTGATCTGTTGGAGGATCTTCACACCAACACCGCAGCTGCCGTGCGGCTGGCTGGGAAAATCGGGCACGAATTCCCGGGTGCGTCATTCCCGGGTGCGTCATTGCTCCTGTGTTGTTCAATGTTTTTATTGATGATGAGAGTTTTACAATCCACTTCTGGCGGTCACACGTACGGTTCCAAAGCTCCAGTGGGACTTAGAGAAACAAGGCTCAAGGCCCACAAAAGGTCAAGCTACAAGTAGCCCACAGTAACGCCATGCACACTTGGTGGCGGGCGCCAAGCAAGCAGCACCACTGTGCAGGCTGCACACCCAGCCCCTCAAATGGCCAGAGGGCGGACCCAAGGTATACAACCATGAAGGGACCAAAAAGCCCTCCCCCAGACCACCGGCAGCGGGGCGAGGAAAGCGGGCCACAGCGCCTGGTGCTGCGCCTCCTCGCGGTCACTGAGGACGTCGAAGACTGCAGTCGAGTCCACGCAGCGGCGCAGCTCGTGGCGCCAGCGCACGACAGTGTCGGCCACGGCGTCAGACGCCACGGTGAAGACCACATAGTGAAAAAGGCGCTAGACATGATGCCAGGGGGGGCTGGCGTGTCAGTCGTGACCCGAGCCGGCGGCTCTATGTTGTCGTCGTCGGTTGAGCGCATAGTAATGCTGATGTATGCCGACGATTTATGTTTGTTCTCGCATGACCCAGCTCAGTTGGCGCTTTTGCTGAAAATCCTTGACAAAGTGTCCTCTAGTTTTGGCATGCAAATCAACGCCGCCAAGACAGAAGTGATGATTTTGCCAGCAGATTTTGTCGCGGATCTGCCCACGTTTGCGCTGACTGGTGGTGAAGTGAAGACCGTCTCTGCATTTAAGTATCTAGGGAGTTGGATAACCCAGAGTGGTGGTGTGGAAAAGGAGATCGGTGTGCGTGTCGGTCGCGCGCTGGGCGTGTTGCGTCTTTTGATAAGATTTGGGCCAGCAAGAAGATGCAAGTGCAGTCTGAGATGCGGGTTTATAACACTTTCGTGCTGCCCCACTTTCTGTACGGCTGCGAAACATGGGCCCCTACTAAACACAACTGACTCGATTGGAGGTTGCCCACTCTAACTGCCTTCGTCGCATTCTGGGTGTGCGCCTGGTCGACCGGCACAGATTAACTTATATTCGGCAGGCGTGCGACACTGAGCCAATTGAGAGCCTTGTGGCAAAGCGATCAATGCAGTGGCTAGGCCATGTGATGCGCATGCCGGCTTCTCGTCTTCCTCGTACGACTTTTGACTGCACAATGGATGTGGCTCGGCAGCAAGGCCGGCCTCCAGCCTCCTCCCGACACTATTTTCTTAAGCTACTGATTCAGCAGCTAGGCGAAACTAGTGGCACTCGTTCTGATTGGAAGACTTTTTCGGACACGGCGTTTGAGCGTGCTCAGGATAGGGTCGGGTGGAGAGCCGTGGTGTACGGTCCGGCTGCCCCTCAGGCGCCGGCCCCTCCACCACGGCGGTCAAGTAGATTGGCAAGCGCCACTTGACCCCCTATCCCCTAGAAGCAGTTAGGACCTATTTTGGAGGCGTCGCACAATAGCTCTCCTTTTTGCTCTGGGACTACACGTTGGCAGGCAGCCGGCTGGTGGCTACCGCCCCTCACAAGTAATTGTTAGGGCCAGAACTGGACTTGGGCCTAGGCGGTGGTACTAGGACTAGAGGTAGTCTTTGCTGGAAAGCCGATGTAACTGTTACTGTAACTGTAACTGGTGTCACACAGACTGTAATATCCATCATCATCACACACTCCTACGCACTCCTACGCACACCCTACACCCACACACTCCTACGCACTCCTACACACACGCATAGGAGCACACGCACTCCTGCGTACACACATGCACACACACACACATCAAACACACAAATACACACACACATGTGCACACACACACAGGACGAGTTCACGTCTGAAGTAGAGCACGGATTCCAGGCAAGCTACACGCGACAGACGGGCGCGATAGTGGCCAACGAGACGGGGGCGTCAGGTATGCGTGTGTGTATGTGCGCGTGTGTATGTGTGCGCGTGTCTGTTTGTGTGCGTGTAAGTGTAAGTGT
>VFSX01000003.1:1187632-1317632 GCA_016618255.1 Chlamydomonas sp. UWO 241 | reverse complement strand
CGGTGCTGTCGATCTTTGAGCCACACTAGCAGGTGTGTGCGCATGTGTGCGTTTGTGTGTGTGCATGCGTGTGTGTGTGCACGCGTGTGTGTGTGCGTGTGTGTGTGTGTGTGTGTGTGTGTGTGAACAACGGGGCGCAAAAGGCGACTGCTGGCTGGCTCAGTGCTTTCGTTTTTTTGCCGCACTCGCAGGTAGGTTTTAGGATTACGGATTTGTTAGGGGCAGGGTTTGGAGGTTGTTCTTGGAGAGCGTAATTGTATCTGTATCTGTATCTGTGTCAGAAGGCTGCGGCAGGCTGGCTGTTGGTGCTGTCCATCTTTGAGCCGCACTGGCAGGCGTGGTCTTTGTTTGTACAGCTTTCGAAGGTTTCTAGACCCGAAAGGGTGTGTGATTGGCGGGCGTTGGAGGTTGATGCTGGAATGCGCGTTACACATGTGATAGGGACAGGGACAGGGACAGCGACAGGGAAAGGTGAGTCTCACACCTGGGCCCTTGAGGGCTGAGCATTCTTAAGAAAACATGTGCCTTCAACTGGACTTGGGTCCAGGCAGTGGTGCTAGGACTAGAAGGTTGTCTTTGCTGGAAAGCCGATGTAACTGCAACTGCAACTGCCTTCAACCACTGGTACGCATGGCTGACGTGCGCGCGCGCAGGTGGCTCGACTGGGGAAACACGGCACAAGCGAGCCTGATTACACGCCCACACCAACAGTTACAGTTACATCGGCTTTCCAGCAAAGACTCCCTTTAGTCCTAGTACCCTTTAGTCCTAGTACTATTGCAACTGCCCAACTGCCTAGTGTGTTCATAAGCTCTTCGCCAGGGGCTCCCGCCCTGGCGCCGCTCGATGGCGGACAACCGGGACAACTGCGCTTGATACTGGGCGGCTGAAAATCTGGAAATTTTCCCTGAGCGGCTCTGACGCACAGCGCTACTGGTGAACTGTTCCTGATGGGGCGAGGCTATGTGGCAGATGGGGCAGCGGTACGATGGAGAGCACGATGCACGATGGCGAGAATTGCGGCGAGCATGCACCCCCTCTCACAACGATCGGAACTCAAGCAGATTGCGGCTCCTAATGGTTTACTGTGCCTGGATGGAAGAGAGAGACGGATGGCGAGAAATTGAGAAACATGGGAAGCGAGGCACATGCGGCTAGGCTTTGTGAGGAGGTTGCGGCGCAGGGGTTCCCTGCCCCAAGGCGCAGATTATTAGATGGCGACGCGATCGATGCACCAGCCGTGCGGCATGGGGCGAGGCGAGGCCCCACCAGCGGGCGGGCACCATAATGGAGATGGCGGCTAGGAACGGGGAATGCGGCTACCGGGGATGAGGCTACGGGTTATGCATGCCAGGGGACGGCGGACAAGGCTAATGCGTCACGGCGCATGGGTAAAGAACGGGGAATGAGGCTACGGGAGCTGGCGGGCGCGGCGCGCGCATGGCGCGCGCGGGCGCATGGGGGTTGCATGGCGGCGCTCTGCGCGTGCATGCATGGAGGAGATTGCTGGCGGGCATGGAGGAGCTTGCTTGAGGGCAAACAGGAGATTGCTCGCGGGCGTGGAGGAGATTGCAGGCGGGCATGGAAGCGGATGGCGAGAAATTGAGAAACATGGGAAGCGAGGCACATGCGGCTAGGCTTTGTGAGGAGGTTGTGGCGCAGGGGTTTCCCTGCCCCAAGGCGCAGATTATAGATGGCGCAGCAATCAATACACTAGCCGTGCGGCATGGGGCGAGGCGAGGCCCCACCAGCGGGCGGGCACCATAATGGAGATGGCGGTTAAGAACGGGGAATGAGGCTACAGGGAGAGGATACGGGTTACAGATGCCAAAGGGGACGGCGGAACAAGGATCAGCCATAGGTGTCACGGGGAATGGCTAAAGAACGGGAATGAGGCGGGTGGTACGGGTGCTGGCGCGCATGGAGCGCGGCGCGGCGCATGGAGATCGCATGGCGGCGCCCATGCATGGACGAGATTGCTGGCGGGCATACAGGAGATTGCTGGCGGGCATGGAGGAGATTTCTTGCGGGCATACAGGAGATTGCTGGCGGGCGTGGAGGAGATTGCTGGCGGGCATGGAGGAGATTGCTGGAGCCAATGGCGGCGGCGGGACTAGTAGTAGAACACAGGCGCACACCAACAATGCGTTGCTGTCACTACCTGGGTGGTATAGGGTGGATCTGGGGGCCCAGTGTCCTGTCTAGGTCCAGTGCGTGCGCGTGTGTGGGGGTTTACCCTCACCCCTACCAGGTAGCCAGCCAGTTTCCCACTGAAACTGAGTTTAAGGTGTCGGGCGCTAGCGCCGACACCGGTCTTATACATCATTACTGGTGTCACACAGACTGTAATATCCATCATCATCATCATCAGTACCACCGCCTAGACCCAAGTCCAGTTCTGGCCCTAACAATTACTTGTGAGGGGCGGCAACCACCAGCCGGCTGCCTGCCAACGTGTAGTCCCAGAGCAAAAAGGAGAGCTACTGTGCGACGCCTCCAAATAGGTCCTAACTGCTTCTAGGGGATAGGGGGTCAAGTGGCGCTTGCCAATCTACTTGACCGCCGTGGTGGAGGGGCCGGCGCCTGAGGGGCAGCCGGACCGTACACCACGGCTCTCCACCCGACCCTATCCTGAGCACGCTCAAACGCCGTGTCCGAAAAAGTCTTCCAATCAGACGAGTGCCACTAGTTTCGCCTAGCTGCTGAATCAGTAGCTTAAGAAAATAGTGTCGGGAGGAGGCTGGAGGCCGGCCTTGCTGCCGAGCCACATCCATTGTGCAGTCAAAAGTCGTACGAGGAAGACGAGAAGCCGGCATGCGCATCACATGGCCTAGCCACTGCATTGATCGCTTTGCCACAAGGCTCTCAATTGGCTCAGTGTCGCACGCCTGCCGAATATAAGTTAATCTGTGCCGGTCGACCAGGCGCACACCCAGAATGCGACGAAGGCAGTTAGAGTGGGCAACCTCCAATCGAGTCAGTTGTGTTTTAGTAGGGGCCCATGTTTCGCAGCCGTACAGAAAGTGGGGCAGCACGAAAGTGTTGTAAACCCGCATCTCAGACTGCACTTGCATCTTCTTGCTGGCCCAAATCTTATCAAAAGACGCAAACACGCCCAGCGCGCGACCGACACGCACACCGATCTCCTTTTCCACACCACCACTCTGGGTTATCCAACTCCCTAGATACTTAAATGCAGAGACGGTCTTCACTTCACCACCAGTCAGCGCAAACGTGGGCAGATCCGCGTCAAAATCTGCTGGCAAAATCATCACTTCTGTCTTGGCGGCGTTGATTTGCATGCCAAAGCTAGAGGACACTTTGTCAAGGATTTTCAGCATAAGCGCCAACTGAGCTGGGTCATGCGAGAACAAACATAAATCGTCGGCATACATCAGCATTACTATGCGCTCAACCGACGACGACAACACAGAGCCGCCGGCTCGGGTCACGACTGACACGCCAGCCCCCTCTGGCATCATGTCTAGCGCCTTTTCACCATACAGTTACAGTTACATGGCATTCCAGCTAAGAAAACACTAGTCCTAGTGCCACCGCCCTGTGAAGGACGATAGCCACCAGCCGGTTACCTGCCGTCTAGACTACCGCTCCCGCCGGCTAGTTTAGACCCAAACAAGTCCCTGAGGGACATGTCTGGCAAGGAGCGTATAGGAAAGGACTGTCCTCCTCCTGGCCTTTGAGGCCAACCACGCCGGCTGTGCCGACTGGCGGCGCTGAAGCAGAAAAGTCCCCGCCTGGCATGGTGCATGGTTGTCCAACTCCATGCATGGGGCTCTGCCTGCGCCCCATGCGTCATGCATGGCCAGGTCCCACCCTCCAGGGGGGCCTGGGCAAACAGAGTCGTCATGGCAGGCTGCCTGAAGACCAATGCCGACGCCAGTCACCGGCAGACGAGTGCCCCCGAGGGTGAGCGCGGTGACAAACGCTGCGATGGTGAAGCGGATAAACTCTGTTGTTGCCTCGGCGGTCACCACCGCTGAAGCCCTGATGGTAGCCTCGCCCCCACGGGCAGCCATCTTGACCGATGTCCAGCATGCATTGACGGGCGCCAGCTCCTCCGCTCGTCGATCAACTCGTCGAGATCGGTGCCGCATGGCGTCCTGCATGGGAGGAGGATAAGGGCCGTCTCCCAGCACGGGTCGCGGCAGCGCCGCGGCTACTCGCCAAGCCATGACAGCGCCGGGCAAGCCGCTCCTGTAGTTTCCACCGAGGGACAGTCTAGCAGGAGCCAGGCCAGTCGTATTTTACCCCGCTCGTCAGCGGCACGGAGATCCTAGTCACCAGCAGCGCCGCATTGCTGGGTCCAGGGCTCGGCGACGAGAACGCGCCTCCGTTAATCGAGCCCCATTTTCACCATGTGGTCAATAAAAACATTGAACAACACAGGAGCAATGACGCACCCCTGTCGCACACCAGACGACACGGGGAATTCGTGCCCGATTTTCCCAGCCAGCCGCACGGCAGCTGCGGTGTTGGTTTGAAGATCCTCCAACAGATCAATAATGTGCAGATGAACACTATATAATCTAAGGACTCTCCACAGTGCCGCACGGTTTATCCAATCGTAAGCTTTAGAATAGTCAACAAATGCCACAGCCATGCATTGTTTGTACTCGGCATGTGCCGCGCTCAGTGAGCGCAGAGTAAAAATGGCATCAACAGTGCCTCTGCTTTTTCTGAAACCACACTGAGCCTCATGCAACTGACCATCAACCTGCGTGGAGACGCGGTGCAGAAGTATGGCAGCGTACACTTTCCCAGCAATAGAGAGAAGGCTTATACCGCGGTAGTTACCAGGGGAGTCACGCGGACCCTTCCCCTTATATAACGGTGTGATAATAGCAGTTTTCCATTCCCTCGGGGCTCTCCCCGACCGCCATACGGCGATGATGACCCGGTGGAGCCATGCGATGGCAGGTGGGCACCGCAACAGCATGGCGTCCAGCTGGTCACCGCCCGGAGCGGCGGCCGAGCGCAACGCTCGCACACACGCCTCCGTCTCAGCCAGGTCAGGGGGGCGCCCGTGCGCCTCGTCCACCTCTGTGGCGCGTGTGAGCTCAAACGCCGCTACATCGTTCTCTAGCTGGTTCAGGGTCTCGTCGCTGAGCTTGGTCTCCCCGCCATATAGCTTGTCGAATGACTCTGTCATGGCCTTCAGCACCCCGTCTGGACCGCTGTGCAGCGCGCCCGAGACGTCCCGCATGGCAGGTGGGATCTGATGGCTGCGGCTGCGGCCCGCCAGCCTGTTGCACGCGCGCGCACACTGGCGCAGATTCTTCTTGCGGAGCATGTCTTGCGCCTCCGCCACCTGCTGGCCGATCCACCTCTCCCTGTCTCTCTGCACAGCTGCGTCGGCCGCGCGGTTGGCGCGGTTGCGCTCTCGTTTGGCAGCAGCAGACTTGCTCCTGAACCATGCCGTGTGCGCGCGCTGCCGGGCTTCCATGAGCCGGAGGGTGCGCTGCGACAGAGTGAACTGCCAGCCGCGCCGCTGGCGGCTGCCGCGTGGAGCGAGGTGGTTGGTGGCCACCTCGCGAATGGCAGCAACCATCGCGTCGTACTCCGCCTGGGCATCAGCGCCCTCGGGCGGCACGGCCTCCAGCAGCCCAAAGCGATCGGACAGCTGGAGGTTGAACTCACGACGGACAGCCGGGCGCCGCAGTTGTGAAGAGTCCCATGCGCGCCGCTGAGAGCCGCCTGCATGGCGGGAGGCTCGCACACCAACAAAAGTCACCAAAAGTGGATGTTTCCAGTAGAGCTTGAGTGTCAAACAACAGTGTCGCACGCATGCACTTCAACCGCTGGTCCTCATGGCCGACGGGCCCACAAGCGGGTGGCTGGACTGGGGCAGCAAGCACATCGAGTTTGTCGACGCACGAGCCACCCTGAAGTTGACTTACCAAACGACAGTCCACTGTAGCGGCCCCTAGCCTATGCTCTGGACCCCTGCATGCATGCACGCAACTCAGGTGCTCATGGCCGACGGGCGCTCGGGCGGCTGGCTCGACTAGGGGAAAAATTGATTTGTCAATGCATCCGCGCCACCAAAAACCACCTAAGGCCACCCAAAGTCACCATACTTTTCACCAGTTTATCTTGGACTCTCTACAGGTTTGTCGCACGCCTGCACTGCAGGTTCTCATGGCCGATGGGCGCGCGAGCGGGTGGCTGGACTGAGGCGGCAAGCACATCGATTTTTGACGCGCGAGGCACCCTTGAGTTGACCTTCCAAACGACAGCACACTGTAGCGGCCCCGCGCCTATGTTCTTGCCCCCTGCATGCACGCGTGCACTGCAGGTGCTCATAGCCGACGGGCGCGCAAGCGGGTGGCTGGACTGGAAAAACATTAATTTGTCAACGCGTCCGCGCCACCAAAAGCAACCAAAAGCAACCAAAAGTCACCATACTTTTTACCAGTTCATCTTGGACTGTCAACAGGTTGTCGCAAGCGTGACTGCAGGTGCTCATGGCATACGGGCGCGCAAGCGGCTGGCTGGACTGGGGCGGCAAGCACATCGAGTTTGTCGACGCGCGAGGCACCCTTGAGTTGACGTACCGCACAACAGTACACTGTAGCGGCCCCGCGCCTGTGTTCTGGGCCCCTGCATGCACGCGTGCACTGCAGGTGCTCGTGGCCGACGGGCGCGCAAGCGGGTGGCTTGACTGGGCAGCAAGCGGATCGAGGTTATTCGACGCGCGAGCCACTCTGAAGTTGACTTACCAAACTTCAGCCCCTAGCCCATGTTCTTGCCCCCTGCATGCACGCGTGCCCTGCAGGTGCTCATGGCCGACGGGCGCGCAAGCGGCTGGCTCGACTGGGGCGGCAAGCGCATCGATTTTGTCGACGCGCCTGCGTACGCGGAGAAGAACTGGGGAGGCGGCTTCCCGTCCAAGTGGGCGTGGATTCAGTGCAACTCGTTCGACGGGTGGGTGTTGTCGGGGCTCCGCCAAACCCGTTTATCTATCCACCTATCGTACACATGATTAGCCTTTTGCAAATATTTATTTTTTTACCCTCGGGACAGCGCAGCTGAAAACGATTTAAAAAATCGCGATTTTCGCGATTTTTGACGTCTAATCGAATGAAAACGATGAACACCGACCCCCGTGGACGTTTAAAAAAAATTCCTTTACCCCTCCGTGAAGGCTAACAGCGCGCACGGTATACCGTAGTACCGCTTTGCCTTGCCACCACTTGTATAAAGAGGGTGTTTGTTTAGAACGTTTGTGCCTTTCCGCAGGATTTTGGGTGGATTTTTCCAAAACAGTTTGTGTACCATAGTGACTCATCTGGGGGTACGACTGGGCGTAGGCTACCCCCAAGCCCGTGTCAGAGGTGGCAGCGGTATTCTCGCGCAGCTTCCCTGGCCTGAACGTGATTTCCTTTTGGCTCTACACAGCCATTTGGCTCTATTCCGGCTGTACTTTGACCTCAACACAGCTCAACCCATCCAGTGGATTGTTATTCTGACAAGCCTGCCAGACAGAGCACGTCAGCAGCTTTCAAATTACCTGCATCTGAGGACAAACGGTCGACAGGAGGTCAACAGTCAACGCGGTCAAAGCAAAATCCGGCTGTGGAACAATTTATTAAAAAGCCTGAAAATGAAATCACTGCCTGGCCTTAGGGTTTAGGGTTTAGAGTAAGGTGATGTTGTCGATCGTCTTGATCAGCTTGTGGAGGTTGAGCACGTTTTGACGCCCACGTTCATCTTGCAATATGACAACGAGAGTTTTACAATCCACTTTCTGGCGGTCACACGTTTGGTTCCGTAGCTCCAGCAAGACTTACGAGGAGGCAGTCATGGAGACCGCCAACAAAAAAAGCGGGGGGGGGGGGGGGGAACCCACGGTACACGTGACAGCCGTCGGCCCACTCAAATGACCGACACGCACGCATGCGTGTGCGTACACACGCCATTAACCTGCCGCCTGCTGCCGCTACAGTGTAGGTCTAGGGGGCGCGATCCCGCGGGCCTGTGAACCTCGCGGCCGTGCCCCCATGGGGAGGAGTCAGATCTGGGGGCCGAGTGCCCTGTCTAGATCCAGCCCCGACCCACTAGCCCCCCACCACTAGTAGCCAGGCACCCGTCTGTAGTAGAATGCGCTGCCTGTAGGTGCGGCACACACGATTGTAAAAACCAGCATCATCAACCTCACCTAAATTTCAACCTCAAAACGTGCGCAGCTTCCCCGGCCTGAGCGTCACGCCCGCCGGCGCGTGCCGCGCGCTTGCTCACACGCAATCACCCTTTCTCTCTCGCACGTGCGATCAAAATGTTGGCAGCTGGGCACCGGCCTCTTTTGTAATACACCATCAGAGGCGTCCGTCAGACTGAACCATCGACAACATGTGTTTGTGTGTACAGTCACAGGTCCCTCGGCATCAGCGTGACAGCCGTCGGCTCGCTCAAATAACCAACACGCATGCACGTGCTTGCACACGCCACTCCTCTCACCAAACCTCATCCAAGTTTTCACCCCTTGGCCCCAAAACCTGCGCAGCCTCCCCGGCCTTGGAGGGACGGCTGTCGGCGCGCGCCGCGCTCTCGCTCTCGCTCACACCAGTGGTGGTGTCCTTATGGAAACCGAGAATGTCCTGTTTGCCCCGCGACATTGTAGGGAACATGCCGACTTGCCCCCGCAGGAGGCGATTCTTTTTAGGAAAAATGTGAAATTGACGATTTTCACACTTTTTGGAGCGGAATTCCCGAGATTCGCCCCCGCAGATTCCCTAAATTTCTCGTTTTACCCCCGCAGCGGGGGCTACGAGGGCTGCGGGGTCGCTAAGGACATCACTGGCTCACACGCGGTCACTCACGCTCTCTCTCTCTCTCTCTCTCTCTCACGCACACGCGCGCACGCACACACACACACACACATATATGTAACTGTGTATACGCACGCAGATTCCCCGGCCTCAGCGTGACAGCTGTCGGCGCGCGCCGCGCGCTTGCACTCGGGCTGCCTGGTATCGAGGAGGTGAGCAGAGTCAGCCGCACACACGCAGCCGCACACAGCCGCACACACACAGCCGCACACAGCCGCACACAGCCGCACACATACAGCCACACACAGCCGTACACAGCCGCACACAGCCGCACACACACAGCACATGCGCACGCACCAGAGAGACAGAGAGGCAGAGAGACAGAGGGACAAGAGAGGCAGAGAGACAGACAGAGAGACAGAGAGACAAGAGAGACAGAGGGACAGAAAGATAGAGAGACAGAGAGGCAGAGTTAGGCAGAGAGAGAGAGAGAGAGAGAGGGAGGGAGGGAGATAGATAGATAATGCACGCACGCACGTGCACGCACACACGCACTTGGCCTCCCTGGTATCGAGGAGATGGGCCGTGCCAACCGCACACACACAGCACACGTGCACGCACGAGAGAGACAGAGAGACAGACTAAAAGAGAGAAAGAGAGAGTACGCACGCACACGCACGCGCACACGCGCACTGGGGCTGTCTGGTATCAAGGAGGTGAGCTGAGTCAGCCGCACACACACAGCCGCACACAGCCGTACACAGCCGCACACACACAGCATATGCACATGCACGAGAGAGAGAGACTGCGAGACAGAGAGGCAGAGAGACAGAGTTAGAGACAGAGAGACAGAGTTAGAGACAGAGAGACAGAGAGACAGAGACAGAGAGACAGAGACAGAGAGACAGAGAGGCAGATAGACAGAGAGGCAGAGAGACAAAGAGACAGAGACAGAGAGGCAGAAAGACAGACAGAGAGACAGAGAGACAGAGAGACAGAGAGACAGAGAGACAGAGAGACAGAGAGGCAGAAAGACTGGAGACTGAGAGACAGAGAGACAGAGACAGAGAGAGACGGAGAGAGAGAGGGCAAAAGACAGAACACACGCACGCACGCGCACGCACACTTGCACTCGGCTTCCCTGGTATCGAGGAGGTGGGCCACGCCAACCGCACACACAGCACACATGCACGCACGAGAGAGAGACAGATAGACAGACTAAGAGAGACAGACAGATAGACAGACTAAGAGAGAGAGAGAGACCACGCACACATGCACGCGCACACTTGCACTGGGGTTTCCTGTCATCGAGGAGGGAAACCGATTCAGCTTCACACACAGCACACACACACGCACGAGAGAGAAAGAGAGAGAGAGAGAGAAAGAGAGAGACAGACAGACAGGAAAAGAAAGAGACAGAAAGATAGAGAGTACGCATGCACACATGCACACGCGCACTGGGGCTGCCTGGTATCGAGGTGGGAAGCCGAGTCAGCTTCACACACAGCACACACACGCACGAGAGAGAGAGAGAGAGAGAGGAAAGAGAGAGAGAGAGAGAAAGTGAGAGAAAGTGAGAGAGACAGGCAGAACAAGAAAGAGACAGAAAGATAGAGAGTACGCACGCACACACGCACACGCACACGCACACGCGCACTGGGGCTGCCTGGTATCGAGGTGGGGAGCCAAGTCAGCTCCACACACAGCACACGCACGCATGAAAGAGAGAGAATGAGAGGAAGAGAGACAGAAAGAGAGTACGCACGCGCACCGGGGCTGTCTGCTATCGAGGTGGGAAGCCGAGTCAGCTCCACACACAGCACACGCACGAGCAAGAGACAGAGAGACAGACAGAGAGAGAACGCACGCTCATTGGCATCCACCTGCCCACCAGCAGTCCCTCCTTTCCTTTTTTCCAAGGCTTTCGGAAACCAACACCCTGAACCCTGATCCCTGAACCCTGAACCCTGAACCCTAAACCCCTGCCCCCAGGACGTCGGCATCCACCTGCCCAACGGCGGCCTTTGTTTGTCGTTTTTCAAGGGTTTCGAAACCCTTTACCCTTTACCTTGATCCCTGATCCCTGAAACCGGAACCCCCAAACCCTGAACCCTGGACCCTAAACCTCTGCCCCCAGGATGTCGGCCTCATCGGCATCCACCTGCCCAACAGCAGTCCCTCTTTTCCCTTTTTTCAAGTTCGGAACCCTTAACCCTGAACCCCAATCCCTGATCCCTGAACCTTGAACCCTGAAAAAACTTAAACCCTAAACCCTGGACCCTAAAACCCTGCCCTCAGGACGTCGGCCTCATCGGCATCCACCTGCCGAACGGCGGCGCCTTCGTGGAGCTCGTGCCGTGGACGGGCGAGGTGGAGTGGGAGGTGGACCTGTGGGGCAAGTGGTGAGCTGCGAAATACTGCCGAGCGGTATACTGCCTAAGCGGGGATCACTGAGGTGGACCCGTGTGGGGGTTGGGGTTTTAGGTTGATGGTTGAGGGCTTAGGGTTTAGGGTTTAGGGTTTAGGGTCACTGGGGATCACTGAGGTGGACCCGTGTGGGGGTTGGGGTTTTAGGTTTAGGGTTTAGGGTTTAGGGTCACTGGGGATCACTGAGGTGGACCCGTGTGGGGGTTGGGGTTTTAGGTTGACGGTTGAGGGCTTAGGGTTTAGGGTTTAGGGTTTAGGGTCACTGGGGATCACTGAGGTAGACCCGTGTGGGGGTTGGGGTTTTAGGTTGATGGTTGAGGGCTTAGGGTTTAGGGTTTAGGGTCACTGGGGATCACTGAGGTGGACCCGTGTGGGGGTTGGGGTTTTAGGTTGATGGTTGAGGGCTTAGGGTTTAGGGTCACTGGGGATCACTGAGGTGGACCTGTGGGAGGGTTGGGGTTTTAGGGCTAGGGTTGAGGGTTGAGCGTTTTAGGGTTAGGGGTTTTAGGATTCAGGGTTAAGGGTTTTAGGGTTCGGGTTTTAGGGTTTTAGGGTTGGGCGGTTCAGGTTTTACGGTCTCTACACCCTAAAACCCTTAAATCTGAAGGGTTTATGGGTTGAGGGCGGTGGTGAGGATACTGGATACACACACATAGCACACGCATGTGCACGCGCTTGGCATGCTCTCTCTCACACATGCGCTCACACACGCAAACACACACAAACACAAATGAACACGCACACGCACCCACACACGCGCATGCTCTTCGGATTCTCTCACTCTCACTCTCCCACACACAGACATGGTGCTATCTGCCTGCCTCAGGGATTCAATGCGCAAGCACAAACTTGTCTAATACGCATCAAAGGCGTCCGACAAGACTGTAAAATCGACCAGACACACACATGCACACGTACTCGCACGCATACACGCACTCACACATCCGCATGCAGGATGCTGCGTGCACACACACACGCACACACGCACACAAACACACCCACATACTTGTTGTATGCTATCTCTCTCACACACACACACGCACGCATGCACGCATTTGCTCTTTGCGCGCGCGCGCACACACACACACGCGCACGCACACACGCATGTATGTATGCACGCGTTTGCTTACACGCAGGATGCTGCGTGCGCGCAACGACGAGTACGAGGCCCTGCTGCAGGTGCGCGTGTTGGTATGCGCTCGCACCGTTTGTGTAACAGCCTACGCTCTTATTGAGGAGCGGAGCTGGCTAAAGACAGCCAGCCAGCTAAAAAGACAGCCAGCCAGCTAAAAAGACAGCCAGCCAGCTAAAGCCAGCCAGCCAGCTAAGGCCAGCCAGCCAGCCAGCCAGCTAGCCAGCCAGCCAGCCAGCCAGCCAGCCAGCTAAAGCCAGCCAGCCAGCTAAAGCCAGCCAGCTAAAGCCAGCTCAATCCAACTCCACTGAACACTGTGTTCATTTGTTGGATTGACTGCTTGTGTCGCTTTGATCGCCCGCACAATTTTGAGCTTTGATTACAGTCATGCAAGGCAACGGAGTGCGCAAGTGCTGAGTAACACAGGGTCTCCAGCTACGCAAGCAAAACATCTTCTACTAGAATAAGTCTGAGTCTAATTCCCCTTTCTGTCAGGCGACATCCGCTCCGGGCGATGGCACAATGCTGCGCACGCCAACAATCTAGAGCACACACAATGCCGCCCCCACCCCACCTCACCCCACCCCACCCCCCGCTCATTCCCCTCCCTTTCTGTCAGGCAACGTGAGCACCGGGCGATGGCATCACGCTGCGCGCGCCAACAATCCAGAGCACACACGATGCCCCCCCCACCCCACCCCGCGCATTCCCCTCCCTTTCTGTTAGGCAACAATGGCACCACGCTGCGCGCGCCAACGATCCAGGTCACACACGATGCCTCCTCCCCCCCCTTCCCCCCCGCTCATTCCCCTCCCTTTCTGTCAGGCAACGTGCGCACCGGGCGATGGCACGACGCTGCGCGCGCCAACAATCCAGAGCGGCCTCACGCCGTTCTGCCGCGACACGTTCTATGGAGAGGTGTGTGTGTGTGTGTGTGCGTGCTTGAGAGAGAGAAGCGGCGAGGTGTGTGTGTGTGTGTGTGTGTGTGTGTGTGTGTCAGATAGATGTGTGTGTGTGTGTGTGTCAGATAGATATATAGAGAGGGGGGGGGGGGCTGGGACTAGGTGCCTGTGTGTGCGAGCGGTAGCGAGAGAAGGGGTGAGGTGTGTGTTCAAGAGAGAGAGAGAGAATGAGAGAGAGAGGACGAGGTGTGCGTGTGAGAGGGAAGGAGAGAGCGGCCTCGCACCGATCTGCTGTGACACGTTTAACGGAGAGATGTGTGTGTGTGTGTGCGTGTGCACGTGAGAATGAATGAGAGAGAAGGGGTGAGGTGTGTGAGAGAGGAGACACGGAGTATGTGTGAGAGACAGAGAGGTGGGGGACCAGGTGTGTGTGTGTGTGTGTGTGTGCGAGTTTGGGGGAAGGAACGTATGTGTGTGAGAGTTTGTGTGGGCGAGAGGTGCGTGGGTGAGAAAGAGAGAGGGAGAGAGGAAGGGAGAGAGGGAGAGATTTTGAGGGGGCGAGGAGTGCGTGTGTGTGTGACGGTGCGAGAGATTTTTAAGGGGCAAGGTCTGTGTGTGTGTGTGTTGTGTGTGTGTGTGTGTGCGAAAGAGAAAAGAGGTAGAGAGGCAGGTGGCCGCATATGTGGGGGGGGGGGAGGGGGGCACACAAGCCCGCACGAATGCACACATAGGCGCATGCACCTGACCCGGTGACCCTCCACCCTGCACACACACGCACACACACGCACACACACCAACGCTGCGACTGCAGGCACGGCTGTGTGTGTGGCGGTGCGTGCACCTTAACCCCAACACCAACACGCACACACACACCACACACGCGCGCACACACACACACACACACACACACACACACATGCGCGCACTTACGCACACTCACACACACACACACACGCACACACACACACACACACGCACACACGCACACACACCGACGCTGCGACCACAGGCGCGGCTGCGGGTGTGGCGGCGCGCGCCCACGCGCGGTGGCGGCGCGTGGGGCCCGTATCCAACACAAGCTCCCATTGTGGATGCGACCTCCGCCAGGTGTGTGTGTGTGTGAGTGTGAGGTAGGGGCAGGGGTGTGTGTGTGTGTGTGCGCGCGTTCATCCGTCGCCCCATCGAGGAG
The DNA here is from genome assembly GCA_016618255.1 of Chlamydomonas sp. UWO 241. Taxonomy (NCBI): domain Eukaryota; kingdom Viridiplantae; phylum Chlorophyta; class Chlorophyceae; order Chlamydomonadales; family Chlamydomonadaceae; genus Chlamydomonas; species Chlamydomonas priscui. The sequence goes on along the minus strand of VFSX01000003.1, from coordinate 1,303,193 downwards.
CTGATCCGACGTCCTCTAGGCCTGCCTAAACTCAACTATCGCCCCATGGAATTAATCGGCCCATGGGGAGATGATACGCCGCGATTAAAGTTGAAGTTGGTTGGCCAGAGTGGCAACCCAAGTTGTAGTTGGTTGGCCAGAGTGGCAACCCAAGTTGAAGTTGGTTGGCCAGAGTGGCAGCCCCCCCCCAGACCCCCCCAAACCAAGGATACTATCCACTCGATTCAGGCGCTGGTTGGTCACCCGCTATTCGAAAGACATCCCAGTGCACGGGTCAGACTTCATAACAATTGCCGGGGTGTATTGCTGTTAATAGTACAGGCATTGGCGGTGCATGCGGATGGCCTCATGAAACGCTTGGTTGGTTGGTTGGTTGCGCGCGTTTGTGAGGGGGGGCATGTGTGCGTCTGTGTGTGCGCGCGTGTGTGTGTGTGTTTTGTGCATGTTTGTGCGTTTGTGTGTGTGTGGGGGGCAAGTGTGACAGGGTGGGATGGGGGGAGAGGGCAGGTGTGTGTGTGTGTGTGTGTGTGTATGTGCGTGCGTGAGAGGGAGGAGGGGGGAGGGGGAGATATGCTGTCCACCAGGTGTGTGTGTGCGTGTGTGTGAGGCAGGGGCAGGTGTGTGTGTGTGCGTGTGTGTGTGTGTATGTGCGTGTGTGTGTGTGTGTGCGTTTGTGATGGGGGCATGTGTGCGTGTGTGTGTGCACGCGTGTGTGTGTGTGTGTGTGTGCGTGTGTGTTTTGTGCATGTTTGTGCGTGTGTATTAGGGGGGGGCAGGTGTGCGTTTGTGTGTGCGTGAGGGAGGAGGGCGGAGGGGGTAGATATGCTGTCCACCAGGTGTGTGTGTGTGTGTGTGTGTGTGCGTGTGTGTTTCTGTGTATGGTGTGTGTGTATGTTTATGTATGGTATGTGTGTGTGTGTGTGCCGGGTTGTGTGCGTTAGCACAGGCAAGAGCCATAATCCAGGCTGCCCGCGCGGTGGCAGCTGTAGAGCGTGCCTCTTTCTGTGTGTTTTGTTTGTACAGTCGCTGTGTGCGCTTCCTCGCTCGCACGCACACACACCAGTGATTTTGTTTTTATCAGCTTTAATTAATTATTCCACAGCCGGATTTTGCTTTGACCGCGTTGACCGTCGGCCTCCCGTTGACCGTTTGCTCACATGTAGGTCACTTATAAGCTCTTGACGAGCTCTGTCTGGCGGGCCTGTCAGACTCCCAATCCATTGAATGAGTTGAACTTTGTGCGAGGTCAAAGTAAAGCCGGAATACAGCCAAATGGCTGTGCAGAGCCGAAAAGGAAATCACTCACACACACACACACACGCACACACAGACACACACACACACACACGCACATGCACACACACACGCGCACACATACAAACACACACATGCACACACACGCACACACGCACACACACACACACACACGCGCACACACGCACACGCACGCGCACACACGCGCAGCGCGGCGCTCGAGGTAGGCGGCGGCCCGTGGTGGGCGGCGTGGTCGGCGGCCGCTGCGATGAAGGAGCCGTTCCGGTCTCTCGTACAGCTGCCGATCGACGTGGGGGCGCTCGGGGGCACGGTGCCGGGGCCGCTCAAGCCGCCGGGGCTGTAGTGTGTCGTAGCAGAGGCTGTGAGCGGAACGCAGTGCTCAATCATGTGAAGGCCTAGGCACGCACGCAGACACATGTTTGGAGGCATGCGTGCCGTCTCGTCCTGGGTGTATGTGATGTAGGCTCGTTCTGAGGGCCCAGTGCCCGGGCTGGTGGTGAGTCGTAGAAGAGCCCCTGTAAGCGGAACGTCGTGCTCTGATGATGGTGGATTTTGCAGTCGTGTGTGACGCTCCCAGCAGGTAGCGTGTTCGACGCTGCTCGGCGTTTTGTAGCGCCCGAGCTCGTCTACCAAGAGCTGCAACACCACCAAGTGGTAACACGCTAGGCATTCACGTGCCATCCGACACTCCACTTCCGAGAGCCGAGCCGTGTGCGACATCGCACATTGTCTGCGCCGCTGCTGCGTGCCGATTCACCTTTCGAGCAAGCGAGCCCGCAAGCACAGCTGCCGCCTGGCCCTGCTGAGCGAGCGCAACCGCAAGCGCTGCTGCCGCCTGGCCCTCCATGTTCCCAATCGCACCCGCGTGCGCGAGTCTGGCATCCTCCATCTCTGCCACGTGCTGCTGCGCCTGCTCATCGAGCGCACTCGCCTCGTGCACGGCGGCGGCCACGTGCACCGCCACCGCATGCTGCCGCGCTTTCTGAGCGAGCGAGCCCGCCAGCGCGGCGGCCACCTGACCCTGCTGAGCAAGCGCGCCCGCCAGCGGGGCTGCCGCCTGCACCTCCAGCTGCCCGATCGCACACGCGTGCGCGAGTCCGGCATCCTCCATCTCTGCCGTGTGCTGCTGTGCCTGCTCATCGAGCGCTCTTGCCTCGTGTGCGGCGGCGGCCACCTGGATCGCCGCCACATGCTGCTGCACTTGCTGGGCCAGCACTTCAGCCATCGCGGCGGCTGCCTCGTCCTTCTGAGCGAGCGCGTCAGCAAGCGCCGCTGCCGCCTGGCCCTGCAGCTGCACGATCGCACTCGCGTGCACGAGGCCGGCATCCCTCATCTCTGCCGCGTGCCTCTCCTCCAGCTCATCCAGCAGCTCAACCGTGTGTGCATGTATCATTCGCATGAGTTGCAGATGCACGTCCTTCTGGAGCTGAGTGTTGCGTGGCATGCTCCTCGCCGCTTCCGAGTCACAGCTGCCCATCGTGGGCCATTCCATATGGAACGATCTGTGTCCTGCTGCTCCACGGAGAAGGCTGCGCGTGTGGTGGTGGGGGGGGGGCGGAAATTAGATGCTCACTACTGCGGGCACTCACTAGCGCTCGCTGGATGTGGTGGTGGTGTGTTGCTGTACGCTTAAGGCTTGAGTGGGGCCAACATGTCGCGGTGAAGGCGATTGGCAAGATGGACGCCATGTCCACGACACTCGCAATGCAATTGCTCGCACACACGAGCGCCCCGGTCGCTCACTGTATGTGGTGGTGGCGTGCAGGGCGGGTTGGTATAGGGATGTCTCTGTGGTGAGTAGAATGTTGAAGTGACCTCGACCTCCACTCAACTACCCGCCGATCTGACAATTCAATTCTCCGGCGTGATTGCGACGATACAACCACGCTTGATGTTAAGCCACTAAATCCACTCAGCGTTGACGCCGCCAAGCGATGCGAGTGCGCGTGTGTGCGTTGTCGTTTTTTTGTATCGGTTTTGTTATTGCAATTGCCCGCGTGGCAACGCCTTTAAAACGTGTTTTTGCCCGCTGTCGGGAGCCCTTGTGGGCAGGAGCTGTATTTCACTGTTTGCGATCACACTAGAACGCCTTTTTCACGTGGGAGCAGGTGGGAGACTGAGTGTGGTGCAGGGGCCCCTGGTGTGGTGGGACTGAGTGTGGAAGCCTCAGTGGACGCCCCAACGATGCATGTAGTCAGCTGATAGCCGATGCGGTCGTGTACCATGCGACACTGTGATGCTTGCTGGGTCGCAGCCGCAGGTTACGCGTCGACCGTAAATCTGCGTCCACTCACTCCCCATATCGTTGTCCCCCGTGACTCTCCCATAGGCAACTACTCTGCTAGTCAATTTCTGCACCAGTTGCTCCGCCATCCAAGGCTCACTGAGTCGGGGTAAGACGAGACAAAGAGGCGGCAAAGTGGCATCAGTCTGTCTTCGCTGCCACTCGTGTCTTGTGTGTGTCTCGTGTCTGTGACCATGTTTTACCATTACAGAGAGGGCCTGCCCTGGCCATGGATCTTACTATTACTCAGCGTACCCTTCCCCTCCTTGGATAAGGCCCAAAACCACCCTTCCACAAACGGGCAGCGGGCAGCGGCACGTTGGATTCTCCTCGTAAGAGGAAAGCCAACCCTATGATAGGCCCCCCTATCTGGCCAGGGTGGCTTGGACAGCCCCCCCTGTCCGGGCCTGTCTGGACAGGGTGCCTGTCTGGACAGGGTGGGACAGGGTGGCTGGACAGGGGGGCTGGACAGGGGGGGCTGGACAGGTGGGGACAGGGGTGGTGGACAGGGGGGAACAGGGTGGCTGGACAGGGTGGCTGGACAGGGTGGCTGGACAGGGTGGCTGGACAGGGGGGGGCGGGACAGGGGGGGGCAGGGGGTTGGACAGGGCTGAACATGGTGGCTGGACAGAGGGGCAGGACAAAGTGGCTGGACAGGGGGTTGGACAAGGGGGGCAGGGGGGTTGGACAGGGTGCAGACAAGGAGACAGGGAGGGAGAGGGGGAGAGGGATAAAGTGAGACAGGTTAAGGTGGGTGGGGCAGAGGGGCTGGACAGGGAGACAGGGAGGCGGGGAGACGGGAGGCACAGAGCGCAACGACACATACCCGGCAAACAACGGTGCCACGCATTTACAAATGGTACAGTTCAGTTGGCAGTGGGTCCTCATCCAGAGGCGCCTCGAGTGCACAACCCGAGGCGCCAGTCCTACCACCCATCCCCATTGTCTGCTCCACGCAATTAAGGCGGTCATAATGCCTGTGGTCAGATTGTGCCTCAGGTGGTGGTGGGCGCATAAGGCGGCGTCTTAGGCGATCGGGGGAGCGCCTCGGGCGGTCTCGGTGTGCCTCGTCGCGCTGCCTGACCCGCGGAAGCGAAGGCACCGCCTCAGGCCTTGGGAATATGGTAAGGCAGCCCTCCACCACAGCCCCAACATCCGAGGCGCGCAAGTCAAGGCGGTTGGGTGCGCCTGAGGCAGTGGTGGGCGCCTAAGACGGTCGGACGTGGCGCCTGAGGCGACGTCTCAGGCGTTGGAAATATGGTAGGGCAGGTTTGGCAGATGAGCAGGAGTCAGGGTGGCATGATACCGAATACGAATATGAAAACGGAGTTCGGTACGATACGGAGTACGGCTTTCAAATGCGGGCATACGGTGCTGCAGCTTGGGCCACACATGTGCGAGAGCACGTGCATCATCACCGTGGTCTCAACACGCTTGAGCCACACCACCACGGTCACGAGTATTTTTTTTATATGTTTGGGTGCGGGCCTCGCGCCAGCACAGCGGGTGACAAAGAACGTGGCATCATAGGGGTCACTGCCCTTTGAATTCTGCCCCCTGTTAAGCATGCCCCCAGCAGCATTCCGCCTCCCTAGAAGTTATGGCTGATGCGGCAGCGAATTCTACCCCTCTTGAATTGATGGCAGATGTGCATGTGTGTGTGCGAGTGGTGTGAGGGGAGGACAGCAGTAGGAAGTAGGATCGTGGGGACGCTGCCTCACGCGAGAGAGCCCCACGACCTTCTAGTCATGCTTACTATGGGTTCCGGGGGTGTCAGAGTAACAGAGTAACAGGAGGGGGGGCGCGCGCCCACAGCGTGTGTGTGCGTGAGTAGCTGGGGAGGTCAACAGTTGTCCGTCGAGATGTGGGGGCGCTGCCAAGATCTCGAACCCCGCGCGGAGATCTTTAGGGTGCATGGTGGTGTATCGGGTGGCAGAGGAACAGGGAGGGAAGTGCGCCTTGCAGTCACTGAGTGCGTGCGGCAGGCGTGTGTGGGGAGTTCAGGAGTTGGCAGCTGAGATGAGCGGCACTGACCTGTGCTGCATATCTGATGGGGCATGCATGAGGCACATGGCATGGCAGTGCTGTAACACACGGCAGTGCTTGACTCATTCTGATGATGTGCACACGTGTGGATGCCCCACACATGTATGTGTGGGGCACCCTAATTAGCTACATGTCGTCTCCATTTCTCCTCCAGTACGCCTCTATCGTTGATACGCTGCGTGATGCGATGATGCGCAAAGCACGGTTCGGTGGTATGCCAGCACGGCAATGGCGACGCTGGTGACGATGGGAGGGAGCATGGCAGCGGCATCCCAGGGGTGAGCTGGCACCACGCATGTGCCGTTCATCATGCATTTTTCCTCTCGGGTTCGCGAGCAGGGACAAGGGCAGGGGTGAGAGCTTGGCGCAGGGGTGCATGCTCGATCGGAGCGCGCAATTCATCAGCATCAGCGTCCAACGCATCAGCAGCATCAACGATGCACGCGTTCCGATGATTGCAGCACTTTCGACGTCACGCTTGGCTGCTTGATGTCGACGCCGCTGCCCAGGCTCGTGCATGCGTCAGGTCAAGTCTTGAAGGCCACAGCTGTATACCGAGTGAAGGTAAGCTGCACTGGCATGCTGGTGGTGGATGCTGCACCGTCCAGTGGCATGCATGCGTTGGGCAGCGCATGCTGTGCTGCATGGCCAGCCAACATACCCGACTCCTGCATGCTGACCGCCCAGACGTGGAGACCGGCGAGCGCCACCCGCCGCGCCACTTGAGGTGCTATTTTTGCTACTCGGAACGCATGGCGCTGGCATCTTTGGAGCAGTTCCTGCGCAACGGCATGGGCTTGACGGTGTGGGCTGCGCGCCACCTGCATGCAGCCGCAGCCGCTGCGGTGCACAGCAGCGGATGCGCAGCACCGCCTCTGCTGCCTGGCCCCAGGTGCGAATGGGACTGGGCGTATTCAAATGCAGGCCAGCAGCTGGCGCCCATGCGCACGCATGGACACCTTCCCTCTCTGTCTGCTGCCCCTCTATGCAGAACGCAGCAAGCTGGGCACCCTCCTTGCCATGCTTGGGGAGACCCTCAGTGGGTGGTGCTGCAAGCCCCTTCCCTTTTGCATAAACGCACACCCTCTCGCTGTCACACCACCCGCAGGTGGTCAACACGACCAGCCAGCCAACGCCAGCATGCGCCGCCATGGTGGTCAGCTGCATGGTCGCCCTCTCTCACCCTCACTATTACTCTCCCTGAAACATGCACAAGCACATGCGCGCGCAGACACCCACACGCACCCACACACCCCACACACAGAAGACACACATACACACACATACACACACACACAACACACACAGGTGATCACGACAGGGCCAAGGGCAAGGGCGCGTATGCGGGCGCGGGAGTCGATGAAGGTGCGTGGACACGGCCGATTGCACAGTACGCGCTGGCGCGCGCCTCACAGTAGTAGTAACCTCGGCTTTCCAGCAGAGACATCTCGCCTACTAGTACCGCTGCACAGACCCAAGTCCAGGTCTGGTCCTCAAAATCACTTGTGCGGGCAGCAGCCACCAACCGGCTGCCTGCCAAGGCGTGGCCCTAAAGCAAAACATGGGGGCCATTCTGCGAACCCTAAAAAAAACCAACTTACCTGGCGCTTGCCAGCCCACTCGACCACGCGCAAGCCCTACTACAGCCCCAACGACTGAGACGCGCAAGTCAAGGCGGTCATAACGCTTGAGGCGGTTGAGGTGCGCCTCAGGCAACGGTGGGCGCCTAAAAGGTGGCGCCCAAGGTGGCGCCCAAGGCGACGCCTCAGGCGATCAGGGGTGCGCCAGAGGCGGTCTCGGTGCGCCTCAGGCGCCGTCTGCTCGGCGCACGTGAATCAGGCGTTGGGAATGTGGCAAGGCGGCAGCCACACTGCAGCGTGGGCCGCATCGGCCACATGCTTTCGGCTTTGTAAAGGCGGTGGCATTGGTGATGATGCCGCGCGCTTGGTGCTCCGACCCTCGACGCACACGCGCGCGCGCACACACACACACACACACACACAGGTGGTCGACACAACCAGCGAGCCATCGCGATCAAGCGCCCCGCCGCCACGTTGCTCGGCGTGCGTGATCTCTCCCTGTCACACCTTCCATCACACTCCCTCACTCTGTGACCGTGGCAATCACATGCGATACACACGCACACACACAGGTGGTCGACATGACCAGCGAGGCATCGCCGTCAAGCGCCCTTTTGCGCCATGTCGCCGAGCTTGCGTTCTCTCTTCCTTCCACGCTTTAAATCACACTTCCTCACGCTGGGTGATTGCGGCAATCACACACACGCGCGCACACACACACGCACACACACACAGGTCGTCGACACGACCAGCGAGCCATCGCCATCGAGCGCCCTTTTGCGCCATTTCGCCCGGCATTTGTTCTCTCTTCCTGCCACACTTGATCACACTGGCTCACTCTTTGTGACTATGGCAGGCCTTTCATCGCTTGCGTGAGCGTGCTCTCAGGCGCAAACATGCGACGCGGCGCGTCGCTGTGCTTTTTTCCGATGCGCCGCTGAGGGCAGTTGTTGCGGGGCGGGTTGGTCCACCATCTGCTCTGCCTTTCTCCCGATCCAGGCTTTCAAACGGCGCCTTGCTGCGTGGCCTGGCGTGTCGGGGGGGCTGCGTGGACGACCGTGGCGCCCGGAAATCGTAGAAACCGAAAAAGTCGCGCATGACAACGCACAGCGTACATCAAGTGAGGTGTGGGAACTGCGTCGTTGAGGTCGCGAGTAATCACACCAACGCGTACACGCGCACACACACACACACAGGTGGTCAACACGACTAGCGAGCCGTCGCCATCGAGCCCCCCACCCCACTCCACCCCGCACCTTGCCGCACAGCATGGTCACTATCCCTCGCGCCCCCTTGTTGTCACCATCACATTCACCAGCGCTACCCCCCCCCTCCCTCACACACACACACACACGCACACACCTCAACCGCAGCACCAAAGGCGACAACGAAAGCACTGAAGGCAGCACCGGCGGCCCCGCCTCGCCTGCGGCGGAGCGCTGCCGCTGCGCCCGCTGCCGCGGCCGCTGTCTCTGGCAGCACCCCCCTGTGACTCCACGCTCCACGAGACCCCGCCGCCCCGACCTCGGTGCTGGGTCGACCCACTACCCTCGCTGGCAGGTCCCGCTGCCGAGGGGGGCGTGATAGATATCATGGGCACGCCCCTCGCCGCTCGTTAGACCCACCCCGTGCGCGCGCCCACAACAGCTGCTCGCTCATGAGTGATCACACCGGCCGGCCCTGAGCGTGCGTGTGTCTCGCACACCAGGGCGTCCGCACACGCGGCGCTGCGCCTGTATTCTAGATCTTCCTTTCATATTGCTTTGCCGGCGCTACGCCTGTAGTCTGGATCTTCCTGCCATATTACTTTGCCGGCACGCGCCCGCGCGCGCGTTTGACCTCGCCGTGCCTAGCGTGCATGCGCGCGGCGCGCCTGTTGGAGGAAGTAACCCTTGATGGCGGTTCTCCACGCGAGCGCAGCCCCTTCTGTTATTCACCTTGATGACTGCTTGATGACGCACCACTTATTATTATACCAAGTCTGTGATGTACACAGTTGTGTGCCGCGTGTTTGTTTTGTCGATGCCACTTATTTGTTTTTTTACTTGGTAGCTTCGTCGGGGCTCGATTAACGGAGGCGCGTTCTCGTCGCCGAGCCCTGGACCCAGCAACGCGGCGCTGCTGGTGACGAGGATCTCCGTGCCGCTGACGAGCGGGGTAAAATACGACTGGCCCGGCTCCTGCTAGACTGCCCCTCGGTGGAACACTTCAGGAGCGGCTTGCCCGGCGCTGCCATGGCTTGGCGAGTAGCCGCGGCGCTGCCGCGGCCCGTGCTGGGAGACGGCCCTTATCCTCCCCCCATGCAGGACGCCATGCGGCACCGATCTCGACGAGTTGATCGACGAGCGGAGGAGCTGGCGCCCGTCAATGCATGCTGGACATTGGTGAAGATGGCCGCCCGTAGAGGCGGGCTACCATCACGGCTTCAGCGGTGGCGACCGCCGAGGCAACACAGAGTAAATCCGCTTCACCAATCGCAGCGTTCGTCACCGCGCTCATCCTCGGGGTTGCTCGTCTGCCGGTGACTGGCGTTGGAAGGTCTTCAGGCAGCCTCCATGACAACTCTGTCGTCCATGCACCCCTGGAGGGTGGGACCTGGCCATGCATGAGGCATGGGGCGCCGGCTGAGCCCCATGCAAACGAGAGCTGGACAGCCATGCACTGCCAGGCGGGGACCGTTCCAGTCAGCGCCAGTCGGCTCTGCCGGCTTGACTGGCCACAAGGCCACTACTGTGACCCTGAGGAAGGTCCTCTCCTATATGCTCCTCGCCAGACATGTCTCAGAGACCGCTGTTTGGGGTAGTCTAGCCTGCGGGAGCGGTAGTCTATCGGCCGGGAGCCGGCGGTACTCTAGTACTGAAGTGTGCTGGAGTATCGGCGGGTGTCTCTAGTAGAAGAGTAGCCTGCTTAGCTGGAAACCCCGTGTTACTGTAGCTTCGTCGGCGGAGTCCGTTGTTGTGTAAGGCTGCCACCCTGTCCCGTCCCCTTGTCTGCACCCTGTCCAGACCCCTGTCCAGACGCCTGTCCAGGCCCTGTCCAGACCCCTGTCCCGACCCCTGTCCAGCCCCCCCTGTCCGGACCCCCTGTCTAGACCCCTGTCTGCCCTGTCCCGACCCTGTCCTGACCCTGTATTTAGCCCCCTGTCCGGACAGCCCCCGGACAGGGGGCGGACAGGCCCCCCACTGCCCACCCTCCCAGTCCAGACAGGGGGGGCCTATCACAGGGCAACCTGAGATCCCACACAGACCCAGTATGTATTGCGGGGTCGTTGTGGTTTGAGGGTTTCCACACCGGGCAGTTGGTGTGGACCACAGGTTCACACCCTTGAGTGTCAACCCCCGTGGGTGTCGGGATATTGCATACCCCCTCCTTCGACTGGACTGGGAGTGAACGCATTGGATTTGACTGGCAACACAGGTGCCAAATGCATGGTCATTCATGTGGTTCATGGAATTCATGTGGTTCCTGTCATTTGTCTGATTCATTAGTTGATGATGATGAGTTTTTACAATCCACTCTCTGGCGGGCACGCGTTCGGTTCCAAAGCTCCAGCAGGACTTAGAGGAAGCAGTCCTGAAGACCTGCCAACAGAAAAAAAGGGGGGATGCCCCACGGAAGCGCCACCCACACGCGGTGGCGGGCACCAAGCAAGCAGCACCACAGTGCAGGCTCCACACTCAACCCCTCCAGGAAACGGATGGCGGGCCCAAGGTATAAAACCATGAAGGGACCAAAAAGCCCACCCTCAACCCACCGGAAGCGGGGCCGTTGTGCACACCCGCCGCAGCACTCCGCTCAGCTACCACATCACAACCCGCCAGCGCACGCATGTGGCGCCACCTCCCCTCAAAAGAAACCATCCTCTCAGGGATCTAGGACGTCTTGTTCAGAGTGAGCCCGCCGTCCACTACTCCAACAAAGGGGTGGGTCGGGCCCACCACACCCGCCCACCCGCGCGGCATCCCGCCGCCCTCAGCAAAGGACGCCAGCGCGTCCCACAGATCCATCGTCGCCAGCTCCCCCGCCCGCTCAACCGCCACCGAGCGAGCAGGGGGCTGCACACCATCACGCGGGCACGTAATGCGCCACAAGTGGCGGCGGCCTCGCTCTATGGCGTCCACCACGAGCGCTGCCACCGCCGCCCACACACCAGCACGCACCCCAGCGGGAGGCTGCAGCAGCCACACCTGGCAGCACGTGATGACCGGCGTAGGAGCAGGGAGGGCAGGTGATGAAGTTGTTTTACAATCCACTGCCGGCGGTAGGTGATGAAGTTGTTTTACAATCCACTGCCGGCGGTCACACGTTCGGTTCCAAAGCTCCAGCGGGACTCAAGAGAGCAGGCACGAGGCCCACCAAAAAGGTAAAGCTACTAAAGCAGCCCACGGTAGCGCCAACCACGTCGTGGCGGGCGCCAAGCAAGCAGCACCACTGTGCAGGCTGCACACCCAGCCCCTCAAATGGCCAGAGGGCGGGCCCAAGGTATAAAACCATGAAGGGACCAAAAAGCCCTCCCCCAAACCACTGGAAGCGGGGCTGGTAGCACACCCGCCGCAGCACTCTACTCAGCGACCACACCGCACCCGCCACTGCGCGCGTGTGGCGCCACCTCCCCTTCAACACACCCCCAGAGGGGATGCCAACTAGCAAACAGGTGCAGCCACCCGCTCGCCGTCAACCACGAGGCGCGCGCGGTGGAACTGCGCCCGCTTGCCCGCAACCTTGGCGGCGAGGAAAGCGGGCCACAGCGCCCGGTGCCGCGCCTCCTCGCGGTCACTGAGCACGTCGAAGACCGCAACCTGCGGTGGGGTTCGTCAGTTGGAGTGTGGGGCTGTACCGGGGCGTGTGGCTGCCTCACGAGGCCAGTTTTAGGAGTAGGATTTGGTTTCAAAGCCACCCGCTGAAGCCATAGGTACGTAATGCTATGATGCTACCAAGGAGTCCACCAGGTTTCAGCTCTAATTAAGACAGGTACGGCCAGGGTGTACTGTGTGTGGGGGGGGGGATGAACCTGGGGGGGTGAACCGTTTGTTCTATCCCCCCCAACACCACCCCCACCCCCACCATCACCACCCCATGCATACACATAAGTTTTATGGGGACTCAGTTGCCATGTGTAAGCTGATATACAACTTGGGTTATTGACGACTCAGTATGAGCAAGACGTTGTAAAACAGGGTTGCATGACATACAACTGCGCCAGTTTAACCTGGTACGGTATCTAAAGTAAATCACCGTTGGGTTCAGGTCAGGTTCATATTGGGTGGTTGGGTAAGGAACCTTATGATTCCCGGGCGCCCCCCCGCTCCTGTGTAAACAACCTTAACTCACGCCCCGGGGTCCTCCGGGCGCGCACATGTAAAAACTGTAAAAACTGTAAACAACGTAGCAACGTTGCTGCCGCCGTGTGACAAAGCCGCACATCGGGCAATGAACACGCGGGGGCAAATGCAGGCGCAGGCGCAGGGGCAAATGCAGACCCGCCGCGTACTGGAACCAATATTGACACTCGACACTGACACCCCTGAACCAACACAAGGTGGGGCGCGTGGCGGAGCCCGGCAGGGGCAGGGCGCGGGGGGGGGGGGGAGGAGAAAGGCTTGGGGGCGCCACTTTGGGCACTCCGATGCTCGCACTCCGATGCCTCGCAGGCACGAGGGGTGGCCGCATGGCGTAGCCTGGGGCGGTATGTGTGTTTGTGTGAAGGGGATCAGCGGCACCATTTCGGGCGCCCCGACGCTGCATTGCTTGCGCTCTGAGGTCAAGCACCCGGCACTCAGCGCTGCAGCTGCTGCTGCTGCTGCTGCTGCTGCTGCTGCTGCGGCGGCGGCGGCGGCGGCTGCTGCGGCGGCTGCTGCTGCGGCGGCTGCGGCGGCTGCGGCGGCGGTGGTGGCATGGGGCTTGTCTGCCGGAACTCACACAGACACCCATGGTACCGTGCATTGCTGCTGCTCCTACTGCTGCTGCCCGCAGTGAAGCCTGCATGCTGTCTGCCCATCGTCGCCCCTAGAACATCAACGCCGTGCATACGAAGCCTCCGCAGCCGCCACCAGCACCACCACCGCAGTCGCCATGACCACCGCCACCGCCACCGCCACCACCACCACTGCCGCTGCGAGGAGGGGAGGGAACACGGCCTCATCCTGGAAATGTGCGCAGATGTGTGTTTGAGTCAGCGGCAATATTTGCGGGGCTTTCACTTGACGTTTTTGCGGCTGGTCAGTCAGTTTCCAGCTACAGGTGGCTTAGTGTCGCAACATCTCTCTCTCATCAAGTGCTGCTGCTGCAGCATCTTCAGTGCGCACCTGTGAGGAACACATAGTAGCACGCATTTGGGTGGAGCACGCATGCACGCGCACATGCTTGCAGTCGCAGTAGGGAAGGATTGCGCTAGATGGCTTCACGCCTGCAACTTTTGCTGCTGCTGTGGTTGTTGCTGCTGCTGCTGCTGCTGCTGCTGCAGCATGTGCCTGCCAGGCACAGTGTGGGGAACAGACAGCAGCATGCACGTGGGAAGAGCGCGCACGCATGCGGGAAAAGCGCACATGAGCGCCCACGCATGTGGGAAGAGCGCAGTCGCGTCCTGCACGCGGCAGGTGGCTGCAGCGGACGCGTGTGCTCGGCCAAGCACGCACGAGGGGCACGTGTGTGTGCACGGGCGCTATGGGAGGGCAGATAACAGTTCAAAGTTTACAGCACGCACCGGGGTGTAGGATTGGGGGAGCTGCGTCATATGAGATGGGCTACTAACTGTGGGAAAGCATGAGACGTGCCACTTGCAGAGCTCTGTGTGGGTGTGGCATGCTGCCCCCGAGTACCAAAATGCCACTCCTACTCCCTGCCCATGTTCCTACCTCCATGTACATGGTAGGCTGGCGCGCTTTGTGGCCCTGCGGGCTCTCCTAGTAGAGTCCCCCTAGACGTGTAGTCTAGGCCTTAAATCACGCTCCGGGGTCCTCCGGGCGCGTACGGTTTAGGATTTAGGGTTTAGGTTTTGTTGTTGTTGTTGTAAAACCTGTAAAACCTACCTCCATGTTAACGGTGCGCACCACACAGCCCGCGGTCTGGTCTCCCCGACCAAGGTCTGGTCCATCGGCGCCACCGCCGCACGCCGCGCACCGCTCCCTCCGGTCCCTGTCCCCCTCTGCAGCGAGCGCAGAAGCCTTGCATCCGGTACTGAATTTTTGTGGTGGTGTGGAGGGGCGCAGGCACGTGGGTGGGTGGGTGGGTGCGCCAGGGTTGTTAAGGGTGCCGGTGGTTGGCCTAGGCGCGCGGCTGACGGCGATGGTGACCACGTGAGGTTCAAGAAGAGGGCTTATGCCACGGCTGCGAACCTGCAGCTGCCAGTGTCCCCCGCTGCATGGGGGCAGGGACGCGTGTCGGGGGCGCTGCCAGAGCTCTGGCGCACGCACGCTGCAGCACACGCATTACAAGTGCTCACTTGCTGATGCCGCTCGCACCCGCCACCCACTTGGCCCACCCCTCCCTCCCTGTGTGCCCCAGCCTTGCGCCTTCGAAAAATTCACTACGCAAAGTCCCGATCCCGATTGTGACAGCGATTGCGTCTCTTCTAGACCGAATCTCCACCCACCTGCACGCCACCATCCACCGCATAAAGAAATCCAGTTGTAGTTCGGCGATGGTGAGGCTTCCTGCGGGAGGGGGGGGGGAGTGAGCTCAAGCGAAAGAGTGCTGGTATTCGAGTAAATCACCGAGTATCACAACTTGCGACTCGTAGCACACTTACTACTAAGGCAGCAGCGGCACTTAGCAGCGCGACTGCAGTACTACTACTAGTCTGCCACGCACTACACTACTCACGCTCCAAGTCCTCGTCCACGAGCTTGACCATGCCTCGGAAATCTGCAACATCGCTGCGTCCTCAAGCTCTTTCGCCGAGTGGGCGTTAAGGGAACGCATGGGCACAGCAGGGCTATATCGCGTGCTAGTTCACTGTCATAATCGCAGCGAAATGAAGGTGTGGCCAGCCACGTGAAGCTAGGTGGTGGCCTACTGCAAATCATATCCTTCCACTATCATATCCTGTGCCTAGGCCTGAGTAACCCTAGGGCCCAGGAGCTCAAGTCGGACGACGTATCTATGGGTATGTAGAGGCTGAGGGAGGGAGCGGGAGGGACGATCCGTTCGTCCACAGCACACTGTGAGAGCCGAAGGGGTGGCGAGAGCGGGCACCACCCATTTTGTGCCACATCCTTGCCACGATACGCAGATGCTGGCTGTTACACTGAGTGCATGTTGCTAATGCCGCTTTGTCTGCTGCCACTGTTAGCTCATCGCACGACTTCCTATGCTTAGGCCTACACGCCCCTGACGCACCCGCCACGGCACGCGCGTGACGCCACCTCCCCTCACACACCCCACCTCCTCTCGTGAGATTCAGAGTTATCTCGCCATGCACAACTCCAACAAAAGGGTGGTTCAGGCCCACCACAGCCGCCCACCTGCGCGTCACCACGTCACCCTCAGCTCAGTCGCCACCAGCTCCCCCGCACGCGCGGCCGCCGCCGCATGTTCCAGCACACCATCATGCGTGACGCGCAACAGGTGACGGCGGCCGCCCCCCATTGCAACCTGCTTGTGAAAACCACTCACCCACAGACGCCAGATATCATATCGATGGGCTCCTTGCGAGCGTTGAGGAGTGGCATCCGCCACAGCGCCGGCAGCGCCGCCTACAGGCCGCACAGCCCCGTGCACGTGCTGGGTGTCGGTCCGCCCGCACGGCCCGTGGTCAAGCGACAGAGCTGCCTCCACCGTGGCCGCCCGCCGCACCCGCGCTCGTCCAACACCGCCCGCAGCTGAAGTGCCACCGCCAGCTTGCACGTCAGCTTCCCCACCACGCCCGGGCTGTGCGCAACCCCCACCCACCGAGGACACACACTCCGGGCACGACCCCGGGTCCTGAGCTTGTCTTGGGCTGGTCTTGGTCCTCAAGAATAAGTCTTGGTTGGTATTGAGGCAACTGGTCTGGTAAAAGCCAGGACCAGGTAGGACTGGGTGATAGCACGAGCTGCAATGATCCACCGTCCGTTACTGGCATGCAGGGGGCGTGCTGCGGTGCACTAACACACGTGTGCTGTGGTGCAAATGGGTGAAGCGCGCCATGGCACGGGCCGCCGGTACTTGCGTAGACATGGACATGATGTTGCCTCTGGAGTCTTGCCGCATGTCAGAGGATGCTACCTCTATGCTCATCCCATCTTGTGGATGGCCTGCAGCTGGAGTCAGCCCGGCTGCAGTATGGGATGCCAATCCCCTCAACAGCGATAGGAATAGCCTTAGCTGCCGATTCTCGACGGCTTGGCGGCGCCGATCAGCCTGGCTGACCACCCGGCGCTGCGGTTGGGGTCACCCGGCAGCTGCTGCCCAATCATGGCGGGTGTGCACGGGTCCGCAGGGGGAGTTTGTTGACAGCACCTTTGAGGGCGACGCCGCAGGGCCAGCCGATGCAGCGGAGCTTGTGGTGGAGGTGGCTGCGCTGAGGAGGGCCATGGAGGGCCTCTGGCGTGTGCTGTGGGTCAACCAGTCAAAGAACACCTACTTTTGTTTGTTGGTTTGTTGGTTGGCAGCCCACGGCGTGCGGCACGCGGGTGGCCACGACGTAGCCCCTCCCCCCCCCTGCGGCTGGGCCCCTTCGCCGGCCGTGCCCGGAGCAACCAAGGCACTGTAGGTGTGGGAACACTACTTCTGGTCCTGCCCCGTGGCAGCGTCAGTCGTTGCGGAGCTCCTCCTTGGCCTGGGGCTCCCAGTGGCCGATAGACCCTCTCGGGTGGAGATTTGGATCCCTAGGCCTGTGCTCCCGTTCGGTTGCGGTGGTGGCCAGCGGGCTGCACGCTGGGGCATGGGCGGTGGTCGACTGTCCTGCGGCAGTCGACGCCATGGAGCGTGGCCGCCGCCGCATGTGGGCAGCCGTCTTGGGGCCACTATCGACCGGTCTGGGCCGTACCCCAGCCGGGGATACGGCGGCGGTGGTAGTGGCGGGACGCCGTGCTGCGGCAGAGTTCTGGAGCCTCCTCCAGGATTTTGTTAGGGTTGGCCGGTTTCCGGCCACATGGGGGGTGCTCCCGGGCAACCACCCTTTTTTCGGCTGCCTGCCCGATGGGGAGTAGCAGCGCACGGCCCTGACCGGGCACCATGCCTGCTACTTTGTAGGTGTGGGGCACTTCCACCTGCCCTGATCCGTGCTTCTGAGGTCAGGGCAGGGGAGAGGTGGGAATTTTTTCATCGCCATCAGGGGTGGCGGCCGTTGCTGCCCCGTATTTGGCCGAAACGACGTGATGCGAGGTGATTTGGTCAGGGGGGCAGGTACGACCCCTGGAATGTCGCCGCAACCACGGGAAAACTCACGCATGGGTTCACGAAAGAGTCACGCGTCATGCCGTCTAGGCGACGTGCGGCCCGCATCGGTGGCCCCTGGTATGATGAGCCTTCCTACTCTCCCTCCTCCCCCTCCCCCCACACCCTTCCACTGGTGAGACTTGGGCCGGTATCCCGCCCCAGTTCTTGCCCTTCCTGTATTGAATATGTTTCATATGCTGCAGACTCGGCCTATTTTTCCATTGGCGCACACGAACCGCGCTGGCCAACATTTCAGGGGGTGGCCCACATGGCCTCCCTTTCCTGTTTTTTTGTTTGCCTCAACTCATTGTAGTTAGGATGTGCCCCTCACCGAGCCTCCTGTGCCTCCCCCCAAGGGGGGGGGCCTGCGACAAGCACAGAGCCGTGCTAGGTGCAACACAAAGGGGTGCTGCGCCCCTTGAACGTTGCGGCCCGGCTTTCTCATCATGTTTTGGGCCACTTGACCACTCTCCCTCCTATGCGAGGGGGGGCTATCTTGACTGCCCACCCCCTCCGGGTGTGTGTGGCGGTGCTTCCTGCCTACTCGGCGGGCATTCCATGTCTAGTGATTTTGTGTGGGGGGGCTAACTAACCGTGTGAGAGAGTAGTGTTACACAGTTAGTGTGACCTCATCGGGGTCGTTGTGGCCCAGGGTGTTTTGGCTTGAGGGTCTCTGACTTTCTCTGGCTCTGGTTTTGCCCTTTTACAGGACCCGCTTTGGTATGATCGGCTGATTTTTTGCGATGCAACTCTCCAGGCAATACTGCTTTTGCCAGGGGAAGGGTGAGGGTAGGTGCTGAGTCATTCCGGGCCGTGCGGGGCCCTGAGGGTGTTGAGGTGAGAGTGTGGACATGGGCATGGCTCCCGCACATGGCTCTCAATGGGGTAGTATTTCCTTGCGGTTCGCCACAACGGGGGACTGCTGGGGGTGCTTGTGTGTGATCGCCTCGCTGGCTGAAGCCTTAAGCCTTAATCCTTTTGGTCTTGTGTTTTTACTCAAGACCCTGAGGGTCTAGGCGCTCCCGTTGTTACGCTTTCGAAGAAGACCTTATTGGAGCACGGCCCTTGAACCCTACTTTCGTCCACTCGAAAAACGCGAAATAGCAATTTGTGAAAAACATCAGCATCAAAGCGAAACGCACTAGACACGCAGTAACGGGACTGGAGACGCAGCGGACGGTCCTGGCTGCTGTGCTGGGCCGGACCAAGATGCCGGTAGCCCTGTCCCTGAGCAAGATTCCGCATGCCCCAGGGGTGCCGCAACCCCGATCGCAAGTTCGATGACCTCGCGCATGATGTGATGTACGACTTGGCATCGACGGAGGCTGCGCCGCATAGAGCATGGACCGCCCATGGTGCATGGGGCGTCGCATGCAGGCGTCATCGGCATCTGCGGCCTTGCTGCCACGCCTGTCTGCAGCGCCAGTCGCGTAGTCCCGGCCCCCTTGTTCACCTGACGAGCTCTTCGTGTGGTAGAACACGACTGCACGAAAAAACGAAAAAACAAAAACGAAAAACGAGCTTCCACACCCGAGTAGGGTTCAAGGGCCGTGCTGCAATGAGCTTGTCCTATTCATCAACATTTTTAACTTCTACCACACCGCTCGAGCGACGCATTAAAGTGTTTGAGCTTCACGACACGACACAACAAGCAAATCCCCCGCCACCACGTCCACAAGCCACACGCACACGCGCACGCAGCAGGTAAGGCCGTATCGGGCCATGCGTGCGCACTGGCGATGAAGAGCACCACCGCATGCGATGAAGGGCACCACCGCATGGGATGTGCACTGCGGCGAGCGTTGAAGCTAATCTTTAGCAGTCGTTACTTTGCGCCACCGCTGCGCTGTGTGCATGGGCATGCGGGCGTGCACGGGAGCTTGGGGCTGAAGGTGCGCGCCAGCTAACCGAATCGACAGCGAATCGAAGCAAAAAAATCGCAACGATTTTATTTCGTGTAACATCTCACTCACTCAACTTCCACTCGACTGCGAGTAAACATTACCTACATCGCTGTCGCCAGGGACGTATCCGACCCAGGCCAGCAGGCCATCCTACTGGCGCCTCAACAGGGGAGCAGAGTGGCGGATGGCGGCGGCGGCGGGCGGCAGAACAACAGGAGTTGCAGGGTCCGACCCGCTGGAGGGCCTCGGGCGGCCAGAATCCCCGCAGTGGCCGCTCTTCAGTGCCCCCCCAGCTCCTGCACAGCGGCCCCACAGCCTGGGTGAGCGCCCCCCAGCTCGCCCCCACGGCTTGGAGCGGCGGCGGAGCCTCGAGGCCTGCCGGAACCCCCTCGGGCTCTATGACAGCCCAGTCGCAATGGCCACCCTGCTGAGCACTGCGACGGCCAAGATCCTGCGCAACGGCTCCGATCCCGCGCGCCGTAGCCACGGCTTTAGTCACGGCAGCGGCCGCTCACGGCAGCAGCCTTATGCCCCAGTGCACCGCATCGCACTCGCAAAGTCTGTGCTGGCAGAGGCGAGCATGTCGGGAAACTCGTCACCCATCAGCCACGACAGCGCGTGAGTTGCAGTGCTGTCCCACATCATCGAAGCACGCAAACAACACACTGTCACGCACAAGCACACTCACCGACACACGCACACTCACACACACACACACACACACATTTGCAAACTCACGCAATCGCACACTCGCAAACTCACACACACACATGCACACACACGCACATGCACATGCGCAGCAACCCCGGCGCCCTCGGCCCGCTGCTTGCCCTCCTGTCAAAGAGCAACGACCCCGAGCGCACGCGCGAGTACCTCGATACGCTCGACCTGCTCCTGCATGACGCCAGCAACGGCATGCGCGTGCGCTCCCTCGATGGCTTGTACACGCTGCTGTGCGTGCTGGCATGCTTTGCATCGCACGCCACCATCGTCGTGCGCTGCCTGCGTGCGCTTGTGCGCCTATCGAGCGACCACGACGGTGACAAGGCCGAGCTGTGGGCGGCAGCGGGGTGCGGCGACGCGGTGCTGCGGCTGGTGGCCGCGAGAGGGGACCACCGGCGCCCGAGCGCCACGGTCGAGGTGCTGGCGCTCGTGTCGCAGCTTGCGTTTGGGCGTGGAGCGGCAGTGGGGGTGGTCCCGCCGCATGCGCGCGGTGGCGTGCCCACAGACGCAGGCTGCGGCGCGGGGCAGCTGCAGCCACGGAGGGACACCCAACTCTCGCAGGGACAACAACCCCGCCTTGCGCCAGCTTCTCCAGAGATCCCTTTTGGATCTTTCGATCCGATCGAGCGGGCACAGAGGCTGCTGTGCCCACAGCTCGTGCGAGCCGCGTCCAGCCTGCTCCACCCGGCCGCAGATTCTGAGGTCGCGTGCGCCGTGATCGAGCTCCTGTCGGCGTGCGCGTGTGTTGCAATGCCAGAGCACACGCCAGACTGGCAGGCGGCTGCGCTCCGCCTGGTGCCGTTGCTCGCGCCGGCCGGCAGCCATTGCCACGCGTGCGCGACGTCGCCCGGCAGCTGCACAGCCCAGCAGCAGCAGCAGCAGCATGATGGGGGTGCCGACTTCCCGCACCATCACCACCACGACGACCCTCAGCACCAGCCGCCGTCCACTGAGAAAGGGAGCGGGTGGGCTGTGTGGGTACGTAGAGACGCCGCCACCGCCCTCCCGTCACCACCGCGCTACAGCGCCTCCGGCCACAGAGTCACGTCCTCGCTGCAGGCCGGCCACACTAGTGGCGCATGCAGCCAGGTGGCCACGGTGAACGGGCTGCTCGGGCACAGGAGCCACGGCTGCCCTGCAGCACAACAGCAGCCCTCGCCCAGGAGCGCAAGCATCAGCGGCGGCTGCGCCCCCGTGATGCGCCACTGGAGCGACGGCACCGGGTACGGCAACCACGGCCACCCTCGCCACCTCCTGGGTGGGCCGCGGCCGCTGCTCCGTGACTGCTGCTGCGTGCTGCTGGCCGCCGCGCAGCTGCTGCTCTCTCTTGCCTCGCGCCTAGCCACGCACAGCGCGCCGTTTGCGGCCGGCTGCACCGAGCCCACGGTGCAGCTGCTCACCCACCCGCACCTGCGCGTGCGGCTCACCGCGTGCTGCCTCCTTGCTGCCAGCCTGGACGCCGAGTCATCTGCCGCACAGTTGGCGGACGGGTGCCAGCTGGCACACCTCACGCGCGCGCTCGGCGCGCGCGGCGGTGGCGGCGGAGACGCCGACTTGGAGATCAGCATGCTGCACGTCCTGGGGCGGCTCGCTGCATCGCACTCTGGCGTGCGCGCGTGGCTTGCTCGCGGGGGCACCACCACGCTGGCGGTGCGCGCGGTGGCCGATATGCAAGACACTGGCGTGTCCCTCGCGTGCCCCCAGCTGAGCGCGCTGAGCAGCGACACTGGCAGCGGGGGAGGCGGTGGGGGAGGGGAGGAGGTCAAGGCGACCGGAGGGCAGCTATCATCGCCAGCACTCGCGCCCAGTGGTGCAGCAGCTCTGACGTGTCACAGTCGAGCAGTCAGCAGCTGGGCTCTTCGGGCACTGGTGGCGAGACGCCGCTTGAGGCCGCGTGCACGCCGGAAGGGCTCAAGAGTGGCCCAACCGCGATGTGCGCGTAGATCTGTGATGGATACGACACTCTGTGTCATACCATTTACTTACCGGGACGTATACGGGCCTGGGCCTGGGCTCTGCACTTGACGAATTGTGTCGGTGCTAAGCCTGGCACCTGAAACCTAACTGAAACTGCATGGCTTCCTGGTATATGGAGCAAAAGTTTGTTAACATGCTAACTGTCCTAAAGCAAACTGTTATCATGCACACTGTTCATAATCATAAAACGAATATGAAGTGGCTGCGCGTGGATGTGGCGTGTATTGTTGTTGTGTTCCTTTGGCGATGATGATTATGCGACAGGGACAATGTCGAGATCGGAAACATAACAAGAAGTGAAACAAAAACAGGGTAACATAACAAGAAGCGATGGAACAACAAGAAGCAATATAACACCAGGAAGCAATCAAACAACAAGGACAGGTTGCGAATCCTGTGGAATCTGGTTTTAAATCCAGTTGGAAATCGAACGTCCGAGGTTGCGGCCCGGCTTCTTGTCATTTTCGGCCACGCTTGGCCATGCTCCTATGTTGCAGATGACACACACTTCTCAATAGATAGATGTTTGCTGCCGCATCAGTGGACAGTCCAACGGAGGCGGCGAGCGACGAGGAGGCTGGCGACTTGTACCTTCGAGTAGCGGCGCTCGCGGACAAGGCCAACGACAAGCGCGATCTGCTCATCGTGGCAGGTGATTTCAATGCAGCAGTGGGGAGGGACTCGGTGTCCGACCACGAATGCGTTGGCAAGCACCTGCCCCTCACGGAGCCAGCGGTGGCCAGCAGGAACGGTCGCCTGCTCCTCGACACTGCCACTGCATGCAGCCTGCGCGCTGCCAACACTCTCTACCCCCACAGGCCTGAGCACCAGTACACCCACATCAGCCCCATGGCTGCTGCACAGAGCAGACGGCATGCATGCTCTGTGCGCCGCCTGCACAGCGTCAAGGACTACATCCTGGTCGCGCGCCGCCGCATGCATGCGGTGACAGACTGTAGGGTGCGTAGGAGCCCAACCTGGGACAGCGATCACCGCATGGTGGTGCTGTCCACGCGCCTCCGCATGCGAGCCTCCCGCCATGCAGGCGGCTCTCAGCGGCGCGCATGGGACTCTTCACAACTGCGGCGCCCGGCTGTCCGTCATGAGTTCAACCTCCAGCTGTCCGATCGCTTTGGGCTGCTGGAGGCCGTGCCGCCCGAGGGCGCTGATGCCCAGGCGGAGTACGACGCGATGGCTGCTGCCATTCGCGAGGTGGCCACCAACCACCTCGCTCCACGCGGCAGCCGCCGGCGGCGCGGCTGGCAGTTCACTCTGTCGCAGCGCACCCTCCGGCTCATGGACGCCCGGCAGCGCGCGCACACGGCATGGCTCAGGAGCAAGTCTGCTGCTGCCAAACGAGAGCGCAACCGCGCCAACCGCGCGGCCGACGCAGCTGTGCAGAGAGACAGGGAGAGGTGGATCGGCCAGCAGGTGGCGGAGGCGCAAGACATGCTACGCAAGAAGAATCTGCGCCAGTTTGCGCGCGCGTGCGACAGGCTGGCGGGCCGCAGCCGCAGCCATCAGATCCCACCTGCCATGCGGGACGTCTCGGGCGCGCTGCACAACGGTCCAGACGGGGTGCTGAAGGCCATGACAGAGTCATTCGACAAGCTATGTGGCGAGGAGACCAAGCTCAGCGACGAGACCCTGAACCAGCTAGAGAACGATGTAGCGGCGTTTGAGCTCACACGCGCCACAGAGGTGGACGAGGCGCACGGGCGCCCCCCTGACCTGGCTGAGACGGAGGCGTGTGTGCGAGCGTTGCGCTCGGCCGCCGCTCCGGGCGGTGACCAGCTGGACGCCATGCTGTTGCGGTGCCCACCTGCCATCGCATGGCTCCACCGGGTCATCATCGCCGTATGGCGGTCGGGGAGAGCCCCGAGGGAATGGAAAACTGCTATTATCACACCATTATATAAGGGGAAGGGTCCGCGTGACACCCCTGGTAACTACCGCGGTATAAGCCTTCTCTCTATTGCCGGGAAAGTGTATGCTGCCATACTTCTGCACCGCGTCTCCACGCAGGTTGATGGTCAGTTGCATGAGGCTCAGTGTGGTTTCAGAAAAAGCAGAGGCACTGTTGATGCGATTTTTACTCTGCGCTCGCTGAGCGCGGCACATGCCGAGTACAAACAATGCATGGCTGTGGCATTTGTCGACTATTCTAAAGCTTACGATTGCATAAACCGTGCGGCACTGTGGAGAGTCCTTAGATTATATAGGTTCATCCGCACATTATTGATCTGTTGGAGGATCTTCACACCAACACCGCAGCTGCCGTGCGGCTGGCTGGGAAAATCGGGCACGAATTCCCCGTGTCGTCTGGTGTGCGACAGGGGTGCGTCATTGCTCCTGTGTTGTTCAATGTTTTTATTGACCACATAGTGAAAAAGGCGCTAGACATGATGCCAGAGGGGGCTGGCGTGTCAGTCGTGACCCGAGCCGGCGGCTCTGTGTTGTCGTCGTCGGTTGAGCGCATAGTAATGCTGATGTATGCCGACGATTTATGTTTGTTCTCGCATGACCCAGCTCAGTTGGCGCTTATGCTGAAATCCTTGACAAAGTGTCCTCTAGCTTTGGCATGCAAATCAACGCCGCCAAGACAGAAGTGATGATTTTGCCAGCAGATTTTGACGCGGATCTGCCCACGTTTGCGCTGACTGGTGGTGAAGTGAAGACCGTCTCTGCATTTAAGTATCTAGGGAGTTGGATAACCCAGAGTGGTGGTGTGGAAAAGGAGATCGGTGTGCGTGTCGGTCGCGCGCTGGGCGTGTTTGCGTCTTTTGATAAGATTTGGGCCAGCAAGAAGATGCAAGTGCAGTCTAAGATGCGGGTTTACAACACTTTCGTGCTGCCCCACTTTCTGTACGGCTGCGAAACATGGGCCCCTACTAAAACACAACTGACTCGATTGGAGGTTGCCCACTCTAACTGCCTTCGTCGCATTCTGGGTGTGCGCCTGGTCGACCGGCACAGATTAACTTATATTCGGCAGGCGTGCGACACTGAGCCAATTGAGAGCCTTGTGGCAAAGCGATCAATGCAGTGGCTAGGCCATGTGATGCATGCCGGCTTCTCGTCTTCCTTGTACGACTTTTGACTGCACAATGGATGTGGCTCGGCAGCAAGGCCGGCCTCCAGCCTCCTCCCGACACTATTTTCTTAAGCTACTGATTCAGCAGCTAGGCGAAAGTAGTGGCACTCGTTCTGATTGGAAGACTTTTTCGGACACGGCATTTGAGCGTGCTCAGGATAGGGTCGGGTGGAGAGCCGTGGTGTACGGTCCGGCTGCCCCTCAGGCGCCGACCCCTCCACCACTCCCATGCAGATGCCGCATGCAGAGCCCGCCCGCGCGCGGGCCGGCCATGCGGCCCACAGTGCGGCGCCCCGAGCTGCGCCTGCTGCCGAGGCTGCTCAGCCTGCCCGGCCCGCTGCTGCTGCCGCCCCTGTGGCGTCGGCGGGGGGGGGGCCGGCGACGGAGCGGCCTGCGTCGGGCGCCACGCGTGCCGCATCTGCGCGCGGCCCCTCCCGCCGGGGGGGGCTGCCTGCGCGTGTGGGCGACACGTCGCTGCGCCGCAGCTTCGTGCTGTCCATCCCGGTGGCACGCGGCGCCAACTGGTTCCTCGCGGGCGGTGGCAGGCGGATGGATGAAGAGGAGGCGACGGCGGCGGCGGCGGAGCGGATCGCTGCAGCTGCCGAGGACGGCACCAGCCTGCCCGTCCGCCTGGCTACGGATGTCGTGCGCTTCCTCTACGGCGGCACCGGCCGGCGGGAGCCGGCTGATGGTGGCGTCGTGTCCGCGTCGCTCCTCAACGCCAAGCCTGCCGTCGGGGGCATCGGCGTGGAGCCACGCGGGGGCGGTGTGCTGCGTGTGCTCTTCACCGTGGCGTCTGACGCCGTGGCCGACACTGTCGTGCGCTGGCGCCACGAGCTGCGCCGCTGCGTGGACTCGACTGCAGTCTTCGACGTCCTCAGTGACCGCGAGGAGGCGCAGCACCAGGCGCTGTGGCCCGCTTTCCTCGCCGCCAAGGTTTCGGGGAAGCGGGCGCAGTTCCACCGCGCGCGCCTCGTCGTTGACGGCGAGCGGGTGCCTGCACCTGCTTGCTAGATGGCATTCCCTCTGGGGGTGTTTTTGAAGGGGAGGTGGCGCCACACGCGTGCGGTGGCGGGTGCGGTGTGGTCGCTGAGTAGAGTGCTGCGGTGGGTGTGCTACTAGCCCCGCTTCCGGTGGTCTGGGGGAGGGCTTTTTGGTCCCTTCATGGTTTTATACCTTGGGTCCGCCCTCTGGCCATTTGAGGGGCTGGGTGTGCAGCCTGCACAGTGGTGCTGCTTGCTTGGCGCCTGCCACCAAGTGTGGATGGCGTTACCGTGGGCTACTTGTAGCTTGACCTTTTGTGGGCCTTCAGCCTTGTTTCTCTAAGTCCCACTGGAGCTTTGGAACCGTACGTGTGACCGCCAGAAGTGGATTGTAAAACTCTCATCATCTCATCATCATCACCACGGCGGTCAAGTTACAGTTACAGTTACATCGGCTTTCCAGCAAAGACTACCTCTAGTCCTAGTACCACCGCCTAGACCCAAGTCCAGTTCTGGCCCTAACAATTACTTGTGAGGGGCGGTAGCCACCAGCCGGCTGCCTGCCAACGTGTAGTCCCAGAGCAAAAAGGAGAGCTATTGTGCGACGCCTCCAAAATAGGTCCTAACTGCTTCTAGGGGATAGGGGGTCAAGTGGCGCTTGCCAATCTACTTGACCGCCGTGGTGGAGGGGCCGGCGCCTGAGGGGCAGCCGGACCGTACACCACGGCTCTCCACCCGACCCTATCCTGAGCACGCTCAAACGCCGTGTCCGAAAAAGTCTTCCAATCAGAACGAGTGCCACTAGTTTCGCCTAGCTGCTGAATCAGTAGCTTAAGAAAATAGTGTCGGGAGGAGGCTGGAGGCCGGCCTTGCTGCCGAGCCACATCCATTGTGCAGTCAAAAGTCGTACGAGGAAGACGAGAAGCCGGCATGCGCATCACATGGCCTAGCCACTGCATTGATCGCTTTGCCACAAGGCTCTCAATTGGCTCAGTGTCGCACGCCTGCCGAATATAAGTTAATCTGTGCCGGTCGACCAGGCGCACACCCAGAATGCGACGAAGGCAGTTAGAGTGGGCAACCTCCAATCGAGTCAGTTGTGTTTTAGTAGGGGCCCATGTTTCGCAGCCGTACAGAAAGTGGGGCAGCACGAAAGTGTTGTAAACCCGCATCTTAGACTGCACTTGCATCTTCTTGCTGGCCCAAATCTTATCAAAAGACGCAAACACGCCCAGCGCGCGACCGACACGCACACCGATCTCCTTTTCCACACCACCACTCTGGGTTATCCAACTCCCTAGATACTTAAATGCAGAGACGGTCTTCACTTCACCACCAGTCAGCGCAAACGTGGGCAGATCCGCGACAAAATCTGCTGGCAAAATCACCACTTCTGTCTTGGCGGCGTTGATTTGCATGCCAAAGCTAGAGGACACTTTGTCAAGGATTTTCAGCATAAGCGCCAACTGAGCTGGGTCATGCGAGAACAAACATAAATCGTCGGCATACATCAGCATTACTATGCGCTCAACCGACGACGACAACACAGAGCCGCCGGCTCGGGTCACGACTGACACGCCAGCCCCCTCTGGCATCATGTCTAGCGCCTTTTTCACTATGTGGTCAATAAAAACATTGAACAACACAGGAGCAATGACGCACCCCTGTCGCACACCAGACGACACGGGGAATTCGTGCCCGATTTTCCCAGCCAGCCGCACGGCAGCTGCGGTGTTGGTGTGAAGATCCTCCAACAGATCAATAATGTGCAGATGAACACTATATAATCTAAGGACTCTCCACAGTGCCGCACGGTTTATGCAATCGTAAGCTTTAGAATAGTCGACAAATGCCACAGCCATGCATTGTTTGTACTCGGCATGTGCCGCGCTCAGCGAGCGCAGAGTAAAAATTGCATCAACAGTGCCTCTGCTTTTTCTGAAACCACACTGAGCCTCATGCAACTGACCATCAACCTGCGTGGAGACGCGGTGCAGAAGTATGGCAGCGTACACTTTCCCGGCAATAGAGAGAAGGCTTATACCGCGGTAGTTACCAGGGGAGTCACGCGGACCCTTCCCCTTATATAACGGTGTGATAATAGCAGTTTTCCATTCCCTGGGGCTCTCCCCGACCGCCATACGGCGATGATGACCCGGTGGAGCCATGCGATGGCAGGTGGGCACCGCAACAGCATGGCGTCCAGCTGGTCACCGCCCGGAGCGGCGGCCGAGCGCAACGCTCGCACACACGCCTCCGTCTCAGCCAGGTCAGGGGGGCGCCCGTGCGCCTCGTCCACCTCTGTGGCGCGTGTGAGCTCAAACGCCGCTACATCGTTCTCCAGCTGGTTCAGGGTCTCGTCGCTGAGCTTGGTCTCCCCGCCATATAGCTTGTCGAATGACTCTGTCATGGCCTTCAGCACCCCGTCTGGACCGCTGTGCAGCGCGCCCGAGACGTCCCGCATGGCAGGTGGGATCTGATGGCTGCGGCTGCGGCCCGCCAGCCTGTCGCACGCGCGCGCAAACTGGCGCAGATTCTTCTTGCGTAGCATGTCTTGCGCCTCCGCCACCTGCTGGCCGATCCACCTCTCCCTGTCTCTCTGCACAGCTGCGTCGGCCGCGCGGTTGGCGCGGTTGCGCTCTCGTTTGGCAGCAGCAGACTTGCTCCTGAGCCATGCCGTGTGCGCGCGCTGCCGGGCGTCCATGAGCCGGAGGGTGCGCTGCGACAGAGTGAACTGCCAGCCGCGCCGCCGGCGGCTGCCGCGTGGAGCGAGGTGGTTGGTGGCCACCTCGCGAATGGCAGCAGCCATCGCGTCGTACTCCGCCTGGGCATCAGCGCCCTCGGGCGGCACGGCCTCCAGCAGCCCAAAGCGATCGGACAGCTGGAGGTTGAACTCACGACGGACAGCCGGGCGCCGCAGTTGTGAAGAGTCCCATGCGCGCCGCTGAGAGCCGCCTGCATGGCGGGAGGCTCGCATGCGGAGGCGCATGGACAGTACCACCATGCAGTGATCGCTGTCCCAGGTTGGGCTCCTACGCACCCTACAGTCTGTCACCGCATGCGTGCGGCGGCGCGCGACCAGGATGTAGTCCTTGACGCTGTGCAGGCGGCGCACAGAGCATGCATGCCGTCTGCTCTGTGCAACAGCCATGGGGCTGATGTGGGTGTACTGGTGCTCAGGCCTGTGGGGGTAGAGAGTGTTGGCAGCGCGCAGGCTGCAAGCAGTGGCAGTGTCAAGGAGCAGGCGACCGTTCCTGCTGGCCACCGCTGGCTCCGTGAGGGGCAGGTGCTTGCCAACGCATTCGTGGTCGGACACCGAATCCCTCCCCACTGCTGCATAGAAATCACCTGCCACGATGAGCAGATCGCGCTTGTCGTTGGCCTTGTCCGCGAGCGCCGCTACTCGAAGGTAGAAGTCGCCAGCCTCCTCGTCGCTCGCTGCCTCCGTTGGACTGTAGGCGCTGACGATGGTGATCATCTGCCCACGGTCCGCTGCAAAGCGGGCCTGGATGAGGCGGTCGGACACCGCCTCCCAGGAGACGAGTGCCGATGCCCATGCAGGGGACAACAGCAAGCCCACCCCACGCTGCCGGTGCTCCCCACCCGACCATAGCAGCGTCCACGACGTGTCGCCCGTAGCCACTTGCGCCTCCCCGGAGCCGGTCCTGCGCAGCTCCTGAAGCGCTGCAACACCGACGCTAAGCTTGGCGCAATCTTGCACCAGACTCGCCAGTTTGACCAGTCCCTCGTCCTCTGCAGGACATGTCCGCACGTTGAACGTAGCCACTCTGGTGTTCTGATTGACGACTTGGACGCGTCGCCAGGCGTGCCCCGCTACACGCGGGGACTGGGCAGGAAAAGGCTGCATGCATGGGGTGCCTTGTTTCCCCTTTGCTCGCATCCGCGGCCAGCCAGCTCAAGTCCGCGAGGCGTCCTTGGCCGTCTGTGATGCCGGGCCGGTATGCCCTCCTTGGGTTGGCTCTACGCTACAGGGTCATCGGACTCGCGTCGTCGACACCTGGATCGCAGCGCGCCCGGGGGGTTGCCACCCCCCCGAGCGCACTAGTAGAACGTAGAAGCGGTGTGTTGGACTGTGTTGGGCGCGCACACTCTCCAAACTCTCGCGGCGCCATGCAGATTTTGTGGCACGCTCCCTTTTGTTTGTGCGGCGGTCAAGTAGATTGGCAAGCGCCACTTGACCCCCTATCCCCTAGAAGCAGTTAGGACCTATTTTGGAGGCGTCGCACAATAGCTCTCCTTTTTGCTCTGGGACTACACGTTGGCAGGCAGCCGGCTGGTGGCTACCGCCCCTCACAAGTCGTTGTTAGGGCCAGAACTGGACTTGGGTCTAGGCGGTGGTACTAGGACTAGAGGTAGTCTTTGCTGGAAAGCCGATGTAACTGTAACTGCATCAGTGGAGGTCTAGAAAACACAATCCCAGCTGGGAATGTGGTAGCCTGCAGGCTTGTCGACCCTAGCTGTGCCCCCACACGAGGAGGCGGCCAACACACTTTCAAAACTGTGCAGCAGCGCTTCGGGGCCTCTGGGGCTCCCGGGCTTTGGGGCTTTGGCTGTTTGCACGGCTTCTGGGCTTCTGGACTGCAGTGCTCCTGGGCTTCAGGGCTTTGGGGGCACGGGGGCTCATTTGACAAAGGGAGTGTCGCATAAGGCGCTCTGCATGGTTGAGGCGCCAAGAGCCTCGACTTACCAAGTAGTAAGCCTGCCTGCAGTTGCCGCTGTGAGTGGCAGCCGCCAACCACGGTCGGGAGGTGGCGCATGGCCACCTTCTTACCACGGTCGGAAAATGGTTCCGACATAGCTTCTTACCATCATGGTAATCATTGCCATGATGGTCGGTAGCTGCACTCTTGGGGGTATCTTAGGCAGCCCTATTCGCCCCAAGGCAGTCCCCATGTACATGTATATGTAAAGTGCCATCGTGCTGTAACACGTAACGACCATCCTTGTCTTTCGACCGAGCCAGCCAGCCTCAACACAGCGAGTCAGGCTACCCTTGCCCTCTAGAGGCAGATCTGCGCGCATGCGGATCGTCGTCCCCTCCGCACCCCTGCTTGCGCCTGCACCTCCTCCATCCTCCACTGTGCACTCGCACGCACCCTCACCCCCGTCCGCTAGTGCGTGAACCCATCCGTGGGAGACTCTTCACGCTTAGCACCTCACGGACATATACCTAGCTTAGTGCGTCGGGTTCTTACGGGCCCCGCCCTTCGCAGTAGCTAAGCTAGACCCGACGTCCCGTGGCATCATTTGTGTCACATGCCCCGACCGACCGGCTCTCACTACCAGTAGCCAGCCACCCGTGTGTAGTGCTCAGGCGGTATATGCCGAGCAAAGTCGAACACGCACACACAAATGTAAAATGAATCATCAGCATCATTGATTGCGTGGCAGGAGGAGCCTGCGTGGTAACAGCATGGGCGTCGCGACGCAGCTCTTGGACGCACCGCAGTGACCGATACATCGGATTTGATGGCAAGGGGAGGACGAACAGAGCTGTGGCATACGCTGACAGGGGAGGGGGGCACATACCAGACATTAATTCAGACCAGTCTGAGAGAGGACAATCCCTCTCGGATCTAGCGATTCGATCAGGGGTGGAAGAACTTCTGCTGGGACACTCACTTATCTCAGGAAAGACGCCCAGAAGCGGCATATGGTGGTGCCAAGGAGAGCCCTGAGGGCGCTAGGCGTGGGCAGCGGTGGGTGCATTCTGTTGTGTAGTGCCTGCATGCGCGAACCACACACTTAGGCAACACTTAGGGGGGGTCACACACACACACAAAGTGCGTGGAGAGCACCCAGGTGCACAAAGGGTGGTCTCATGCATGGGCGTCTCGAGGAATTGACATGGCATCAAGTAGGCTGGTACTCTGAGTAGCCTGCTCAGACAGTGCTCAGACAGGATGAGGGCGTGGTGGACAAGTGTGGCTGGTTGAGACAAGTGGGCGGTTGTATTTTGTGTTACATGGGTCCCAACCTCTGATGTAGGAAGCGCGCCTCTTATAGGGCCTTGGTCTCAGAATTTGTGACTGCATGAGAGACGAAAGCATGTGGGGCCACAGCAAATGCGAGACGGCAAGTGGGGCGAAAGTGTGCGGGACTACATGTGAGAGAGAGAGACGAAAGCATGTGGGAGTAAAGTGTGTGTAGCTCCTGCAATTCAGGCTGTATAACGTCGAGGCTCGATCAGTTAGAAACATGGGTCGGCGCAGTAATTAGGTCAGAGTAGGCCTGCGCGCGCCTGCCCAAATTCAACGCCCCAGAAGAAATGCACCTGAAAAAACTGGTGTGTCCAAAAACAGTTGTCTGAGCAAAGTCTGAGCAAAGTCCCTTTGGACACTTCAGAGAGCAATGTGCGCGCGGTCGCACGGATGCTGCTTCACAAAGAATCATGGCATGGAAAGCGTGGATACAAAGAGCTTATTGTTCGCGGCGTGCACACAAGGGGATCGCGCGGGCGGTGTCTCCCACGTGCGTCACGGAAGCGGCGTTGGCGCGGCCCACTCCGCGCACATGGGCGCGGCTCGCGGCGCAGCTGCCCTCGCACGACATCCACACAAGTATGGCGTTTTTGTTTAGGGATGGAGGGATGCGGGTTTGGGATTGTAAGAAGCCAGGACTAAGGGATTTGGACAGCCCCTGGAGGACCTGTTATACTTTTTCGGAAAGTGGCGGGAAGCAGAGTGCGGGCGCGATCAGCCCGCCATGCTCAACCGGGGAGCGGGCGATGAGGATGCCAGCATCACCCGGTGTTGATGAGGAGGCCGACGCCCTATGTCGGCGCCCCTCCGCCTCGAATGCACGTCGCAGCCCGTGGAAAGGAGTCGCCACGGGGACCACCGCACGGCCTGCTTCTGTGCACGCAAGTGCTATCGCTCTCTCATCAAATGCATTGCAAAGTATGAAGAAGGGCATGATGAGGAAGTGATGTGGAAGGCTGTGATGTGGAAGACCGTGATTTGTGGTGGGCAGCTTAAGCTGCCCAAGCTTGGGGAGCAGGGGGCATGCAGGCCTGCGCCCCCCCACGTCTTGAGGGTGTGAGCGCGAGACCATCATTGTGCCATCAGGCCTCGCCGCCCTCCGTGGCCCTCCACGGCCCTGCCTGGGCCTCTGGGAGGACCTGGCTGCCGCTGCTGCCACTGATGCCGGATGAAGCATCCACTGACGCATCCTTGCTGGGCTGGGGCCTTGCCTCGGGGTTCACCGCTCCCGCAGCTGCAGCCTGCTGGAGACCTGCGCCTGCTTGGGGCGCGTGCTCGGAGCTGCCGTGGAGCAGGATCGCCGAGTCGCCGTGCGCGCCTCCGCCCCCGTGCGCGCCGGCAGCGGCCATGTGCGTGGGGTCCGCGCTGCTGCGCGAGTGGCCGGGGCTCCCATGCGCGCCGTCGCCCGCCGCCCCCGCGCGCAGGGCGCAGGGCATGGATGAGCGCAGCTGCGCCCCCAGCACTCCCGAGTTGCGGCCGTGACTCAGCAACTTCTCATGCGCATGCGCATACAGCAGCTGCAGCATCGTGGCCATGTACGGCGCGACGGGTTCGCGCGCGTCGTCGCCGCCGCCGCCGTCGGCGTGCGTGCCCGCCGCCGAGATGCGCCTGCCCGCGCCACTGAACAGCGTGGCCATGCGCGCGCCAGCGGCGCTCGCGTCCGCGTGGCTCGGCGGCAGCAGGGAGCCACACGGATTGTGCGTGTGCGAGCGCCGCAGCGGCTCGGCGTCGTGCGTCGCGTTGCTGGGGGCGCTCGCGCGCACGCCATCGCTGTCATCGTGGCCGCCGCTGCCGTCGTCGCTGTCAGGCACCGCAGCGATGGTGACAGGTGAGGGGCCCGGAAAGGCGCTCCGACGCCCATACGTGGGGATCGCGCGTAGCGTGCTGCCAGGCCGGCTCTCACCCGCGCCCACGCCGTAGGCCTCGAGCTGGCAGTTGTTCATCTTCCGGATCTCCGCCCAGCGGCTAGGCTCGGCCTGCGGCTGTGACAGCGGGTCGGGCGGGATGGATGGGTGGGCGGGTGGGTATGGGAGGGGTGGAGATACCGAGGCCGAGGGCGAGGATGAGAGGGCGCGCGGCAGGCGTGGTTGCGCCGCGCTCGAGCGCACAAACGCGCACACGCACACGCACACATGCACGCACACGCACACACACACGCACACGCACGCACGCGCACACCTGGCCCATTGCCTTGCCTCCCGTGATCTGCCCCGCCGACATTGCTGCCGATGGGCGCGAGGCTTTGTGCAAGAAGCTTGATGAGGGAATGCCTGCACGCACGGGTTCAGGGCACGTACGAATCAGTGATCCCCCCGCAAGCCGTATACCGCTCAGGGCCGGATTTCCAATTTCCCATTTCCGAGAAATCCAACCCACACTTGGTGGGGAGAGGGCGCGTTGGAGAGCAGCACAACGGCATGCGTGGCGTGAACACCCGCTATGTATGGGGGTGAGCAATCAAAGCAATCAAAGTTGCTCGATCCGGGAAAAAATCAATACCTCAACTCCTTTACAGGGGTGGGTGGTTGCCTGCGTTGGGGAGTGTGGGGGCAGGCGAGCGGCGCACGCACCGACGCTGCTGGTGGTGGCAAAAAACGCCGCCCTTTCACGCACACACACACACACACACGCACGCACAAATTGCGAGACCCTCTTCCCCCTCACCTGTCACCCCACCGGGGCCCGAGAAGTGCAAGGCTCCGCCCTTGCCCGAGCCGTGCTCCCTGTACGAAGGGGTCGCCATGGCGAGCGGTGGCCACGCGCTAGCGGCGGCGGCGGCGCGCGCGGACGCGCCGGTGGCGGTGCGCGAAATCGACTGGGAGGAGCTGCCGCCGTCGTTGCTCGGGCCACCGCCGGTGTCGCTGCGTGCAGGGGAGGGAGGGGGGGGGCATGCACGTGCGCGTGGGCGGGTGTGGGTGTGGTATACCTGGGGTCTGCCTCTGACTGTTTCAGAGCTGAGTGTGCTGCCTGGCTGACGTGCTGCTTTCTAGGTGCCCGCCGCCGCGTGTGGGTGGCGCTGGCGCGGGGTTCCCCGCTTTGGGCCTTGTGGCAGGACTCCTGCTTTGATTGATCCTGCTGGAAGTCTGGAACTGATTGTGACCGCCGGCCTGTGATTGTGAAACCCTCTTGTTGTATATGTCGATTCTGCGGTCCGCCAGACGCCTGTGTCGGCGTAGTCGACCTGCTTGCTTGCGCACCCTAGAGAAGAGGCCTGCAGTTGTCAACAATTCTGTTTACGCGTGTGCACACGGGGCGGGGAGCGGTGGGGGGCGGGGGAGGGGGTGGGGAGAGGACGGGTTGGCTGGCAGGGCAGGTGCACCGTGTCGCTGCGGGGCAGGGAGGAGGAGGGTGACTAAGCGTGTCGCTGAGTGCCGAGTGCCCTGTCTAGCTCCAGCCCCAAACCGCTAGCCCCCCCACCACCAGTGTGGTGGGGCCCCAGTCACTGAGTGGAGTGGGCCCCCCCATCCCCAGCAACCCGTCTGTAGTGCTCGGGCGCTCCACGCCAAGCGAGGTCGAATGCGCTGCCTGTAGGTGCGCCACACGATTGTAAGAAACAACAACAACAACAATAACAACAACAACAGTCGCTCGCTGTGCGCCACTGCCGCGCCAAACAAACCTTGGCGTTACGCCCGCGAGCGCAGCGCCGCCGGAGCCGCCGGCGCTGACAGAGTCGAGTCCCTCCGCAAAGCGTGCGATGTGAGCCGGCGTCCTGGAGGGCCTGCAGGCCGTTTGGGGGGGGGGTGCAGGTCGTGTGTGTGTGTGTGTGGCAGTGCATTTGAAGGCCGTGCGGGGGAGAGTGTAGGCTGTGAGGGGAAGGTGTACTGCGTTTTTGAAGTGTGTGAGTGTGGCTGCCGCAGACAGAGTGAACCTCTTTGCGTGCGTGCGTACATGCGTGTGCGTGGCTGCTTGAGTGTGCGCGTGCGCCCGTGTGTGTTGCGTGCAGAGGGCATCGACCCCACGCCCGCACCCAGAGTGGCCGTCCTCCGGCTTTGACAGCTCCACACGCAGCACCGGGCGCCGCCGCGGCGCCGCCGTCGCACCCGGCTCGCCGGCGGCGGCGGCGGCGGCAGCTGCACCCGCAGCAGCGGCAGCAGCGGCAGCAGCAGCGAGCCAGCCAAAGGGCGCCTCCGGCAGCAGCTGTTGCAACGCGCTGCTGGCGTCGGCAGGGGCGATGGCCACCGCAGCAGCAGCCGCAGCAGCAGCCGCCGCCGCCACAGCAGCTGCAACAGCGCTAGCAGACGTGTTGCTAGAGGGCGCCGCCTGCAGCAGCTGTTGCAACGCGCTCCTGGCGTTGGGCAGCGGCTGCAGGAGCTTGAGGTCGCCATCGTCCGGCTGGCGCATGGACGACGCCATGAGGCCCTCGCCCTGCGTTGGGTGGGCGGGAGTGGGGTGGGTGGGGCACGTGGGATGGCGGGGTGGATGGGGTGGGTGGGGCATATGTGGGATTCATGGGATGCCTGTAGCAGACAGACCTAACTTGGCTGTGTATGTAACACTACTTGAATGGACCAACCAACGAGTCCCCTAGGATAACCCTGCGACTCTTTTGGTCAGTAACATGACAGTGTCACGGTGCCTGAAGTATACACCTGATGGTCGCACCTTGGCACGCACGCGCAACGCTTTATGAGCAGCAGCGCGAATGTTGGCTCACGCACCCGGCACGCACACACACACACGCACACAAACCACACCTTGACTTGCACGCTAGCAGCGGCAGGAGCAGCAGCAGCAGCAGCGGCTGCAGCAGCGGCGGCGGCAGTAGCGGCAGCAGCGGCTGCAGCAGCGGCAGCGTCAGGAGTAGCTGCAGCAGCAGCAGCGGCTGCAGCAGCGGCTGCAGCAGCAGCGGCGGCGGTAGCGGCTGCAGCAGCGTCAGCGTCAGGAGTGGCGGCGGCAGCAGCGGCCGCAGCAGCGGCGGCAGCGGCCGCGGCAGGAGCGGCGGCGGCAGCGGCGGCGCCAGCGGCGGCAGACCGGCCCCCCCCCCCCCGCTCGCGGTGTTGGGCGTGCAGGCGTTGATGCTGTCCAGTTCTGCGAGCATGAGCTCGTGGTTGCCGTCGGCGGGACAGTAGCTGTACGAGTGCATCAGGCCCTTGCCCTGTTGATTGGGTGTGCGGGTGGGTGGAATAGAGAGAGAGAGTGAGAGAGAGGGAAAGAGTGAGAATGTGAGAGTCTGCAAGGTCGCATCCGACTGCAGGGCCACGTGTGACGAGGCGGGCGTGAGTTGGCGTGACGGTGCATGTGCAACGCCACCAGGCCTTTGCCCTGTTGGGTTGGTGGGCGGGTGGGTGGCAGAAGGAGTGGGAGAGACGAAGAGAGAGAGACAGAGGCAGATCACAAGGTCGCGTTTGGCTGCAGGGCCGCGCGTGACAAGGCGGGCGTGAGGCGGCGTGACAATGCATGTGCAACGCCACCAGGCTCTTGCCCTGTTGGGTTGGTGGGCGGGTGGGTGACAGAAAGAGTGGGAGAGACGAAGAGAGAGAGACAGAGGCAGATCACAAGGTCGTATTTGGCTGCACGGCCGCGCGTGACAAGGCGGGCGTGAGTCGGCGTGACGGTGCATGTGCAACGCTACCAGGCCCTTGCCCTGTTGGGTTGGTGGGCGGGTGGGTGGCAGAAAGAGTGAGAGAGAGTGAGAGAGAGACAGAGAGAGAGAGATTGCAAGGTCGTATTTGGCTGCAGGGCCGCGCGTGACGAGGCGGGCGTGAGTCGGCGTGACGGTGCATGTGCAACACCACCAGGCTCCTGCCCTGTTGGGTTCGTGGGTGGGTGGGTGGCAGAAAGAGTGAGAGAGAGAGAGAGAGAGAGAAAGAGAGAGAGATAGAGACGCCACAAGGTCGCGTTTGGCTGCAGGGCCGCGCGTGACAAGGCGGGCGCGAGGCGGCGTGACGGTGCATGTGCAACGCCACCAGGCTCTTGCCCTGTTGGGTTAATGGGCGGGTGGGTGACAGAAAGAGTGGGAGAGAGAGAGAGAGAGAGAGAGAGAGTGAGAGAGAGAGAGAGAGTGAGAGAGAGAGAGAGTCTGCAAGGTCGTATTGGGTTGCAGGGCCGCGCGTGAAGGCGGGCGTGAGTCGGAACGGTGCACGTGCAACGCCATGAGGCGCTTGCCCTGGGAACACACGCAGAGCAGGCGCAGGGTTTTAGGCAAAGCAGGCGCAGCGTTTTATAATGGGGGTGGTGGGTAGAGGGAGCGGTGGCAGACAGACTGGTACACGCGAGTGCAAGTCGCGGCGGAAGATTTTGGGCTACACGGGTGCACCAACCACAATTCCAACTCCTGAGGCGCAAAAGTGCAGGCGGTCATAACGCTTGAGGCGGTCAGGGGTGCGCCTCAGCGTTGGTGGGCGCCTAAGGCGGTGGGGTGGCGCCTGAGGCTGTCGGGGGTAACGCCTCAATGCAACGCCTCAGGCGTCGGGGGTGTTCTTGCAGCGCCTAAGGCGCCGCCTGATCTGCGCAAGTAAGGGCGTCACCTGGGACGCCACCTCAGACGTTGGAAATGTGGTAGAGATGATTCATCCCTATCATCCCAGGATGATTCAGGAGCGTGCTGCCTCAGTCATTGTCGAGAGTGTGGACATGGGCTTGCATGCCGTGCCCTCTTTGGGCACGCATCCCTCTTGGGGATCTCAGTCCGTGTTGGTAGTATTTGTTTGCGGCTCGCCAAAACGCGGGAGTGTGCTGGGGGCTGGTGTGCAAGCCTCGCTGGCTAGAGAATATGAACTCCTGTGCCTTGTGTTTTTACTTAGGGCTTCTGAGCACCAGAGCAAACACACACGCGCGCACACACGCACACACACACACACACCTTGACCTGCACGCCGCCTGTCGGCCGAAAGCACGCCCGCGCCGCGCCCTCGAGCAGCGCGTACGTCGCCTCTGAGATGTGGATGCACCCGGCCTTCCCGGTCGACTCCATGCGCGACGACGTGTTCATCGCGTCGCCGTAGATGCTGCAGCAGGGGATTGTGGGAGTCAGGTTTCAGCGTTTGGGTGGGTGGGGGGAGGCTGTCTTGTGACCAATTTACACCAAAGAGCAGGTGAGAACAAGGAGTGAGCCCCTCATGAGAACACACACACGCACACACACTCACACACACACACACACACACACGCCCCTGGTGAACCTCTGGTGAACCCCTGGTGAGAACACACACACACACACACACACACAGAGAGTGTGGGTGGGTAGTTTGGGTGGATTCAGGTTTTGTTTTTTTTGTAGAGGGGGGGGGGAGGCTGTCCCCTGACCAATCCACACCAAAGAGTTGGTGAGAACACACACTCGCAAGCACACACGCACGCACACACACACGCACACACACACATGGTCCCGTACCTGAACTTGAGATTCTTGGCTCCGGTGAGCCCCGACACGACTGCGGCAGCGTGCGTGGGTGTGCGTGTGTGTGAGAAGAAGAGGAAAAGGAACGTGGAGGCTGAAATGTGGCCTCATGGTCATGTGCGCCACAGACACCGCAATTGCGGCAGTGTGCGTGTGTGTGTGAGATCTGGCTCTCTCAAGAGAGAGAATGCGAGAGGGGCCGGCAAACAGGGGCTGGCAGCGACCAATGTTGCTGCTACCAATGCAACTGCTGCCAATGCTACTGCTGTGTGCGCGCACTTTCCAGGACTTTCCTGCTGACTGTGCACTGACGTGTGCGTGCTTTCCATGACTTTCTTGCTGACTGTGCTGTGCGCACACGCGCGCGCTTTCCATGACTTTCCTGCCGACTGTGCACACACGCGCGCGTGCTTTCCAGGATTTTCCTGCTGACTGTGCATGCGCTCTCCAGGACTTTCCTGCTATACAAGCGCGCTTTCCAAGACCTTCCTGGTGGTTCAAGCGCGCGTGTTTCCAGTTCTGTCCTGCTGACTGTGCACGCATGCGCGATGTCCAGGACGGTCTCTCAATGGGGCATACATGTATTTCTCAGTGCTTCAAACTGCCCCCCCCCCCCCGTAATCCCTCAGCTCACTCAGGTCTGTACAGTTCAAGACTTTACGGCCTATATACTACAGTAGCCTCTGCTGCCACTACGGTGGAGGCCTAGGGGACACGACCCCGCGGGCTTGTGAACCCCCGCCGTGCCCCCACGGGGAGGAGTCAGGACTGGGGGCCGAGTGCCCTGTCTAGGTCTAGCCCGATCCACTAGCCCCCCCATCAACAATAGCCAGCCACCCGTATGTAGCGCTCGGGCGCTCTGTGCGCCAAGCAAGGTCGCATACGCTACCTGTTGGGTGCGTCACACACGAGTGTAAAATCCATCATCATCAAAGTGTTTGTTTGTCTGACAGTCACCAGTGACCACTGACTGTGCAATCAACCACACACACACACACACACACACACACAACACTACGCGGCTGACTTCTTAGTTGCCTGCTTTGAGACACGCGCCACCTTGCACAGAAGTCACAATGGCATATGGCAGCTATGGATACAATTTTGAGAGCTGTCAACCTCTTTCCTAGGGCGCGCAGGCACAAGTCTAATACGCCATCACAGGCGTTCACCGACTGAACTATCCACCATCACACAGCGCCCCTCCTCAGTGTCTAATCGACCACACACTCACATACCCTCTTCAATTAAGAGTCCTCACCCGAGCCGGTGTGCATGCCGATGCGGATTTGGGTTAGCTGCCCGTTGTGCGGCATCGGCACCGTGTGTGCGTGGCGCATCAATGCGCGCGCAGCATCAAGCAGTGCGTGTGCGCCAGCGACCGGGTCCGGCTCTGGGTCAATTGTGCTGAAGCCCTGTGGGTGAGGGAGACAGTGAAAGAGTGAGAGTGAGAGTGAGTGAGTGAGCGTGAGCGTGAGCGTGAGCGTGAGAGTGAGAGTAAGAGTGAGAGCGAGAGTGAGTGAAAGAGAGAGCCTGCACTCGCCTCATTATCAGTCGTTGTCAGTGCGAGTGAGAGAGCGAGAGAGTTCTAGGCACGCGTTGGCAGGGCCCCATTACAAAACAAAACCTTTTGTCCCACACGGGCCACATGTGACAGCTTACACCATTTGTGTGTGCGAGAGATAAAGAGAGAGAGGCCCCTCGTTGTCAGTGAAAGTGAGAGAGTTGGAGCCAGCAAGTGAGTAAGTGCGCGTGCATGCATGTGTGAGACAGAGAGAGAGAGAGAGAGAGACATACTCGCCTCTTCGTCTGTCTTCATCAGCGCGGCGTCAAGAGAGTTGGAGCCAGCAAACGAGAAGGTGCGCGTGCATGCATATGTGAGATAGAGAGAGAGACACACTCGCCTCTTCGTCCGTCTTCATGAGCGACGCGATGACGATGTAGCAGTCGCCAGCGGTGTCGAGATTGTACACCTTGTGTTGGTTGCAGATGCTGTCGAAGCCTTGGAACAGCAGGTTGACGTACTCGAGCACCTGGTTGGTTGACAAGTGTGTGTGGGGGGGGGGAGACAGGGAGCTGACTGGGTAGTTGGTCGAAGCCTTGTAACAGCAGGTTGACGTACTCAGCACCTGGTTGGTTGGCAAGTGTGGGGGGGGAGCTGTTGGGCAGTTGGTCGAAGCGGTGGATCGACAGCTTGAGGCACTCAAACACCTGTGCAGAAGGCGGTTGGTGGGGGGGGGGCAGTTGGTTGGGCTTGCTTTGTCGAGGAGCGGGACACTGGCGGGACACGCAGTGATTGTATTTTCATTATTTTTAATTGATTGTCCCACAGCCGGATTTCTCTTTGACCGCGTTGACCAGTGACCTCCCGTTGAACGTCTGTCCTCATATATAGGTCATGTGAAAGCTCTTGACAAGCTCTCTCCCAGAGAGTCTGGCGGCCTCGTCAGACTACCAATCTAATCGATTAAGCTGTGTTCAAGGTCAAAGTGCAGCCGGAATACAGCAAAATGGCTGTGTAGAGCCAAAAAGGAAGTCATTGAGGACACGACACAACACAGCAGACACAAGCACGGCGTGCATCACACAGAGTGCAGCACAATCGCACACAACGCCGTGACCAAAACTGCCTGCCCGGCCGTTACCCAAACTGCCTGCCTGGCGGTGACCCAAACTGCCTGCCTGGCCATGACCCAAACTGCCTGCCCGGCCGTGACCCAAACTGCCTGCCCGGCTGTGACCAAAACTGCCTGCCCGGCCATGACCAAAATTGCCTGCCTGGCCGTGACCAAAACTGCCTGCCCGGCCGTGACCAACACTGCCTGCCCGGCCGTGACCAAAACTGCCTGCCTGCCGTGATCAAAACTGCCTGCCTGGCCGTGACCAAAACTGCCTGCCCGGCCGTGACCAAAACTGCCTGCCTGGCCGTGACCAAAACTGCCTGCCTGGCTGAGATCAAAACTGCCTGCCTGGCCGTGACCAAAACTGCCTGCCTGGCTGAGACCAAAACTTCCTGCCTGGCCGTGACCAAAACTGCCTGCCCGGCCGTGACCAAAGCTGCCTGCCTGGCCGTGACCAAAACTGCCTGCCTGGCCGAGACCAAAACTGCCTGCCCGGCAGACACAAAACCAACCATGTCGAGGGACAGGGCACAGCACAGTGCAGCCCAGCAACATCGAGGAACGACACACAGCGCAGCTCACGGCAGCAGCACAGCGCAGCACAGCTCACGGCATGTGGAACCGCATGCTGGCGGCCCATGGGGTGTGTCTTCACATACATGCCAGGTGAACCCAGGTCCTGACACACACCTCGTGCGCATAAACAGTGATGGCAGATGGCAGCTAGAAGTATAATTTTGACAGGTGCCGGCCTCTTTCCTAGGGTCTCTAGAGGAGGTCTCCTCAAACGCCATGAAAGCGTCCGACGGACCATGCTGCGGTTGCAGCTCCTTTGACATTGGCGTAAAGCCTGCAATGTTGCGGAACAACACACAACACAGCACAATGTGCAGTACAACGTGCAGCGCAAGGCCGCCTTGACGGGAGACGTAAGGGTGCGTTCCCATTCACGACCTAGAAGTTCCCTCTAACGTAGAAGAAGGGTGGGGAGCGACTTTGACTGAAGCGTTCTCGACGTAGGAGATGCTAGCGACGACGGATGAACGTCGTCTGTGACTAAAACAAAAAAAACACTTCTTCTAGACTGACTGAGGGACAGCTCGGGGGCGCTCTAGTGCGTCTACAAAACCTATAAGTTTTCTTGAAAACTTCTAAGAGTCCGAGTGGGAACACACCGTAAGGGGCAGTGGGCGAGGGCGCAGCGCACAGCACCGCACCTGATGTGGCTGCAGCTCGTTCGACATTTCAGTGAAGCCCACGATGTCGACGAACATGATCGACACTGCGGCGTGTGTTTTGAAGGGCCTCGGGGATTCAGGCAGTGTTGATGGGGTTCTTGTGCCCGGAGGGGAGATATGCCATGCCACGCGGCATGCGCCAACAGGAGCAGGAAAAAGGAGCAGGCTTTGCCATGCCATGCCATGCCATGCCATGCCATGCCATGCCATGCCATGCCATGCATGAGGCATGCAACATGGGGAGCAGGCAGAGCCCCATGCAAACAAAAGTTGGGCAGCCATGCACCTCGCCAGGCGGGGACCATTCCAGTTTCCAGCGCCAGACGGCTCTGCCGGCTTGGCTGGCCTCAAGGGAACGACTTTTCCTTTCTGCCCCTTGCCTGACACGTCCCTTAGGAACCTTTCTTTGGGGCAAGCTAGGCTGGCTTGCAGGAGCGGTAGTCTAGTTGGTGGGGAGCCGGTGTTTTGCTACACCATAGGGTTTAGGGTTTTAGGGCTTTAGGGTTTAAACCCTAAACTCTGGTCTGTTGGATCGGTAGGTTCCTGTAGTAAAATATATTAAAGCCCACGTAGATGGAGACCCCTTGTCCCTTGTCCCTTGCATTACTTGTGAAGATACCCGGAGACGTACCGTCTTCGTGCTGCTGCGCAAGCGCCTCGATGTTGCCGCCGCCGACCGCGCCGCCGCACATGAACTCGAGCACGTGGCGCGGGAACATGCTCTCAAGCATGGAGAGCTGCGTGGTGGGTGGCGTTTGGCGTTTGTCCATCGGGTTGAGGCTTTGGTTGCGGGTTAAGGGTTGCGGGTTATATATATAGCCTGGGAAGGGCATATACTGTAGGGCTTGAGGTTTAGAAAGGGTGTTCTCGAGCATGAAGAGCTGCGCGCAAGGGT
Organism: Chlamydomonas sp. UWO 241; assembly: GCA_016618255.1. Taxonomy (NCBI): domain Eukaryota; kingdom Viridiplantae; phylum Chlorophyta; class Chlorophyceae; order Chlamydomonadales; family Chlamydomonadaceae; genus Chlamydomonas; species Chlamydomonas priscui. The sequence continues at coordinate 1,258,870 of VFSX01000003.1, read as the reverse complement.
GGGGTGGGTGGGGTCTGGGGCTTGCGGTTGGGGTTGCCTGTAGAACACCCTTGCGAAGACAAGCGTGCGCCCCCAGTCAGATGTGCCATGCGCGGCCCGCACATCGCTCAAGAGGACATCAGAGCACGCACAGCCGCATCGCACGTGCGTCTCTTCAGCCTTCAGTATCAGCGTTGGCAGCTCCGCACATTTGCCCCCCCACCCCTTGCTCCCTTTCTACAAGCCCTCAAGAACCGACCCCCCCCCCTCCAGTCGCAGCACACCTGCTACACCATCCGCTTTGCCATGCGCATCTCACACACTGCCCGCCCCCCCCCCACCTCCCCCTCTACAAGCTCCAAGTACCGCTCTCCTCTCCCCCCCCTGCTCGCCATCCCTCCGCCATGCGCTTCTCACACACTCTGCCCCCCACCCCACCCCCACCCCCCCCTCTGCAAGCCCTCAAGTACCGCCACCCCTCCCCTCCCACCCCCAGCCGCAGCACACCTGTATCGCCATCAGCTTTGCCATGCGCATCCGCATCTCACGCACTGCCCGAACCCCCACCCCCCTGCCTCTCCCTCTACAAGCCCTCTCCCTCTACAAGCCCTTTCCCTCTAGAAGCCCTCTCCCTCTACAAGCCCTCCAAGTACCGCTCCTCTCCTCTCCTCTACCCTCCCCCCCCCCCAACCGCAGCCGCAGCTCACCTGCGTTGCCATAAGCTCTGCCATGCGCATCTCACGCACTGTCCGCCCCCTCCCCCCCCCTCCCCCAGCCGCAGCACCAGTGATTTCCTTTTCGGCTCTACACAGCCATTTAGCTGTGTGACGGCTGTACTTCGACCTTGCACACAGCTCAACCCATCCAGTGGATTGTTAGTCTGACAAGCCTGCCAGACAGAGCACATCAACAGCTTTCAAATGACCTATGTATGCGGACAAACGGTCAATGGGAGGTCAATGGTCAATGCGGTCAAAGCAAGATCCGGCTGTGGAATAATTAATTAAAAAATCATGAAAATGAAATCACTGGTGCATCATACCTGCGTCGCCGTCAGCTCCGCCATGCGCATCTCGCACACTATGCTGCTCGTGATGTCGGTCTGCACAAGCAGCAGGCTCTCTGCGCCAGTGAGGGGGTCGAGCACGGGCACCGCCTGCACCTCGTGGTAGCGCTTCTGCGATGTGTGTGTGTGTGTGAGAGAGAGAGTGAGAGAATGTGAGTGAGAAACACAGAGAGAGAGAGTGTGTGTGTGTGTGTGTGTGTGTGTTGAGCACGAGCGTCGCCTGTGCCTCGTGGTAGCAATCCTGCGGTGTGTGGGTGTGTGTGTGAATGAGAGAGAGAGAGAGAGACAGAGAAACAGGGAGACAGAGAGAGAGAAACGGGAGACAGAGAGACAGAGAGACAGAGACACAGAGAGACAGAAAGACAGAGAGACAGAGACACCGAGAGACCGAGAGACAGAGAGTGACAGAGAGAGTGTGTTGAGCACAGGCACCGTTTGCGCCTCATGGAAGCGCTCCTGCCATGGGCGTGCGGGTGCGTGGGGGAGCAAGTGCATCACCTTGCATCGCCTGATACACCCCACCCCCCACCCGCCAATACACACAAAGAAGCTCCAATACGACATGCCACCCATCATAGGTCATAGGTGTTTCATAGACTAAAATCGAGCCCCCCCCCCCCCAACACACACAAACACTCACACACACACACACACACACACGCGCGCGCGCGCACACACACCTGCTGCTCGAGCGGCACGTACGCGTGGCCGCCCTCGGCCGCCTCCTGCTCCGCATCCTCGTCCTGAATCACAGCGAGGAACTCGTACAGCGCGTACGCGTCCGCCACAGCTTCCGCTTCCGCTGTCGTCACGCCCAGCACGCCCGCTGCCACCGCCGCCGCGCCTTCAGCGCCCGCTAGCGCCGCCGCCGCGCCTACGGCGCCCGCTGCTGCTGCTGCCGCGCCCGCCGCGTTTGCTGCCGCTGCCGGTGCGTCCAGCGAGCCCGCAGCCGCTGCCGCCGCGCCTGCCGCGTCTGCTGCCGCTGTCGCCGTGTCCGCCGCGCCCGCTGCCGCTGCCGCCGCGCCCGCCGCATCTGCTGCCGCTGCCGCCGTGCCCGCCGCGCCCGCTGCCGCTGCGTCCAGCAAGCCCGCTGCCGCTGCCGCCGTGCCCGCCGCGCCCGCTGCCGCTGCCGGTGCGTTCAGCAAGCCCGCCGCAGCTGCCGCCGCGCCCACTGCGCCAGCTGCCGTCGCGCCCACCGCTGCCGCCGCCGCCGCGCCCACCGGGCCCGCCGCCGCCGCGCCCACCGCGCCAGCTGCCCCCGCGCCCACCGCTGCCGCCGCCGCCGCCGCCGCGTCGACCGCCGCAGCTGCCGCGCCCACTGCCGGCGCGCCCACGTGGCCCTCGAGCACCTCGGTAGAGTCGCGCACACTGGGGTTGTTTTGACTTGACGAATTGCCTTTGTGCCTGCGGGAGCAGCAGCAGCAGCAGCAGCAACAACATCGAGTGAGGAGGCGTGTGAGAGATTGTGTGTGTGTGTGTGTGGCCGTGCTGCTGCCCTTTCAGTCAGGGATCAGAGGGGGAGAGGCGCCGTGACGGCAAGGCTGAACAACCCAGGTGTCTGAGGGTAAGGACAGCAGCAGCAGCAGCAGCAGCCAGCCAGCCAGCAGCAGCAGCAGCAGCAACAAGCAGCAGCAGCAGCAGCAGCAGAAGCAGCAGCAAGCAGCAGCAAGCAGCTGCAAGCAGCAGCAACAAGCAGCAGCAGGAGCAAGCAGCAGCGCATGAGGGGGAGGGGGGGGCAAGTGTGTGCGTGTGTGTGTGCGTGTGGATTGCCTGTGTTTTTGCCTTTTATTTGGTCATCAACGTGCCGCTGCTCTCGCGACCTGCGGGTGGTGATGATGTAAGAAGCATTTAGGGCCGGGCCAGGGGCCGAGGGCCAGGGGCCGAGGGCCAGGGGCCGAGGGCCAGGGGCCGAGGGCCAGGGGCCGAGGGCCAGGGGCCGAGGGCCAGGGGCCGAGGGCCAGGGGCCGAGGGCCCGGGGCCGAGGGCCCGGGGCCGAGGGCCCGGGGCCGAGGGCCCGGGGCCGAGGGCCCGGGGCCGAGGGCCCGGGGCCGAGGGCCCGGGGCCCAGGGCCAGGGGCCGAGGGCCAGGGGCCGAGGGCCGGGGGCCGAGGGCCAGGGGCCGAGGGCCAGGGGCCGAGGGCCAGGGGCCGAGGGCCAGGGGCCGAGGGCCAGGGGCCGAGGGCCAGGGGCCGAGGGCCAGGGGCCGAGGGCCCGGGGCCGAGGGCCCGGGGCCGAGGGCCCGGGGCCGAGGGCCCGGGGCCGAGGGCCCGGGGCCGAGGGCCCGGGGCCGAGGGCCCGGGGCCGAGGGCCCGGGGCCCAGGGCCCGGGGCCGAGGGCCCGGGGCCCAGGGCCAGGGGCCCAGGGTTCAGGGGCCCAGGGTTCAGGGATCAGGGTTCAGGGTTAGGGTTCAGGGTTAGGGTTCAGGGTTCAGCGTTCAGGGTTCAGCGTTCAGGGTTCAGGGTTCAGGGTCAACGTTGTCTCTGCTGGGTGCGGCTGGATAGCTAGTGGTCTTGTTGGATCGGTAGAAGAGACCTAAGACCGCATATAAACCTGCAACTTGTTTGGTGCGGCTGGATAGCTATTGGTCTTGGTGGATTTGTAGCAGAGATCTAAGACACAGACGCATAGACACCTGCAACGTGTTTGGTACAGATGGATAGCTAGTGGTCTGGTGGATTGGTAGATGAGATCTTACCTGAGGACGCCCATGCAACCTGAAACGTGTGCTCGGTGCGGCAGCGGTACTGAGTGAGGGGGGAGGAGGGGGAGGGGAGGGGGGGGGGGCGCGAGTGTGTGCATGCGTGCGTACGTGCGTGCGTGTGTGGCAGCAAGGCGGCGTTGGTGGATCTCGCCATGTATGCCACGCACCACCACCCCGCCACCCACACACACACACACACACACACACGCGCACACACACACGCACGCACGCACGCACGCACGCAAGCACGCACGCAAGCACGCACACACAGGTAGCCTAGTAGGGGCCTACTTTGGACAGCTGCCCGCTTCTTCTCTAGTGTGCGCAAACACATGTCTAAAACCAAGTCTAAAAAGCAAGCATAGCGTCCGACAGGCTGCAAATTGACCCACACGCACGCACACACATGCACACACACACACACACACACACATGTGCATGCACGCACGCTTCAGCAGCTGCCGGTGCGCCCAGCAAGCGCGGTTTTGTCACTGCCCTCGTTGCTGCTGCTGCTGGCCATTGTCAACACACACAAACACACACGCACACGTGCACACGCACGCACACGCGCACACACGCACACGCCAGGGATTTCACTGGGGTCAGTCATCATTTCGTTCTTCCCCCGAAGAGGGTTTCCCGGTTTCATCGGGATTCCGGACTGCAGCCCGAAGAATCGCTTCGAAAAGTGAGAAAATCGACGATTTCACACTTTTCACGGAAACTTCGCCTCTACACGTCGGTTTTCATGAACCCACCCTCCCCAAAACCATCGGGAGCGCGCCCTTCGAGCACGCTTTATTTCGTTTCCCGATCGGGAAGGAAATCCCTGCCACACGCGCACACACGCGCACACGCGCACACACGCACGCACCCACACATACGCATGCACACACACGCACGCACCCACACATACGCATGCACACACACACACACGCACACCTGTGGCTGTTGGTGCGCCCAGCCAGCGACGCGAGGCTGCTGGCGCTGTTCTCGCTGCTCGCAATGTTATCGAGCATACATTGCATGCGAGTGCTTGGGGATCCGAAAGCCGTGCTGCGAGATGGGGCATGACACGGTGGAGCATGTGTGAGAGAGAGTGTGGAAGGTGGGTGGGAGGAGAGGGGGTAAATTACCAACGGGGGAAATTATCAATATATATTGAGCATGCACGAGCTTCCCACAGCCACCATGCAGCGTGCACGTAACCCTCCTTCCAGACTTAAGTTAGCCATGGTATGGAGCAGCCATACCCCGGGTCCCAGCCCAAGTGGCCCCTCCCTCTGGCTGGGGCAGGGCTGGGAAATTTGTACCTCTCATACACACCTCAGAGGCCCCCCACTTCGGCCAGTGGGGGGAGGGGGTCCACAGACGGAGGGAATGGACGGGCGAGCGAGCAGTCGCGCGCGCACATGCACCGCCACCGCCACCCACGTTCAGCAACACTCACACTGATATACACACGTAAACAAACAAACAAACAAAACAAGTAACAAGTAACACGGGGTTTCCAGGAAAGCAGGCTACTCTTCTACTAGAGACACCCGCCAATGCTCCAGCACACTTAGTACTAGAGTACCGCCGGCTCCCGGCCAATAGACTTCCGCTCCAGCCGGCTAGACTACCCCAAACAACGGTCTGAGAGACATGTCTGGCGAGGAGCATATAGGAGAGGACCTTCCTCAGGGTCACAGTAGTGGCTTTGTGGCCAGTCAAGCCGGCAGAGCCGACTGGCGCTGACTGGAACGTCCCCGCCTGGCAGTGCATGGCTGTCCAGCTCTCGTTTGCATGGGGCTCAGCCGGCGCCCCATGCCTCATGCATGACTAGGTCCCACCCTCCCAAGCAAACAACAGTTACAGTTACATCGGCTTTCCAGCAAAGACTACCTCTAGTCCTAGTACCACCGCCTAGACCCAAGTCCAATTCTGGCCCTAACAATTACTTGTGAGGGGCGGTAGCCACCAGCCGGCTGCCTGCCAACGTGTAGTCCCAGAGCAAAAAGGAGAGCTATTGTGCGACGCCTCCAAAATAGGTCCTAACTGCTTCTAGGGGATAGGGGGTCAAGTGGCGCTTGCCAATCTACTTGACCGCCGTGGTGGAGGGGCCGGCGCCTGAGGGGCAGCCGGACCGTACACCACGGCTCTCCACCCGACCCTATCCTGAGCACGCTCAAACGCCGTGTCCGAAAAAGTCTTCCAATCAGAACGAGTGCCACTAGTTTCGCCTAGCTGCTGAATCAGTAGCTTAAGAAAATAGTGTCGGGGGGAGGCTGGAGGCCGGCCTTGCTGCCGAGCCACATCCATTGTGCAGTCAAAAGTCGTACGAGGAAGACGAGAAGCCGGCATGCGCATCACATGGCCTAGCCACTGCATTGATCGCTTTGCCACAAGGCTCTCAATTGGCTCAGTGTCGCACGCCTGCCGAATACAAGTTAATATGTGCCGGTCGACCAGGCGCACACCCAGAATGCGACGAAGGCAGTTAGAGTGGGCAACTTCCAATTGAGTCAGTTGCGTATTAGTAGGGGCCCATGTTTCGCAGCCATACAGAAAGTGGGGCAGCACGAAAGTGTTGTAAACCCGCATCTTAGACATTTGACAAGCAAGCAAACAAACAAACAAACAAACAAAACACACACACACACACACACACACTCAAGCGCGCATGCGCGTGCACACCCTCCCCCCCCCTTCAAACGTGCATGGCAGCTGGGAGTTAACTGTTGACAGCTGCCGGCCTCTTCTCCAGCATACGCAACCACAGGTCGCATATACAGGTCTTGTACGCCAGAAAGACTGTGAAATGGACCACGCGTGCACACTCACTGGCTAGTCTCCCCCAACGCTGCCGTGCTGCTGCGCGTGAGCTGGCCTCCTCTCTAGTGTGCGCACGCACAGGCCTTATCACGCCAACACAGGCGTCCAGCAGAGCGTAAAATCGACCACCACGCGTGCGCACTCACTGGCCAGGCTCCCTCCGCGCCGCGTGCTGCTGCGCGTGAGCTGGCCTCCTCTCTAGGGCGCGCACGCACATGTCTATCACGCCAACACAGGCGTCCGACAGTGTGTAACATCGACCACCACGCGTGCGCACTCACTGGCCAGGATCCCTCCGCAACGCCGCGCTGCTGCGTGTGAGCTGGCCTCTTCTCTAGGAGCGCGCAAGCAAAGGTATCTGACGAGAATAGACAGCGTCCGACATACAGTAAATTCGACCACGCGTGCGCACTCACTGGCCAGGCTCCCTCCGCGCCGTCGTGCTGCTGCGCGTGAGCAGCCGCGGGGATGCAGCGCCGCCGCCGCCGGGGCTGTTCCACATGCTGCCGCCGCCCGTGCTGCCGACCGCCCCGCCCGCTGCGGGGCTAGGCTCTCGTTGCGCCGTCGTGCTGCTGCGCGTGAGCAGCCGGGGGGAGGCAGCGCCGCCGCCGCCGAGGCTGTTCCACACGCCGCCGCCGCCCGTGCCGCCCGCTGCGGGGTTGCGCGATGCGGGGTTGAGCGGCGAGGTGCGCGGCGACTGGTTGCTTGATGCGATGGGCTGCTGTCCGCTCTGTGAGGCAAGGGGTGAGGGGGGGGGGCAAGGTGGGGCAAGGGGTGAGGGGTGAGGGGGGCAAGGTGAGGACTGCCTGTTTGGGGCTTGGGGCTAAGGGTTGAGGGTAAAAGTCATGGGCTGCGGGTTGATGGTGAAAGGTTTGATGAGGAGAGAGATTAAGAGAGAGTACGAGAGAGTACGAGAGAGTGAGAGCGAGGGGGGAACAGGGGGGGGGCGAGAGGGCGAGCGGGGGGGGGGGGAGAGCGGCGAGGCGCAGCGCGGACAAGTGTGGTGTAGAGCGCGGTGCTGATGCAACCGGCAAAAAAGTGCGGCGCGGTGCGCGGCGACTGCCCGCTTGATGCGATAAGTTGCTCCTCCTGTAGGGCAGAGGGTTGGAAGGGCGAGTGGTGGATGCAACAGTCTGTGAGGCGTTGCTTGTGAGGGGTGCGGGTGGGAAGGTGACGCACCGCTGGGGGGTGGAGGGCAGGGGGGGGGAGTAGTGGGTGTTGCAGTCTGTGGGGCATCACGTTTGAGGAATGTGTGTGTGGGGGGGGCTGGCCACTGGGCGCGATGGGCTGCTGCCCATGTGGGGTAGAGGGCAGGGGGGGGGAGTGGTGGGTGCTCATTCTGTGGAGCATCACGTATGAGGAATGTGGGGGGGGGGGGGCGACTGGCCACTGGGCACGATGGGCTGCTGCCTATGTGGGGTGGAGAGCAGGGAGGGGGGCCAGTGGTGGGTGTGACAGTCTGTGCGGTGTCACTGGTGAGGGGTGCGGGTGGGAAGGCGACTCGTCGCTGAGGGGTTGAGGGCAGGGGGGGGGCGAGTGGCGGGTGTTACAGTTTGTGGGGCATCACGTTTGAGGAATGCAGGGGGGGGGTTGGCCACTGGGCACAATGGGCTGCTGCTCCTGTGGGGTGGAGGGCAGGGGGGGGGGGCGGGTGGTGGGTGTTACAGTCTGTGGGGCAGTGATTCCCCTGCGGGCCGTATACCGCTCCGAGCCGGATTTCCCATTTCCCAGAAAACCACCCCACACTTAGTGGGTGAGGGCGTGGAGCAATGCGTTGGAAAGTTCTTGCCGAGAGCAGCACAACGGCATGAATTGCATGTATACCCGCTGTGTATTGTGCCTGGTATGAGCGGTCAAAGTTGCTAGAGCCGGCAAAAACGTATTACTAAAATCCTTCCCAGGGACCACTGCTGTGGCGCATCACGGTGTGAGGGATACAGGGGGGAAGGTAAGGGCCGCTTGCCGCGGTGGGTTACCTGTCCAGTAGGGTGAAAGGCTGGGGGAGAGGGTGGCAGGAGGTGCAGAGCATGCGCAGCCTGAGAGAAAAGAGAGGGAGAAAGAGAGAAAAAAGAGGGAGAGAGAGAGGACGAGATTCAGCGGCGATTGCGCAGGGCGTCGGCGTCGGTGTCGCCCGCGTCCTGCATGTGTCCATGCATGGCGCACGCGTCAGTGCGAGCGAGCGTGCGTGTGTGAGAGATGATGCGCGTGTGTGCGTGAGAGGGAGAGATAATTTGCGCGCATGCGACCGCTCTCCCCCCCCACAAACACACATGCACAAACAGACTCGCACACGCACGCCCACCTTCCCGTGATCGTCGTCGCTCCACAACGGCCTGATCGCACCGCGCCCCCGCACGCTGGTGCGCGCGCCACCCTCGCCCCCGCCGCTGTCGCTGCCGCCGCCGCCAAGGCCGCCAAGGCTGCCGCGCGCCCCGTGCGCAGGCGCGTCAGCGGCGGGCAGCAGCGGCAGTGGCAGCTGCGCGAAGGTAGCGGGCGTGCTGCCCGCACGGGGCCGCGGGGCCTTGGGGCTGCCGCGCACGCTGCCGTCGTTGCCGCCGCCGTTGCCGCTGCCGCCAAACGCGAGCCCCAGAGCGCCGGGCACGCTGAACCTGCCAGTGACTGCGCCAGCGGGCTGTGCCACTGCGGCGCGCTCCGCCCCTGGCTCCCCACGGAGCCCCCGCGCGACGCGTGCGCGCGCGGGCACGTCGACCATGCGCTTCCAGGGATCCGACAGCAGCAGGCGCTCGCGCTCAAGCAGGCTGGCTCCTTCGCGCTGGCTGCGCCGCTGCGCCGCCCAGTTGGTCTGTTGCATTGCAGGTGAGCGGGTGGGCGAGCGGGTGAGCAAGCGGGCGGGCGGGCGGGCGGACGGGCGAGCAAGCGGGCGGGCGGGCGGGCGGGCGGGGAGGGCGGGTGAGTGCGTGAATGTGCGAGCACACAGCAGGCGCTGAGTCCCCCTCCCCCCCCACACACACACGCACCCACCCCCCCCCATACGCACCCACGCATGCACCCGCGCCCGCGCCCGCGCCCGCTCCCGCCCCCGCCCCGCCCCGCCCCCGCATAAACACACGCGCGCACACACCTGGAGGTGCGCCACCAGATCCTCCAGCACGCCCGGCTCCCCAAACAGAGTCGCGAGCACCTCACGGAAACCAATGTCCTCCATGGAGCTGCCAGCCAGAACGCCGTAATACGCCATGGATTGCCTGCCGGGGGGGGTGTGTGTGTTTGGGTTTGGGGTTTTGAGGCTTGAGGGTGGAGGGCATTCATGCCTCATGAGGTTTGGGGTTTTAAGGTTTCATCAATGCCAAGAGGCGGTAAGGCAGGCAGGCAGACAGGCAGGCAGGCAGGCAGACAGGCACGCAGGTAGGCAGGCATGACGTTGGGGGTGTTGAGGGTTCATCGATGCCTCGAGGTGGTAAGGCATGCAGGCAGGCAGGCAGGCAGGCAGGCAAGTGGAGGGCGGTAAGCACCATCGCATGGCAGAGGAGGGGAGCAGGAAGCACGCCTCAGTGCGCCATGAGGCTGCCTGCCTCTCTACATACAAAAGTGAGTAGGTGCAGGCAGGCGGTCAAAACCCTGGTAGGCTGGCGCACTGCGTGGCCTTGCGGGCTCTACTAGTAGAGCTCCCATAGACGTATAGTCTAGGCCTTAACTCACGCCCAGGGGTCCTCCGGGCGCGTACATACAAAAACTGTAAAAACAGGTGGTCAAAAGCGGTGAGCACCATGGCACTCCTCATATACCCCTGTAAAAAAAAAGCAAAAGGGTCCGCGGTGTGTGTCGATTACTCGGTGGCCCGTGCAACTAGCGTAACCAAGTCCCGTAGTGACGCTTTGCCTTGCCGATTAAATAATTTCAAGTAAGCGCTGGCAAGCCGGCGGGTCGATTTCTATAAGAAATATAGAAAATAGGCAAAAGCGCAAAAAGTGAAACAACTCGCCCATTCATGAAGTGCCCCTTTATAAAGGCAAAGCGTCTCTTTGGTAAGGCGTGCATTCTACCCCCCCCACACGCACCTGTTCTGCAGCAGCACGTGCCCCCACACAGAGCCATTGCCTCCGACGCTCAGGGGTTGGCTGCCCGGCGGCCCACCGCCGCCGCCGCCGCCGCCGCTCGCGCGCGCGCCCTCCGGCGCCAGCGACGCGTCGAGGTGCACCTCGAGCAGTGTGCACATTGAAGGCGACTGCGACATCATCTGCGCGGCGCGCACGTGCGCCTGCTGCACTACTTGCGCGCTGCGCGCCTGCCCGAGCGGGCCGAAGTCCCGGAGGGGCGGGGCCAGGAGCTCCACGCGGGACGACGTCAGCTGCGGGTGGGGGGGGAGGGGAGGGGGGAGGCATAAGGGGGGGGGGAAGAGGAGGGGGGGGGGAGATGTGAGGCAGTAGCCCAAGCGCCTGGGGAGAAGGGGAGGGGAGGGTGGAGATGTGGGGCAGCGCAACAATGGGGCTAGGAGCACCTGCCGTAGCATCAGCTGTGTGGAGTGGGTGGGGGCAGGCCCTGAGGGGGGGGAGGGGGGCAGATGTGAGGCAGTAGCCCAAGCGCCATATGTTGTCGAGTGGATCGGCAGTCGGATGCCCCCCCCCCCCTCCCCTCCCACGGCGTTGGTGATGTGGACGTGAGGAGGGAGATATGCAGTGCACATGCACGGCTGGCAATGCGCAGGAGCAGGTTGAGGCCCGTTCACTCACTTCGTGCTCAGCGGAAGAAGCACGTCGGGCGCGTAGGGGTGGGGTGGTCTGCGGCAGGGAGAACGCGCAGGGTGGTTTCTGTCTCAGCTATCTTCATCGTGTTCAGTTTGTCCCTACAGTCACGCGTGACCACGGAATGGGGTGGGTGGTCGGTGCCTGCTTGTCGGCTGCTACCCTAGCATGGAGATAACGTTGCGCATGCGGGGCATGCCATCACTGTAACAGCCACGCATGTCAAGTAAGGAGTTAGCACGAAGGGTGCCACATGTCAGACCAGCAAGTGGTCTGACATCTCGAGATCCGACCTTTTTAGAGCGGGAACCCGCACCCGGCTCTCTAGGATTGAAGGCCCAGTGGCTAAGGTTTTTAAATGTGACAGGCCGAGCTAGGCCAGTCACAATTACTCATCCCACACGCCTCCCACCTGGGCGGCCAGCCGCTGCAAGCCGATGGTAGCTGTCTGAAGGCGCTGATGGTGGCTGACCGGGAGGGTGAGCGGTCTGTGCCTGCTTGCCTGCGGCTAGCCCAGCGTGGAGATAACATTGCGCATGCGGGGCACGCCATCACTCATCCCACACGCCTCCCATTGGTAGGCTGGCGCGCTGTGTGGCCTTGCGGGCTCTACTAGTAGCTTGCGGGCTCCCCTAGACGTGAAGTCTAGGCTTTAACTCACGCCCCGGGGTCCTCCGGGCGCGTACATGTAAAAACTGTAAAATAAAATAAAACGCCTCCCACCTGGACGGCCGGCTGCTGCGTGCCGATGGTCGCTGCCCGAAGGCGCTGATGGTGGCTGCCACGAAGGGGCAGCAGTGGACGAGGGTGATGCTGCTGATGCCAGTGTTGCTGGTGGTGCTGCTGCAGCTGTGGGTGGGTGCTCGCAGACGTGGACGGCGGCGACTGCGCCGTGCTGGTGTGCAAGTAGCCACCAGGCATCAGCCGCACTGCAGACGGCGACCCACCCGAACTCGCCGACTGTGTTCACAGGGGAGGCAGAGGGGCGCGGGGGGAGGGGGGAGCATGTTGAGATGAGGCTGATCAAGCAGCGGTGAGGCCTGTGAGGCATTCTAGCGCTAGGATGCCTCACAGGCCTCACTGCAGCTTTATCAGCCTCATCTCAACAGAGCAGGGCGGGGTTCTGGTAAGGGGGCAGGCGAAGAAGGAGGGCTGAGCTTGCCACGCGCCTCACACCCCGTCCACGCCCACAAGCATGAGCGACGCAGCTCTGGACAGCCGCCCGCTGCCGCCTGCCGCCGCCCGCTGCTTGATCGTGATCGATGTCCCCCCCCATTCTGACGTACGCACGCCCACCCGCTTGCATAAGCGGCGCGGCCTTGATGAGAGTGGCCCCTCCTATGCCTCGGAAGACGGCCCCCCCCTCCCGCCTGGATGCCCCCCCCCTGCCCCCCCCCCCCCCGTCCCCTCCTGATGCACGCATGCACCCCTGTTTCTGCCATCTGCCACCCCTGCAATTCCACCTGCATGAGCAACGCGGCCTTGGCGAGCTGCCGCCTAGTGCCTTGGAAGACGGGCCCCAACTGGATGCGTCCCCCCCCTTCCCCCCCCCCTGCCCTCTCCACGTCCCCTCCTGATGCACGCAGTTCTGACTCTGCCATCTACCACCACTGCAATCCTTGCCTGCAGGAGCGATACGGCCTTGAGGAGCTGCCGCCTGGTGCCGCCCCCGCGCTCGATGATGCTCGCCGACTCGATCGACAGCAGCATGCCGAGGCCGCCGTCCCCTCCGCCTCCGACGCCCCCGCCGCCGCTGCCACCGCTGTCGGTTCCGGCCGCCCACTCGCCATGCACCGCGAGTGCGCGCGCCGCGAGCTCGTGCGCCGCAAGCGCTTGCGCTGCTTGCGGCCCGCCGCCATCGCGCGCGCCGCCGTGGCCCCCCGCCTCAAGCGACACTGACGAAGCTCGCCTTCGCGCGTTGTCGCGGCCCACCGCTTTGCTGGGCAGCGGGTGCGGGAGCAACGGCGGGCGGTGGTGCGCACTGTCACGGTCCCCGACGCTGCTGTGCGCCGGATACACCGGGTTCGCCGGTTGTGCCAGGTGCGCCGGGTGCGCCGGGTATGCCGGGTGCGCCGGGTGCGCCGGGTGTGGGAACGCCGGCGCACTGCTAGATTCCGCGGCGCTGCTGTGCGGCGGGTGCGGGAACGACGGCGCGCAGAGTTCGGGCAGCACGTGGGGGGGGCTCGCGCGGCGGAGGCCCGGCTCCGCGAAGAGCTGCGACGCGTGTGCACCAGAGTGTGAAGGGCGGGGGGAGCAGGGGCACGGGGCTTTCATGGGGAGCTCAAGCATGGGGCAGCGCAAAGAGCTGCATGGCATTTGTGCGGGGGAGGGGTGAAGCCAGGGGTGTAGTGACCTTCGGGGCCCTGGCGCGCGGTAGTCAGTAATGCCGAGGGTCTGTGTGAACAGCGCGCGCGGCATGCAGCAGGCCAGTGGTTTCCTCACTAGGCATCCGCCTATTCGGCTTCTATCAGGCTTCCCTCATATCCATATCAGCAAGGCCTCGTGTGGGATTCCTACAGGCGGGGGCGCGTCAGCGGAGCCACCGCCGGTCGTACACACCGTCAGGCACAGTGTTGGCCACATTGCGCCGCTGCGTGGGTCGCGCGTGAGCGTCGCCGCAACGACGACGCGGCACGACAGCGTTATGGGCAAGAACTCCAGCGGCGCCGCGGCCGAGGAAGCGCGCGTCGCCGCCGAGCCTGACGTCGGGGCCATGACCTCGAGCGCTGCCTCGGAGAGCAAGTCTGCGAACGCGGGCTCGTCGCGAATGAGGCTCAGAAGGCACGCCTGCGGTGGGGGAGGGAGGGGGGGCGGGGCGTGTGTGGGGTGGGGTGGGGGGCGCCTCCAGTGGCTCCCGCCCCCCTGGGTGTGCCAGCGCCATCCCTGCCTCTTTCCCTGCGACACCCACCACTACATTGACCTTTACCGGCAGCGTGGCGTCAGGTTGCAGGCAGCTCCCGCGTGCCCGGGTCCGCGTGCGACCGTGGCGCACCATCCACCATGCGCCGCCCCAACACACACACGCACACACACACACGCACACCCATGACCCTGCTACATCGATCCTTCCGTACCTGCGCGTGCTGCGCAGCGTCACGCTGCGAGCAGTCGCCGAGCAGCTCCCGCGCGTCCGGGTTTGCGTGTACCACGGTCGCGTGCAGCCACGCGGGCGCCTTGGATGCCGCAGAGTCCAGGAAGTTGTGCTGTGCTCGTGGAGGGGGCGGGGGGAGCAAGGTGTGTGTGTGTGTGTGTGTGTGTGTGTGTGCATGCATGCGCACGCGCACTCGCACACAGGAATAGTTGGACGCACATGCACACGCACACACGCGCACACGCACGCGCACACATGCACGCACTCGTGCAGAGTTGAAAGAGTGAAAGTGGCGGGACAGCCGGCTGCGCAGTGAGTTCCCTACCTCCGCCCTCACCGCCCCTGGTCCCTGTTGCACGTGTACGTGACCAGCGCTCGTCTGCGTTGCCACCGCAAACTCGAGCGCGCCCCGCTGCTCCGGGGCCAGCGTCGGCGCAACGAGTGCGGCCTGCTCGGGCGACAGCCGCCCTGGCAGCGGCAGCTCCAGCGGACGCAGCACGGCGCCGGCGACATGCCCGAGATTCGCGCCCAACGCCGCGCTGCTGCCGTACGCGGGCGTGAGGTGGAGCAGCAGGCGCGGCGGAGCAAGGGGGCTTGGGAGCAGAGCAAGCTCTGGCAGCGTGTCGGCAGGCGACGGCGAGCTCAACGCGGTGGCGAGAGCAGCGCCGCTGTGGTCCTGCACCACGCGGCAGAGCGGTAACGCTGGTGGTGCTGGCTGCTCGCAGAGCTGTGTGTGTGTGTGTGTGTGTGTGTGTGTGTGTGTGTGTGTGTGCGCGCGTGCGTCTGTGCGCATGCACCTGCCATGCAACCCGCCACCTGCCACCCATGCACGCCGCGCACGTGTACACGGTCGCCCAGCGGAGCAAGTGAGCATGCATTGCGTGGCTTTGGTAGCTATAGCCACTGTGGCCGGCTCGGAGCAGTTTCGAGACGTGATCCCCTCCAGATTTGCTTTAACTCCCAGCCGCACCAGCACAGACTCCGCCCGTGGTGCTGTGTCCACGCAATCTCCATCTCCATCTCCATCTCCATCGCCATCGCCATCGCCGGGATGGGAGGGCGCGGCAGCTGGTCCTGTGCTCGTAGTCTCTAGTTCGCTCCGCTCCGCAGAGGCACCCGCCTCGCGTGCCGGCGGCTGGCCTGTCTTAAAGCACGCCAGAAGGCGCATCGCGCCCTCCCACGCAAGCCCGCCGTTGTTCAGCCCGTTCAGGACGAGCTCTATTCAGGTTATCAGCATGCGTGCACCCCGCGGCCCTGCAGTTCGCCCAGGTGCTGGTCCGAAGCCAAGTGCAAAGCTCTAATACTCGTCCTCAATGGCGTCCGCTGCACAGATTTGGGTGATTTGGGCGTTCAAAGTGTGACAGCTGTAACATGCTCTTTAGACCCCTAAAACCGGTAGCGGAAGCGGCGGCACACACTCGGCGTACCTGCAGGTCGAGCAGCGGCACGCAGCAGGAGAATGCAGCAGCACCTGGGCAGGTGATGATGATGAATTTACACTCAGTGAGTGGCGGGCGCACAAGTTCAGAGTTCGGTCCCAAAGCTGCAGCAGGTTCATGAACGAATGAGAGCAGGCCTGGATCCATCCTGGCAAAAAGGGGGGACAAGACCCCTCAGAAGCAGGCGGCGAGACTTCGTCTGTCGCCTGGGTGGCTCTGCGTGCGTCAGCTGGGCTGGCGTCAGGCTGGTGTAGGCACTTGAAAAGTTGTGGGAGCACACAGCACGCGCCCTGCAAAGGTGGACCTGCGCTGAGCAATCCCCGTGGTCACGAGCCCGCCGTTCACCTGCAGCTGCAGCTGTGGACAAAAGCGTTGCGGTTCTGGTGCTTGTGGGTGGCGATGGCCTTGAGCGAGTGGATCTTGGTCATGCCCTCTGATGCTGGTGCTTGCAAGGTTGTGGCTCCCTGATCCTTTCCCTTTACGGGTGCACACACTAGTAGAGTGACAAGTAGATCGCGCTGTGAACGACAAAGCCAAGATGTTGCCGCCATCTCACACACATTCGTGAGAGCACGTCGTCGGGCTCAGTACAGGAGTGGGCGGCTGAACCACGTCCATGCACGCACCACACATGCACCAATAATATGCTGTGGTGTTGATTGATCAATTGAAATTGCCGACGTGAGTGGTCTCGACCGCCTCGGTGCCTCTGGTGTTTGGAGTGCGAGGAAGGTTGGCAGTCTGCGTACGCCCCCCCCCCCAGCCACATTACCACTTGTGAGCACGACACAGGCAGTGGTTGAAGTGAGAGGACACCACCTGCCCGCTCCTGCATGGAGTGACAGCTGAGACGCTTCAAAGAGATTCACCTGGGGGGTTATGTACAGAAGCCTCATTTGAGAGGGTGATGCATTAACAGGCGGGGCCATGGCTGATCTTCCTACAACTGGACTCTCCCAGGGGGTGGAGGGCAGGGGCTAGTGAGCGCCGACGGTGCCGCCAGCAAGCAACGGTAGTTACAGTAGGCCTGGGGGGATGCCGGGAGTGAAGTGTGCGCCGCGGTCGATCCGTCATGCGGGAGACGGCCGCTTGCTCCCTCTCTTATGTGGCGAGCAGCTGTGCGGGGGAGGTGGGGGGCTCGCATCGTCGGTGCTATTGATGGAGAGATATAGAGGTGCGCAGGGAGAGCCGCTTTTGTCAGATGCGACAGACTCTGCTGTCGTGCCCAGTACGTCCTGGCGGCCGCGTGGGTCGGGTTGGTCGGACGCCATTAGCAGAGTAGTAGTGCTATACGCGCCGAGCACGGTGTTATACGATCCTTAGGTGTTCCCGACTGTAACATCCGTCATCATCACCATGAGTAGACCGACGGGGTGGGTGTCGTTTCCATGACAACATGTGTAGCCGCGCAACGTGGCATGCGCCATCACGAGCAGACGACTGTGACTCGCCCGCCCGGCCCTCACATCACATCACAATGTGGCAGGCTGGGCAGGTCGGTCACAAGCCACAAGAAGGGGCGCCCTCACAGCACACGATCCTCGGGGTCAGAATACGCGCGCGCCTCTCTGAATACAAAGCCCCAGGAGGGGGCGTCTGTAAAGCGTGTAGCTACAAAAGCTGTCTAAGCAAAGTCCTTTTGGGCACTGATGAGAGCAATGTGCACGCGGTCGCACGGGTTCTACTTTACGGAAACTCATAGCATGGAAAGGCTGGCAAGGCAAGGCTGGCAAGGAAATGCTGGCATAGAACACAAGAACATCATTGATGGTGAAAAATGATGTTGGGAAATGATGCCGAGATGTCCACGCTGTCCAGAGAGTCCTTGGCGAATTGTGCTATCTGGTGTGCATACAAACAGAAAGCCCGTTGTGCACAGGAGTGGCTGCCATGGCAGGTGGTGCTGGTGATGGCGTTTCCATGTTGTCCAAAGAGGTTGGTGAATGGTTCATGATGCGATGTGCACACGAGAGACGGCGCACGGGGTGCGCGTCACGGAAGCGGCGTTGGGCCCACTCTGCGCACATGCGGCGCAGCTGCCGCCCTCGCGCAGACATCCACAAATGTATTGTTGCTGTGTTTCATCATCTCAAATGCTGTGGAGAGGGCTCGCCACAGGAACCACAAGCCTGCGGCCCACTTGTGTGCACGCGAGTGCGTCACGACTCCATGACTCTCTCATCAAGTGCGCATTGGCGAGGCGGGGAAGAGGGGCGTGCACGTGCACCACCCCGCACACCTCGGGGATTCGAGCACGAAACCCTGCCATCAGGCCTCACCGCCCTCCGCGAACCTCCGCGGCCCTGCCTTGGCCTCTGGGAGGACTTGGCTGCCGCTGCTGCCGCTGCTGCCAGCTGAAGCACCCACTGACGCGTCCTTGCTGGGCTGGGGCCCTGCCTCGACATTCGCCGCCCCCGCAGCTGCAGCCTGTTCGAGACCGCCACCTGCCTGGGGCGCGTGCTCGAAGCTGCCGTGGATCAGGATCGCCGAGACGCTGTGCGCGTCGCCGCCCCCGTGCGCGCCCGCGCCCACCGCCCTCGCACGCAGAGCGCCAGGCATGGATGAGCGCAGCAGTGCCCCCAGCGCTCCCTGCTCGCGGCCGAGCTTGCGCGGCGATTTGTGCCGCTGCACGACCATCTGGTGCATCATTGACGACAGGGGCGACGCCTGCGGGGCGCCACCCGCCGCGGGGCTACGTGCGCCGCTGCCGCCGCTGCCGCCGTCGTCGACGCGCGAGCCAGTCGAGCCCGCCGCCGAGGCGGTGCGCCTGCCCGCGCTAGCAAATAGCATGGCAAGACGCGCGTCCACGGCGTCTGTGCCCGCGTGGCTCGGCGGCGGCAAGCAGCCAGCCAGAATGTGCATGTGCGTGTGATGCAGTGGCGCGCCGGACCGGCTGCCGCCCGCGCCCGCGCCGTAGGCCTCGCGCAAGCTGCTGGTAATCTGCCGGATCTCCATTAGCCTGCTGGGCTGTGGCAGAGGGGCGGGGCGGGAGTGGGCATGTGGGTGAGGCGAGGGCAAGAGCGGGCGAGGGCAAGAGAGGGCGTGTGGCAGGCGAGTATGCATTGCGCCCAAGCGCACACACACGCAAAAACAAATACGCACGCATGCTCACACAGGCACGCACAAACCCACCCGCACGCCCACACGCACCTGGCCCAGCGCCCCGCCTCCCACGATCTGCCTCGCAGATGGGGCGTCTGCGCACGCGGGTTCAGGGTGGAGATTTCAGGGTGGGGGTTCCGAGTGAGGTTTCACAAAGGGTGGTGCTGCATGAGGAGCTGGACGGCGACACGGAGGGGGGGCAGGGGGGGGGAGGGGGGGCGCATGCACAAATGCGCACGTGGCGCGCGCGTGCCAGGAGTGGTTGTGGTGGTCAGACTGTGCGCGGACACAGCAATGCGTATGGTGGTCGTGGAGGGGGAGGCACGCAAACGTGCACGTACACGTGCAACTATGGGTGTCTCTGCGTGTGTGTGGGGGGGGGAGGGGGGGCGCGGTAGGCAGGCGGCGCACGCACACCAGCTGCTGGTTAGCGGCAAAACAAACCGCCGCCCATGCGCACACGCACACACGCACACACACTCTGAGTGATAGCGCCAGCTCGTCCGAGCGGTGACAGTGTGCCTCATGAACGCACGTATGCACGCCCCACGCAGGGTCTGCTCCAAGGTGTTCACGCAAGCAGAGGTCTGATGCGCCAACGCAGGCGTCCAACGGGCTGCGAAATCAACCACACACACGCACAACGTGAATGGCCCTCTTCCCCCTCACCTCCCACCCCGCCGCGGCCAGAGCGGCGCGCCGCACCGCGCGCATCCGAGCCGCGCTGCATGTCATCGGGGATCACCACGGTGGCGCGCGCGGGCGCGCCGCTGCCGGCGCGTGACATGAACTGGGAACTGCCGCTGCTGTTGCTTGAGACGACAGCGTTGCTGCGTGTGCAGGGGGGTGGTGGGGGGGAGTGTGCACGCACGCGCGTGTGTGTGCGTGCATGTGTGTGTGTGTGTGTGTGTGTGTGCGCGCTCAATTTGCAGCCCGTTGGACGCCTTCGTTGCTTGGAAAATTGTACCAGTGCTGTCAAGCGCACCCTGGAAAAAAGATTGCGGGTGTGCGTGTGTGTGCGTGCCATGCCGTCAACCTCTGAAAGGAACCATGAATTCCAGAAACATCTTCTAGACTACACGGTGACTCTGTGTGTCGAACATGGTACCAGGAGCCCCCCCCCCCCCCCCCCCGCCTCCCCCCTGTGACAGGGCGGTTGATGCGTACGTTGGGAGGCGGCAGTGCAGCATTGCAGGGCTGCATTGCAACGCCGACGTACCTTGGGGGCACGCCCGCGAGCGCGTGCGCGCTCGTGCTCGCCGCTACCGCGCCGCCGCTGCCGCCGCTGCCGCCGCCGCCGACAAAGGTGAGCTCGTCCGCAAAGTGCGCGGTGCGGGGAATGAGCGCCTTGGGGGACCTGCAGGGTGGTGTGCGTGTGTGTGTGCGCGCGCGTGTGTGTGTGTGTGTGTGTGTGTGTTTTGCGCGCAAAGTGTAAGCGCCGACAGGGGTCAAGCTTGTTTGCGAAGCGCGCGCTGCGTGCCTTGGATGCCTTGGAGGACCTGCGCGGGGTGCGTGAGGTGCGTTTGTGAGTCCAGTGTGAGTTGAGTGCGTGCGCCGCCGACCGGAGCGCACACTGCGTGCGTGCGAGCGGCTTGTCCCCCCCCCCCCGGGTAGGCCTGCGTTGCTGGAGTGAGTGCAAGCGTTTGCATGTGCGTGCACGCGCGTGGCCTGCGCGCGAGTGTGTGCGTGCGTGCGCTGCCGTGTGTGCGTGCATGCGCCACTGCGTCGCGCACGCGTGCTGTGTTGCGCCCGGAGCGGGTAGGACGTTCGGCTCCGGGGTCCACACACGTACCTGGGGGGGGCGCCCGCCTGCTGATGCTGCTGCTGCTGCGACTGCGGCTGCGGCGACGGCACCGCGTGCTTGCCGCCGCTGGCGGCGCTGCCCGCCTCGCCCTTGCCAACGGGCAGCGTCAGCACGGCGCGGCCGCCGCGCGGCGGCTTGCCGGCGGCGGCGAAAGAAGCAGAACCAGCAGCAGCAGCAGCAGCAGCAGAACCAGCAGCACCAGCAGCAGCGCCAGCAGCACCAGCAGCGCTGGAAGCACTGCCACCGCGGCCGCCGCCGTCGCCGTCGGCGTCGCCCGAGGACGCCGTCCACATCGGCTGCGGCGCGCTCCTGACGATGGCCGCGCCGGCAGATCCGACAGCAGCGCTTGGTGTGTGGCCGCCCGAGCCTCCGCCACCGCTGCCTGCACATGCACACACAGGTGGGGGGGGCTGATCAGCGGGGTCAAGACAAGCAAGGCAAGGCAAGGCAAGGCAAGCAGGCAAAGCCACCCCCAGGCCCCCACGCTCCCCCCCCCCCCGCGCCCACGGTAGCAGCAGCACCCACCCCATGCGGGCAGCGAGCGCGCCGAGGTCAACACTTGCGCGATCATGGCGAGGTCGGCGGGCGTGAGCTTGAGCTCACTCTCGCCCGGCCTGTAGATATACGACGCCATGTGGCCCTTGCCCTGTTTTGGGTGGGTGGGTGGCAGACAATGAGTTCGCAATCCACTACTAGCGGTCACACGTACGATTGAGGGAGGGAGAGAGAGTGGTCAGCGCGTGAGCTTGAGCTTGGGCTCTGCCGGGCATTAGACGTACAACGCCATGTGGCCCTTGCCCTGCGTTGGGTGGGTGGGTGGCAGAGGGAGTGAGAGAGAGAAGGAGAGAGAGAGGGAGAGAGAGAGAGGGAGAGAGAAAGTGGGAGAGAGGGAGTGAGGGGAGGAGAGAGAGAGGCAGAGAGAGAGGGAGCGAGGGGGAGTCTACAGGGCAGCATCTGGCTGCTGGGCCGGAGCTCAAGGTCGCATTGGTGGGCAGGTGGGTGGGAGGAAAAAAGTTTGTGCGTGGCAGAGGGAATGAGAGAGATTCGGGGAGTGTGGCGGGGCGAGCATGAGTCGGCGGGACGGTACATGTACGACGCCATGCGGCCCTATTTTGGGTGGGTGGGTGGCAGAGGAAGTGATAAAGAGAGAGGGGGACAGGGGGAGAGGAGGAGATGGGGAGATGGGGACATGGGGAGAGGGGGGGAGAGGGGGAGAGGGAGAGAGAGGGAGAGAGGGAAGAGGGAGAGAGGGAGAGAGGAGGAGAGGGAGGGAGAGAGGGAGGGGGGAGGGAGGGAGGCAGGAGAGGGAGGAGGGGGGAGGGAGGGAGGGAGGGAGGGAGGAGGAGGGAGGAAGGGAGGAGGAGGGAGAGAGGGAGAGAGGGAGAGAGGGAGAGAGGGAGAGAGAGAGAGGGAGGAGGAGAGAGAGGACAGGGAGAGAGGGAGAGAGGGGGAGAGGGAGAGAGGGGGAGAGGGAGAGAGGGGGAGAGGGAGAGAGATTACAAGGCAGCATCCGGCCAGGCCATAGCTCAAGATTGCCATCGGCTGGACATGTAGCAACTGAGTAGGCAAAAGGAACTAGTTGTATCAGTAGCACTCTGACAGTACAAGTATACAGCATATACAAGTAAGACGAGTAGTATGTGACAGGACAGTACATGTACGTGTAGCCAATCTCTCTCAGTACATGTACGATGCCCTGCGGCCCTTGCCCTACGTTGCGTGGATGGGTAAGGGAGGGAGGGAGTGAGAGAGTTCAAACGGCAGCATCCAGGCCTGAGCTCCAGGCCGCCGTCTGCGAGCTTGAAGGGCATATGCAAGCGAGACGCCGGCTTGTGCAACACAGGTTTCGGGTGAAAAGGCGGAGGAGGGGTTCGTTTGTGTAAGTGCTAGTATGAGCACACACACAGACACACACACACACACACACACACACACGCACGCAAACACACACACACACCTTGACCTGCACGCCGTCAGTCGGCTCGAAGCACGCCCGCGCCGCGCCCTCAAGCAGCGCGTACGTCCCTTCTGAGATTTGGATGCACCCAGCCTTCCCGGTCGACTCCATGCGCGAAGCAACGTTGACCGTGTCACCATAGAGGCTGCGAGCATCGGTGTGGATGGGTGTGGGTGTGGATGGGTGTGGGTGTGTGGACAGTGCGGGTGTGGGGGGGTGGATGCATCCGGGCGTGTGGGGCCCCGGGGGTGGCGGAGGAGTTGAGGTGGGAACGAGTTAGGGGCGTGCCGCCTCAGTGATTGTCGAGTGTGGACATGGGCTCGCATTCCCGCACCTGGCTCTCAGGACCGTGTGGGCAGTATTTCTTTGCGGTTCGTCACGACGGGGGACTGTGCTGGGGGGTTTGGTGTGCGCCTCGCTGGCTGTAGAAGTAGCTTTGGGTCTGTGTTTTTACTCAGGGTCTAGCGCTCCCGTTGTGTTATGCAAACGACGACGACGATCCGGGCATGCAGTGCGACTCCACGCGCAAAGACGTGTCCAACGCGTCGTAGTATAAGCTGCAGGGCTGCAGGGTTTCAGGGTTCAGGGGTGAGGGGTAAGGGAGGATCCCTAGGTGAAGGTAAGGGCCGTCTCCACGCGCAAAGAAATGTTCATTGCGCCGCCGTAGTAGAGGCCGCAGGGCGGCAGGGTTTGGAGGTTTAGGGGTCAGGGGTAAGAGAGGATCCCTAGGTGAAGGTAAGGGCCGACTCTATGCACGAAAACGTGTCCATCGTGTCGCCGTAGTAGAGGCCGCAGGGCGGCAGGATTTAGGGGTTCAGAGGTAAGGGGTAAGAGAAGACCCTAGGTGAAGGTAAGGGCCGACTCCATGCGCAAAGACGTGCCCATCGTGTCGCCGCAGCAGAGGCTGCAGGGCTGCAGGGTTTGGGGGTTCAGGGGTTAGGGGTAAGAGAGGATCCCTAGGTGAAGGTTAGGGCCGACTCCATGCGCAAAGACGTGCCCATCGTGTCGCCGCAGTAGAGGCGGCAGGGCTGCAGGGTTTGGGGGGCGGGGTGAGCCCAAAGAGACACTCCTGGAGATTCCTTGCCTCTAAGGAGTGAGGACTTCAGTGCAAGTGCAGCCCGCTTGGTGTGCCTGGCGTGAGGTGCCACAGCCCAGGCAGCGGCTGTGGCTGCTTGCTGGCTGCTTGCCACGCAAAAAGGCAGGTCTAGACTGTCCCTTGACTCACCTAAGCCACAGCGGGCGTTCATTACCCTAAACCCCTACACCCTTAAAACCCCTAGCTAGGGCTGGTTATGAAATGCACGCACGCACGCAAACACACACACACACACGGCCCCACACCTGAACTTGAACATCTTGGTTCCGGTGAGCCCTGACACGACTGCGGCAGCGTGCGTGGGTGTGCGTGTGTGAGAGAGAGGGACAGAGCGAGAGAAAGGCAGGCGGAGACTGGTCTAGTTTTGGAGTCTGGTCTGTATGTGGCAACTTGCCCAAGACACCAGTCCCGGTGTGAGCCACACACGACAAAACTGCGGCAGTGTGCGCAGTGATTTCATTTCCTGCGCCAGCCGGCGGTGGGCTAAAAAAAACCTTTGTTTTTTTCATCCCACACAGCCGCAAAGCCAAAAAAATGTGCAGCGTTAAACGGCGTGCGTGAGGATCTGCCAGCTTATAAAGCAATGGCTGCGAACCAGCAATCCGTCTACGTTTGGGCCAACCTGGGCCAGGGCGGCCCCATCGCGGTGCCGATCCCTCCGGCGCCCCTAGCTATAGGCCCGTGCCCAAGCCCGAGGAGGCCCCTGAGCTACAGGTTGCGCCACAGGCCGCCTAGGGGTTTAGCCAGAGCAATGGCAACAGGACTGAGGGCACGTGAGCCAGATGGAGAGGCGGTCGCGGCGGCAGAGGTGGAGGGGGCGGTCGCGGACTGCATGGGTGTCGGCTACATCATGCGGCTTGTGGCGCGAGATGACTAGCCACAAGGCCTTCAGTTCCCCGCCCTTTGAGCGGCTGGCCGAGCTGGCATGGTGCCGGTGTCTGTGAAGGACAAGTGCCTGTTAAGCGCTCAACTTCATCAAGAGCAAGTTGCAGAACCGGCACCTGTCCGATGAACCGTGGCTGGTCTTCTCTAATACCTTTGACGCACTGACCTGCCGAAAAGCTGAGGCCCTCAAGGTGGAAGGAGGCGGCGGCAGTCCAATGGTAGGAGGCGGCGGGCGGCGCTACAAGAAGAGGTTCTCATAGCTAGGTAGGGAAGATCTGGTCTGCCACCGTGTGTGTGTGTGTGAGAGAGAGGGACTGCCAACATGCAACCACCGTGTGTGTGTGTGAGAGAGAGAGAGAGAGAGGGACTGTCAACATGTAACCAGAACTGCATGATTTCTCAAGCAATTGAGTGCCCCCCAAAGTGTGAAAATGTATTTTTTACACTTTCTGGCTGTGTCGAAATTCAAAATCCTGAAAAGGAAAAGGCTGAGTGTGCGTGTGTGTGCACGGGTGTGAGAGATGGAACCGGGAGAGACAAAGACATACAGAGGCTGGAGTGTAGCATCTGAGTGCAAGACTGTAGCATCTTAGTGCGCAAAGAAGTGAGTGAGGGTGTGGATGTTTGAGAGAGTGAGTGTTTGAGAGAGAATAAGAGAGTGGGAGAGTGAGAGAGTGAGAGAAAGAGAGAGAGAGAGTGTGTGATTTCAAGAGGCTTAGCAGGTTTTACATGTAAGGGCCTGTAGGAGCCCGGGGTGTGATTTATCACCTTATAAGGCCTGGACTATACGTCTAGGGGGGCTCTATTAGGAGGCCTGCAAGGCCACGCAAGCGCCAGCCTACCAGCGCAGAGTGAAAGAGAGAGAGAGAGAAAGAGAGAGAGAGAGAGACAGACAGACAGACAGACAGACAGACAGACAGACAGACAGAGAGAGAGAGGGCGAGAGGGAGACAGAGGGAGAGGGAGGGAAAGAGAGGGAGAGAGAGGGAGAGAGAGGGAGAGACAGGGAGAGAGAGAAAAAGGCGGGCGGACGAGGCGGACAAGCGCCAGACGGGATTTAGGGTGGATTTCTTAAGCCCTCCTACTCTACAACCTTTCCCAAAACCTAAAAAAACTGACGCCCTTGTTCAGAAATCCTCTTTTCCAGCACTCTCACCTGAGCCGGTATGCATGCCGATGCGGATTTCAGTTGGCTGCCCGTTGTGCGGCATCGGTACCGTGCGCACGTGGCGCATGATGGTGCATGCAGCGGCGAGCAGCGCGTGTGCGCCGGCAATGGCGTCCGGCTGGGGGTCGATCGTGATGAAGCCCTGTGGATGAGGGAGAGACAGACAGTGAGAAAGAGAGCAGCGCGTGTGCGCCAGCGATGGCGTCCGGCTGGGGGTCGATCGTGATGAAGCCCTGTGGATGAGGGAGAGACAGACAGTGAGAAAGAGAGCAGCGCGTGTGCGCCAGCGATGGCGTCCGGCTGGGGGTCGATCGTGATGAAGCCCTGTGGATGAGGGAGAGAGACAGACAGTGAGAAAGAGAGCAGCGCGTGTGCGCCAGCGATGGCGTCCGGCTGGGGGTCGATCGTGATGAAGCCCTGTGGATGAGGGAGAGAGACAGACAGTGAGAAAGAGAGCAGCGCGTGTGCGCCAGCGATGGCGTCCGGCTGGGGGTCGATCGTGATGAAGCCCTGAAGGTGAGGGAGAGAGAGAGAGTGATAGAGAGAGCAGCGCGTGTGCGCCGGCGATGGCTCCGGCTGGGGGTCGATTGTGATGAAGCCCTGTAGGTGAGCGAGAGAGAGACAGTGAGAGAGAAAGCAGCGTGTGTGCGCCAGCGATGGCTCTGGCTGGGGGTCGATCGTGATGAAGCCCTGTGGGTGAGGGAGAGACAGTGAGAGAGAGAGCAGCGCGTGTGCGCCAGCGATGGCTCCGGCTGGGGGTCGCTCGTGATGAAGCCCTGTGGGTGAGGGAGAGACAGTGAGAGAGAGAGCAGCGCGTGTGCGCCAGCGATGGCTCCGGCTGGGGGTCGATCGAGATAAAGACCTGTGGGTGGGAGAGGGAGAGGGAGAGGGAGAGGGAAGCGGAGAGGGAACGAGGGAGAGGGAGAGGGAGAGGGAGAGGGAGGAGGGAGAGGGAGGAGATGGGAGAGGGAGAGGCAGAGGGAGAGGGAGAGGAGAGGGGAGGGAGAGAAAGAGGGAGAGGAAGAGGGAGAGGGAGAGGGAGAGGGAGAGCGAGAGGGAAGAGATCGAGAGGGAGATCGTGGGTAGAGGGAGAGGGAGAGGGAGAGGGAGAGGAGAGGGCGAGAGGGAGAGAGAGAGGGAGAGGGAGAGGAGAGAGAGGAGAGGGAGGGAGAGGGAGAGGGAGAGGGGGGAGAGGTGAAGGAGAGAGGGAGAGGAGAGGGAGAGGGAGAGGGAGAGGGAGAGGGAGAGGTGAGGGAGAGGAGAGGGAGAGGAGAGGGAGAGGGGAGAGGAGAGGGAGAGGAGAAGGAGAGGATGCAGTGAGTAGGGGGAAGAGAAAGAGATAAGAGAAGCAGCCGTGTGGCACGAATTGCTAGCGTCCAGCATGGTTTGAGCGCGGTGAAGCCTTGTGGTTTGATTGTTTGGGTGTGTGGGTGGCGCCAGCATCCGGCTGTGGGCCGAGCGACAAAGCCATGCGAGCGTTGGGTGGGTGTTGTGGATGAGAGAAGAGAGAGATCCATCCAGGCAGCTAGTAAGTCAGAGGGAGAGGAAGACAGACAGAGACACACACACACACTTGCCTCGTTGTCCTTCGTCATCAGCGCAGCGACGATGATGTAGCAGTCGCCAGAGATGTCAAGATTGTACACGCCGTGCGCGGTGCAGATCTCATCGAAGTGGCGGAACAGCAGGTTGAGGTACTCGAGCACCTGCGCAGAGGGAGGGGCGAGGGCAGGCGTTTGGCAGTTGGAAGTGTCGCGGCGGACAGCACAGCGCACAGCGCGCAGCGCACAGCAGCGCAGTGCAGCAGTGCAGCAAACAGCAGCACAGCAGCGCAGCGCCGCAGCGCACAGCAGCGTAGCGCAGCGCAGCAGCACAGCAGCGCAGCGCAGCAGCACATTGCAGCAGCGCAGTGCAGCAGCACAGCGCAGCAGCACAGCTCAGCAGCACAGCTCAGCAGCACAGCGCAGCAGCAGAGCGCAGCAGCGCAGCAGCACAGTGCAGCAGCACACTGCAGCAGCGCAGCGCAGCAGCACAGCGCAGCAGCACAGCGCAGCAGCACAGCAGCGCAGCAGCACATTGCAGCAGCACATTGCAGCAGCACAGCGCAGCAGCACAGCGCAGCACAGCACAGCACACCGCAGCGCAGCAGCAAAGCAGCACAGCGCAGCGCAGCAGCACAGCGCAGCAGCACAGCGCAGCACAGCACAGCACACCGCAGCGCAGCAGCAAAGCAGCACAGCGCAGCGCAGCAGCACAGCGCAGCAGCACAGCGCAGCACAGCACAGCACACCGCAGCGCAGCAGCAAAGCAGCACAGCGCAGCGCAGCAGCACAGCGCAGCAGCACAGCGCAGCACAGTACAGCGCAGCATAGCACAGCACACCGCAGCGCAGCAGCACAGCAGCACAGCGCAGCAGCACAGCGCAGCAGCGCAGAAGCACAGCGCAGCGCAGCACAGCGCAGCACAGCGCAGCTCAGCGCAGCACAGCGCTGCAGCGCAGTGCAAAGCGTGCAGCACAGCAGCAGCAGCGCAGTGCAAAGCGTGCAGCGCAGCAGCAGCAGCGCAGCAGCGCAGTGCAGCAGCGCAGTGCAGCAGCGCTGCGCAATACAGCGCAGCGCACAGCACAGCGCAGCACAGCGCAGCAACACCGTGCACAGCTTGCAGCGCAACAGCAGCAGCGCAGCGCAGCACAGCACACAGCACAGAGCTGCACAACGCAGGGCAGCACAGCGCAAAGCCACTTCGATGACCAAAAGGTGATGAGTGGGCGCATATACCCCACACATGTCATCCCATCCACTCGTCAGAGTCAACACAACACACCTGCTGCGGCCACAGCTCCTTGGACATCACCGTAAAGCCCACAATGCGTCAAGGAACAGGATACCACGCAGCACGTGACAGCACACGTAACAAAAGAGTGGCACAATGACCACCTTACCTGCTGCGGCTGCAGATCTTTGGACATCGATGTGAAGCCCGCAATATCGAGGAACAAGAGTGTCACTGCGGCAGGTGGTGGTGAGGGGTGTGTGTGTGTGCGAAGGGTATCAGTTCGCGCTCGCCTCGTCGTCTATCCCCACCAGCGCAAGTGAGAGAGTCATCAAGCAACTGCGTGAGTGGGCGAGTGAGTTTGTGTGTCAGACCGAGAGAGAAAGAGAAAGCGCGCGGGAGAGAGACAAATATTCAGTCGGCGCCCAAAGAATGGATGAACGCCATCTTGTACCAGCTGTGCTGTGCTGTGCTTTGCACGAGCAACGAGGCATGGGCGGCAGGCATGCGGCATGGTGTGCAGGCCGAGCGAGCACAAGAGAGCTGAACAGTCACGCACCATGCCTGGCAAGGACCGCTCCATTGTTCAGCGACAGTCACGTCTACCGGCGCGGCTGGCTTAGCTTGAAAGGCCACTATTGCGGCCATGGGGAAAGCCCTTTCCTATCACAGTATGTGCTACCTGCCAGACACATCAGTCAGAGACCTGTGTTTGGGTCCAGCTAGAACCTGGGTCTAGGCGGTGGTGTACTAGGACTATAAGGTAGTCTTTGCTGGAAAGCTGATGTTAATGTTACTGTTACTGTAGGGCAGGTTAGCCGGCAGGAGCAGAAGTCTAGTTGGTCCAGAGCCGGTGCCTTGCTGGGCCACTACCTAGTGGTCTGGGTGGGTGCGTCAGCGCACACCCGCACGCATGCATGCGCACGCACACACGCACATGCACACACTTACATGCGCACGCGCACATATACGCACGTGCACACGCCCGCTGCTCGTGCAGTTCTGCGCCAACGACCCAAACCACCTGGTGGGTGGCCACAGTGGTCTGGCGGATCGGTGGGGTTCCCTCTAGCAGAATAAGCCTTATTTCAGCTAGAACCCCCTTGTAGCTTGCAACCTGTATCATATAGACATGACCGGAGTGAGAGCAAGCGATTACCGGGGGGGGGGGGGGGATACAAATTGAAGGGTGGGGCGGGATGCTGGACAATGCGCGCGAGGAGCGGGGGGAATGGTAGCGCTTGCGCTGGGCAGGTCACATACAACCCCTGTACACCTTCTCCAGCCCATCATGCCTGTGCACCTCTGCCGGGCCAAAGCTCTACAGTGGCCAGCAAGGACTGTACGCGTGCCCATGCTGGGGTTGGGGACCAAGTTGGGGTTCTCACTGGGCTTGCCTACTCCCCTGATCCGGGTGGGCAAGACAGTCTGGTGCGACCGCAGGAGCACTCTTGGCACCAAACATACGGCATCGGCGCTGGGTGCCACAGCTGGAAACAAAAGTTCTACCCGAAGACGCACCGTCGTTGTGCTGGCCCGCGAGCGCATCGATTTTGCGAAAGTCGTCCACACCGCTGACCATGAGCTCGAGCACGTGGCGTGGGAACATGTTCTCGAGCATGGCGAGCTGCGTGGGGGTGGGACGGGGTGGGGTGCGCATGCGTCCGGGTTAATGGTTTTGTTCCTTCTTGTTTTCCCCCCTCGCCCATGCCGCCGCACATGAGCTCGAGCACGTGGCGCGGGAGCATGTTCTCGAGCATGGCGAGCTGCGTGGGGGTGGGACGGGGTGCGGTGCGCGTATGGCACGTGGCGCGGGAATATGTTATCGGGCATGGCGAGCTGCGTGGGGGTGGGACGGGGTGGGGTGCGCGCACGGCACGTGGCGCGGGAATATGTTCTCGGGCATGGCGAGCTGCGCGGGGGTGGGACGGGGTGGGGTGCGCGTGTGTCACGTGGCGCGGGGACATGTTCTCGAGCACGGCAAACTGCGTGGGGGTGGGACGGGGTGGGGTGCGCGTGTGTCCGGGTTAATGGTTTTGTTTGTTCTTGTTTTTTCCCGCCGCACACGCCGCCGCACATGAGCTCGAGGACGCGGCGCGGGGGCATGCTCTCGAGCATGGCGAGCTGCATGGGAGTGCGGTATCTTGGTATCTCCCCCCAGTCAGATTTGCATTATGCAGCCTGCACATCACCCCCCCCCCGCCGCAACCTCTGCAGCTGAAAGCCCTCAAGAACCCCCACATCCCCCCCCCCAACCCCACAGCAGAGCAAATCAGAGGCTGCCCTGAAGTACCGCTCCCCTCCCTCCCAGCCCCAGCTGCAGCCGCAGCACACCTGCGTCTCCGTCAGCTTCACCAGTCGCAGCTCGCGCACCACCCTGCTCGTGACGTCGGACTGCACGATCAGCATGCTCGTTGCGCCAGTGAGGGGGTCGACCACGGGCACCACCTGAACCTCGTGGTAGCGCTCCTGCAATGTGCAGGTGCGTGCGTTTGAGAGTAAGAGACAGTGAGGGAGAGAGAGAGAGAGAGAGAGAGTTGTGCACAGGCACCGCCTACACCTCGTGGTAGTGCTCCTGCGATGTGTGAGTGGGTGAGTGTGGGCAAGAGAGACAGGCAGAGAGTGAGAGGGAGAGAGAGAGAGAGTCGATCACAGGCACCGCCTGCACCTCGTGGTAGCGCCTCTGTAGTGAGCTTGCGTGTGAGTTTGAGTGAGAGAGTGAGTGTGTGTGTGTGGTGAGTGTGTGTGTTTGGATGGACAGAGCCTGCATAGAGCGTGGGCACCAATCCCAAACTGCCCAGACAAATCGCATTCCAGGACTACTGTGGACACAGCCCTCAGCGCGGGCTCTCCAGACCCGAACCAACACGCAGCGAGGGGCGGCGCCGTTGCACCTATCTCACGCCTTGGACCAGGCCCTTGCATGAGTGCCTGGGCGCTGCTCGTCGAGTAAGGTCGAATACGCTGGCCAGTGAGGTGCGTCACGCACAAATGCAAACTCCACCACAATCACGTGCGCGTGGCCCGCCCTCGGCCACATGAATCATGTATGGACATGAATCGTGTGGTGTGTGGGGGGTGCGTGTGTGTTGATCCACCCCCACCGCCTTCCCCCTCACCATCCCCGCCGCCACCATCGCCCGCACCGCCCCACCCGCCTTCACCGCCCCAACCACCCCCACCACCATCCCCACCGCCACCCTCTCCTCCGCCGCCCTCGCCGACCCCTCCGCGACCGCCCCCATCTGCGACCGCATCCACCCACCCACCCACCCACCCCACACCTGCTTCTCCAGCTGCACGTACGCGTGGCCGCCCTCGGCCGCGCCGCGCCCCCCCTCCCTGTCCTGGATACCAGCAACCGCCTCGTACAGCGGGTGCACGTCCACCGCAGCGTCCGCCGCGCGCGCTGCCGCCGCGCGTGCGTGGTGTGTGGCCGACCGCGGCGACAGCGGCGCCCTCCCCCCGGCATCCGCCCCACCGCCTGCCCCACCTCCCACAGGCGCATCCCTCCTCAGCGACCATCGCTGCCGTCCGCGCGCCCCCGCCCCGCCCGCCCCGCCGTGGTTGGGGTGCCCTGAGGCCGACAGAGCGTCATCAGACATGTGGTTCACCTCCATTGCCTGCGGTAGCGCGTGTGCGCGCGCGTGCGTGGGTGTGAGCGAGTGCGTGTGCGTGTGCGTGTTCACTAACACGTGCGCAGTGTCAAAGTGAGTAAGGTGTGGGGAGAGTATATATATATACATGCATGTATCTGTCTCTAATGTGCCACGCACCCAAACGCAAACACACAAACAAAGAGAGAGAGGGAGAGAGAGAGAGAGAGAACGAGAGAGGGAGGGAGGGAGGGAGAGGGGGGGGGGAGAGAAAGAGAGGAGAGAGAGGGAGGGAGGGAGAGAGGGAGAAAGAGAGAAATTTAAACAGAGCGAGAGAGAGGGGCATCGTTTAAGAGAAGAAACGAAAACTCGGAAAGGCTGCTGAAAGGCTGTTCCTAACGCTTGCACTTGAATGTGTGTTGACAGCTTAGGACCAGCACCATGAAGACACACGCACGCATGCACGCACACACGAATGCACGCATGCACGCATGCACGAATGCACGCACAGACCCCCCCCCACACACACACACGCACGCACGCATGCACGCACACACACAAACACACACCTGGGGCGCCATGGACATGAGTGAGCTCTTCGTCGCGCGCACGAAGAACTCGTCAGCAACGTCAGCACGCACGCACACACACACACACACACACACACACACACCTGGGGTGTCATGGACATGAGTGCGCTGTTCGCCGCGCGCACGAAGAACTCGTCGGCAACGTCAGCACAGTGCGCGAGGGCGGGGTTGATTGTGGGGGCGCCCCACTCGTCGGCATCCACCGATGCCAAACGGCCCAAACCTCTCACGCCGCTTTCGCCGCTGCCGCGGGGTAACGCGCGCGCGGCCGCGGCGGCTAGAGCGGCCGCGCGCGCGCCCCCGTCAGTGCCCGGGCCGCCCGCGACCAGCAGGGTCGCAGGCTGCGAGAGTGCAGGCGGCGAGGCGCCGCCGCCGCGCGCGCCGCTGTCGCCGCTGCCACGGGGCGGCGCGCGCGCGCCCCCGGTGCCCCCCGCCAGCAGGGTCGGCGACGGCGAGCGCGAGGCGCCGCCACGCGGCCCGCTGCCGCCGCTGCTGCGGGGCATTGACGCGCGCGCCCCTGGCGCGGGGTCGGCAGCTAGGTCGGCGGTCTGGGCCGCGGTCGTTCTGGAGCTGTGTGTGATGGGGTTGAAGCTGGAGGGTCCGGTTGACGGGGAGGTGGAGTCCGGGATGCAGACAAGCTCTGGGAGAGTCTGCGATGTGTGAGTGGGGGAGTGTGTGTTAGGGGGGTGTGCCATTGGGCGCGTGCTTGAGTGTGTGTGTGTGTATGTGTGGATTTGTGGATGCGACTGTGTGTATGTGAGACTGTGTGACTGTGTGACTGTGTGACCGTGTGTGTGAGCACTACCTGCCACAAACCCTACTGAACCCACAGGGACACACACACACACACACACAAAGCGGACGCACTGATGCTTGCTGAAACCGGCGCCACGCGCTCGTTGAGAGAGAGAGAGAGATTCTTTACGATTCCCACCGCACGGGGAACCTGGATTACGGCTCATGCCTGTGCTAACTAAAGCACACACCCCGGCAATCGTTTCAGAAGTCGAAAAACACCCATGGACGCGCGCACCAGTGTTTCCGTTAGCCAACTCGCAACCCGAAAAAGTGCACTTTCGGGTTGAGATTGGCCGATTCGGGCTGGCGCGTCCGGTTGAGATTTCGCGAATTCCGATTCGAAAATTCGCCTCCTGTCGGGTTGCTATCGGCGAAATCAGCGTGAGGCCCGGGTTGAGCCAGCATTTTCCCAAGATCCTTAACGGAACCACTGGCGCACACACACGCACAAACACACACACGCACCGCAGCCGCAAACGACGTTCGCAGCGAGCGTTGCCACGCGCGCACGCCCGGCTGCTGCTGCAGCAGCGCATCGTTGTTGTTGTCTCTGGAGTCTGCAGTCGCAGGAATGAAGACGGGGGCGCTGCAGCAGCAGCAGTGTGTGTGTGTGTGTGTGTGTGTGTGACAGCCTGTCGGTGCTGCTG
Source organism: Chlamydomonas sp. UWO 241 (assembly GCA_016618255.1). Classification (NCBI taxonomy): domain Eukaryota; kingdom Viridiplantae; phylum Chlorophyta; class Chlorophyceae; order Chlamydomonadales; family Chlamydomonadaceae; genus Chlamydomonas; species Chlamydomonas priscui. The sequence goes on along the minus strand of VFSX01000003.1, from coordinate 1,224,660 downwards.
TCCTTTGAGTCGAGAGGTTACGAGGGGAAGATGACGGGGAGCAGCATCCCGAGAGGCCCTCGTGCCTGCGGGCAGCAGCAGCAGCATGAGTGTGTGTACGTATTTGTGTGTGGCAGCCCATTGTTTGATTTGAGATGGCACAGAAGAGTTGGCGGGGTCGCTGCGCCGCAACAGTAGGCTCTGACAAGCCCTCGTGCCTGTGGGCAGCAGCAGCAGCAGCCTGCGTGTGTGTGTGTGTGTGTGTGTGTGTGTGTGTGTGTGTGTGTGTGTGTGTGTGTGTGTGTGTGTGTGTGTGAGTGCATGTGTGTGTGTGTGTGTGTGGCAGAGCCTGTCGGCGCTGCTGTCATTTTGTGTTGAGAGGCCACGAGCAAGTTGGCGGGGTCGCTGCGCCGCAACGGTAGGCCCGACAAGCCCTCGTTCCTGCCTGGGCTGGGGAGGGGGTCGTTGTCGTGGAAAGCGCCTAGACCCTGAGTAAAAACACAAGACCCCAAAAGCCAGCGAGGCGAGTCTACCCCACAGCTTAGTCCCCCGTTGTGACGAACCGCAAAGACCTACTACCCACGGTTCTGAGAGCCAGAATCCGGGCATGCAAGAGGGTGCGCAGGAAGTGTGGCAGGTGGGAGGGTGGGTGCATGCGTGTGTCAGTAGTGTGAGCGTAGGTGCATGTGCGTGGTTGGTATCCCGCCTTTTCGAAAGACATCCCAACGCACGGGTCAGACCTCGTAACAATTGCCGGGGTGTACTGCTGTTAGTAGTTTAGGTATTGCGGGTGCATGCAGACGACCTCATGTAACGCTTGGTTAGTTGGTTGGTTGGTTCACGTGTGTGGCAGCATGGTGGGAGTAGTGGGTGTTGCCGTGCGTACATGCACACGCACGCGCACACGCGCACACACACCTGTGGCGGCTGTTGGATTACCCAGCAGACACACACACACACTCGCACTCGCACACGCACACGCACATGCACACACACACGCACACGCACACGCACACGCACACACACATGCAAACGCACATGCACGCCAGGGGTGTACCCGCCGATCGGATTCCGATGAACAGGGCTCTCGAAGGGCGCAACCCCGATGGTCTCTTGGGGGCGTGATCGGGAAATCCGACATGTGTGAGGGCCTCTCATCGGCCTCGCCGATGACCCCGCCAAGCCGATCGGGGCGTTCGGCTTGGGCTCCCCACACTCGACTCCGACGCAAAAGCACGCAATCCCTCATTCTGAAGCATTTCTGCTGCTTGCAATCGCAAAGTGATTCTGGCTTCCGGGGGCTCCGCCCCCGGATGCTGGTGGAGGTTAGGTGTGGGTCGGAACTTTGGAATGGCGCTTTCCTCTGATGGCCAGGACCCTGCGCACATGCTGTGGTGTTCTGCATGCATCAATGCATCATGGTACTTTCAATCAGTGTCCATTGTGGTGTTGCGCCATCCCGCCATGCGCTGCATGCATGCATGTCCGCGCCGCGCACATGAGCTGTTGCGAGGTGTTTGTCTACTGGATGTGTGTTTGCTGCTGCCCCCAACCAAGCTTGCGTGAGAGACCGTATCACAGCAACAGAGTACTGCGGGCGGCGGGGGTTCGGGGGCGCAGCCCCCGGGAAAAAATTGGGCAAGCCGATGAGTCCATGAGGCACTCTCCTGGCAAGCCGATGAGTCAGGGAGGCCCTCTCCTGGAAAACCGATGAGCGGCATGCCCCCATGTACACCCCTGACGCGCGCACACACATACACACACACACACACGCACACACACGCATGCACACGCACACACACACCAGCGCCCGGGTGAGAGGTGCGTGTCGCTGTTGACCATGGTGGTGAGGAGGCTGAGCAAGCGCGGGCTTGGGGTGGCGTCCACGCTGTGGGGTGGGGTGGGGTGTGAGGTGTGGGGTGTGAATGTGGGGAGGGGAGGGAGAGGAGAGGCTTTGGTGGGCGTATGGAATGGACGGGCAAGTAGCGGTATGTGTGTGTGTGTGTGTGTGTGTGTGTGTGTAATTTGAGGGAGTGGGTCTTCACATGCGCAAGAGTAACAGTAACGTCGGTAAACCGTAAACTGCGAACACACACGCGCACACACTCACTGGCTCGACTCCCTCCGTACGCCCGTGTTGCGCCGCCCGAGCCGCCGTGGGCTGTCGTTGCTCGACATAACACCTGCGCACATACGCCCCCCCCCCCCACCACCACACACACGACAAGTTAGCGATCTGAAAGCAGGCGTGTACGTGCCTAGCTGGTCGATGCACGTGACCTGAAGGCTAACTGAAGGCAGCGCAGCTAGTCCTTGCTGGAATGCCGAGTATGCTATGTGAGCTCTGCATGAGCGGGATACGAGGCCAGGGGTACCCCCACATTTGTAGCACTGAAGTCTAGAAGGGAGTGGCCAGGCACACAGCAGGGATCAGACGGGGGTGGCCAGGCAGCAGGGATCAGATCACCAGCAGACTAGCAAACTTCAGCTAGCAAAATGTCACAATTTGCTTCCATAAGTTCCCCCGTGTCCTCCTACTGTCCTTTTGTACCCCTGCTGTCCTGTCCTCAGTGGTTTCCTTTTTGGATGTACACAGCTATTTGGCTGTATTCCGGCTGAACTTTGACCTTGAATGCAGCTTTTAAGCTATAAATAACCCATTCAGTGGATAAGTAGTCTAAAAAGCCCAACAGACAGAGCTCGTCAAGAGCTTTCAAATGACCTATGTATGAGGGCAAACGGTCAACGGGAGGTCAACTGTCAACGCAGTCAAAGCAACATCCGGCTGTGGAACCCTGTGTGGGACAATTCATTAAAATTCCTAAAAAGGGTATCACTGCCAGTCCTTCTCCCGCCCTTCTGTCCTACTGTACATTATGCCGTCCTGCTGCCCTCCTACTGTACATTTTGTCCTCCTACTGTCCTACTGCCCTCCTTCTGTCCAACTGTCGTTCTGTCCGACTGTCCTTCCCTCCTACTGTCCTACTGAACTACTGGCCTTCTAGTGTCCTACTGTCCTGTCCTGTACTGTCCTACTGTCCTACTGTCCCACAGTCCTTCACTTCCACTGCCCTACTGTCCTACTGCCCTACTGTCCTACTGTCCTGCTGTCCCACAGTCCTTCCCTTCCACTGCCCTACTGTCCTACTGCCCTACTGCCCTACTGTCCTACTGTCCTACTGTCCTACTGTCCTACTGTCCTACTGTCCGACTGTCCCACTGTCCTCCTACGGCCATGTCCTCCTATACTTTCTGTCCTCCCACTGTACCTTCTGTTCCGGCCCCGCCACCTGTTGTGGTGTTGCGCGCCAACGCGGCTGCTGAAGTGGGAGGCGGCGAGTTGCGCAGCGACTGGGCGCCTGCCGCGACGGGCTGCCCACCCTGTGGGGTAATGCAGGGGGGGTGGACGTTTGTGTGGCACCACTTGTGAGGGGGGGGGGGGGCAGGAAAATTGGCCGGCTGTCGCGATGAAATGCCCCCCCTGTGGGGACGGGGCAAAGGGGGGCGGATAGTACAGTCTGTGTGGCATCACAAATGAGAAATGAAGGGGGGGAGATAAGGGCCACACAGGGGTGGGGGGTGGAGGGCAGGGGGGCGCGGGAGGGGGGAGGGGCAATGTCAGGGCAGCCAGTTAAGGGTGGGCGGCTTTATCGCAGAGCGCACGTTGCCCCACAAGTTGAAGTTGGGCACCAACCGCGTGCCCACCCCCGCTCAGCCCGCGACCCAACACAAATTCACACATCAATCGCCTCTACTCCTGCTACGGTGGAAGCCTGGGGGACTCGATCCCGGGCTGATGAACCCCGGGCGTGCCCCCACGGGGAGGCAGCTGGCACACTTCAAAACTGTACAGCGGGGGGCATTCCATCCCACGCCCCAACCCACAAGGCCCCCCCAGCACCAGTTGCCAGCCACCTGCGTGTTGTGCTCCAACGCTCAAAACACGCGAGCAAGGTCTGATACGCTGACTGTTAGGTGCGGCGCACACGACTGTACAACCGGACTCTGATATGTCTGCGCTGCACTGCGCTGCCCAGCACCAACCACTCACCCACTGCCAGCCCCAACCCCTAGACACCGCCCTCCCCCCCCCCCCCCCCGCAACCCACCCGCGCACTCGGCCGGTTGGCGTCCTCCTCATAGCCCACGGCGGACTCTGATCCGCCTGCGCTGCCCAGTGGACCCCGGGGCAGGGGAACTGCGTGGTGGCGTGTACGTGGGAGGGGGGAAGCATGGCGTGAGAAGTGAGACAAAGCGGGCGGGAGTGTGTGCGCGCGTGTGTGTGTAGGGAGGAGGGAGGCAGTGCTTGCGGTGGAGGGGGTTACAATCCGTCGAACGCCTAAGTTGGCGCATCAAACCTGCACGTGTGCGGGAGGGAGCGTGCGTGCGTGTGCATGAAATGCAGTCAGCGTGTAAGCTGGCGGCGTGTGGGAGGGAGGGAAGATCGAGTGAGGAGTGAGGGTGCGCACGTGTGCTAGAGAGAGTGTGTGTGCTTGTGTGTGCTTGCACTGCGAGCCCTAAACTCCTGCCTCCCCCCCCGGGCTGCAACCCTTTACCCTGAACCCATGCCCTCCTCCCCTCCTACTCACCACCACCACCACTACCTGTGGCCGCACCCGCGGCCCCTGTGCCTGGCTGTGCTTGCTGCATTTGCTGCGGTAAATTGCCCGCCCCCCGGGCTGCACACCGTAAGTCTGAACAGGTTCAGTAGTATTGGCTTTCCAGCAAAGAATACCTTCTAGTCTTGGTACCACCGCCTAGACTCAAGTCCAGTTCTGACCCTAACAATCACTTGTGAGGGGCGGTAGCCACCAGCCGGCTGTCTGTCAACGCGTAGTCCCAGAGAAAAAAGAATACACACAAACGCCGCGTCTGAACCCATGCAAGCCCTATACCCTGACACCCCCCCCCCCCCGCTGTGGCCGCACCCGCAGTCCCTGTTGCTTTGCTCGGATCACTCGGTGGCCAGCTCCTCGTTGTGTCAATGGGAGCCAGCCCAAAGCTGCGCGGCAGGCAGGCGGCAGGCGGGCAGGCAAGAGGGGTTGGTCGTGGGTGGGTGGGTGGGCACACGGTGGAGTGGGTGAGTGTCCGATTGGGCTGCTCACGACTCAACAGGCAGGCGGGCGGCGCGGGGGCAGGGCGGGCGGGCGGTGCAGCAGGCAGCAGGCAGCAGGCAGCAGGCAGCAGGCAGCAGGCAGCAGGCAGCAGGCAGCAGGCAGCAGGCGGCGGGCGGGCGGGCAGGCACCAGGCAGCAGGCGGGCGGGCAGCAGGCAGCAGGCGGGCGGGCGGGCGGTCAGTCAGGCAGTCAGTCAGTCAGGCAGGCAGGCAGGCAGGCAGGCAGGCAGGCAGGCAGGCAGGCAGGCAGGCAGGCAGACAGGCAGGCAGGCAGGCAGGCAGGCAGGCAGGCAAACGCGGCCGCACCGCGTTGCTCCCACCGCACCGCCCGCGCCGCCGCCCGCGCGCGGCGGTCTGCTAAGCGACCTGCCGAACAACCTGCCGCCACCGCTGCCGCCGCCGCTGCTGCTGCTGAACACTCCTGCGCCGAGCGCCCCCGCCGTCGCAGCAAAGGGGGAAAGGGTGTCTGTGCCGCCCGTGTTGACGCGCGAGAGTGAGAACGAGAGCGAGCGCTTCTTAGGCAGGGTGGGGTTGTCTGGGCCAGAAGAAGCGTCGGCGCCGCCCGCGTCCTGTGCAGGTTGCATGTATGTGCGTGTGAGTGAGAGAGGGGCAGAGAGAGGGACGGAGAGGGGGAGAGAATGATGGACAGAGAGAAAGAGAGAGGGAGAGAGAGAGAGAGAGAGACAGAGAGTGAGACAGAGAGGTGCTTGCGCAGGGGGGAGCCTGTGTGCATGAGAGGGAGACTCTTGAGAGTGTGTAGCGCCCCCCCCAGACACCACCACCCCACACACCCCACACGCAAACACAAGCAACACAAAAGACACACAGGCACGCACCTGCAGGTCCCTGCGCTGGATCGCCGTCAACCCCGCCGGCGACCATGCACCGCTGTCGCCACAGAAACCAGCAAAGCCGCTGCCGCCGCCGCCAAAGTCGACGTGCGCCCCGTGAGGAGGCAAGTCAGCGGCGTGCAGCAGCGGCAGTGGCGGCTGTGCGAGAGTGCCGGACGTGCAGCTGCGCGGGGCCACAGGGCTGCCGCCGTCGCCGCCGACGCCGACGCCAACGCCGACAAGCCCGAGACTCAGCTCGCCGGGCACGCTGGACCCGGCGCAGGCTGCACCAGGGGACGGCGTTAACGCGGCGCCCGCCTCCACAGTGCGCTTGCCGCTGCGGCCCCGCGCGCGCGCTGGCACGATGACCACAGACTTCCAGGGCTTTGACAGCAGTAGGAGCTCGCGGTCAAGTGGGCTGGCTTCGTTGCGCTGGCTGTGTCGCTGCAGCTCCCATTGGGACTGCGCATTTTGAATGGGTGGGTGGGTAGGGTTGGGGGTCGATTTTACAGTCTGCTGGGCGCCTCTGATGGTTCATTAGACTTGCGCTTGCGCAGCTCTGAAATTTGGGCATGCAGATGACAAGTGGGTTTGCGCGCGTGTGCGTGCGGACAGGTTGAGATCTAGAAGTTGGAGATTCAAGGGGTTAGGTGGGTGTGTTTCTCGTCCTCCGACGCGGTTTCCGGGTGTGTGTGCTTGAGCACACGCCACGCCCTGCCCCGCCCACATCCTTCCCACGATTGCCGATGCCACTAATGGGTGCACCGCGGTGTTGCAGATACTCCACCAGCTCCTCCAGCCTCTTTCCAAAGGTGTGCACGCACAGGTATAATAATGCCACCAGAGGCGTGCCCAACCGTCTGTGAACTCGACCACACACCTCAAGATACTCCCCCAGCTCCCCCAGCATGCCTTTCTTCCCGCCAAACAGCGTTTCAAGCACCTCGTAGAAGTTGATGTTGGCCTCGTGGTCGCTATCCATCACGCCCCAGTACGCCTTTGACTGGCTGCAACCGAGGGGGGGGGGGAGGCGTGGGGGTTACTCCTATATGGTGTTCGCCATCCATCACGCCTCAGTACGCCATTGACTGGCTGCAACGGAAGGGGGAGGGCTTAAGGTTTACTATGGGTTGCTGAAGGCTGTGGGGCTTTGGCCTTGAGGGTTGAGGGTTTGGGGTTGAGGCCTTCACGTTTTTGGGGGGTTGGGGGATGTGGGTTTCAGGGTTGAGCGCTGCCCGAGGTGGTCCAGGTAGACAGGTAGGCGCAGGAAGGCAGACAGGCAGGCAGGCACTCATGAAGGCACGCATCAAGGCAGGCAGGCAGGCAGGCAGGCAGGCAGGCAGGCAGGCAGGCAGGCTCGCACGCACGCACATACGCAGGGGGGCGTTGAGCGCCATGGCATGGCAGAGGAGGTAAGCAGCCCCCCCCTTCCCCCTCAACTGCCACCGTGTGAACCTGAATTGCTCGTGCAGATGCGAGAAAGCCGGCACTGGACAACAAGACGCCCCTTGTTCACACCGGCAAGTTTGCATCAATAAAAACAGGCACTTTAGAAAGGGATACTGGCGGGGAGCAACATAAGCCCTCGCCCCTCCCCCTCCCCCTCGCACCTGTTCTGCAGCACCACGCGCCCCCACACGTTGCCGCCCGCGCCGCCGCCACCGACTTCAACGCTGCTGCTAGGGGATCGGCAACCCGGCGGCCCGCCGGCGCCGCCGCTGGCGCGGCTGGAGCGCGCGCTCCCCGGCCCGCCCCCCCCAGGCGCACCCCCCCCCGACACGCTCCCTCCCGGCTCCAGCGGCACGCCGACGTGCACCTCGAGCAGCGTCCACATGGACGGCGAGTGCGACATCATCAAAGCAGCGCGGTCGTGCGCGCACTGCGCGTCGCGTTGCGCGTCGCGTTGCGCGTCGCGTTGCGCGTCGCCCCCAGGGCCCGTCTGCCTGAGGAGCGGGGCCGGGGGCGCGCCGTAGGAGGCCGGCTGCGGGAGGGTGGTGGGTGGGGCAGTGGGCAAATGTGTGAGACAGCACCCCAGACAAGTTCTTCTCCTCCTCTCTCTCTCCCCCCTACAGATCCCCAGCCCCCCGACGCAGCCACCGCAAAACACGCATCCCCACACCCAGAGAGGGGTGCGTTTGGACGGTGACTTAGTGAGACATTGATGGTTGCGCAGTCGGCACGCGCACCGCAGTCATCCAACCCAGCACCCCACAGGCCCGTAACTCCTTACTGTGACTCCCAACTGGGGGGACACGGCGCCGCCCTTGCTGTCGCGCTCACCTTCCAAATGAACAAGCATACACAACAAAACACAACACCAGACACCATTCACCAAACACCAGACCAGACCAGACCAGACCAGACCAGACCAGACCAGACCAGACCAGACCAAAACATGACCAGCAAAAACAAAGCAAACATACCAAGACAAAACAGACAAAGGCAGATTAGATCAATCAAAACAGACAAAGAAACAGAGCAGAAATAGAGAAACAAACAAACAAACACATCTTAATTAAGGTGGATGCACTTTTAACTCCCGCAAGTGGTGAAAACACGCCGTCGCAGCCTAGCCCCCAATCCTACACTCCTAAAGCCCCACCACCACCCACGACCCTTCTATATCTCTATGCACCCACCCATCCTCCACCATCCGCATCCCTACATACGCCCCAAATCCACCACCGATCCAGCCTCAATTCCCCCTCTCGAGACCCATGTTATCCACCCACCTCATGGGACGAGTGGGGCGGCGTAAAAGATGGTGACATCTGCAGAAATCCGCCCGGAAGGTGCAGTTGGTAGCCGCCCATAAGGTACGGCAGTGGCAGGGGGTGCCGGTGCAGCAGCTGCATCTGCTGGTGCTGCTGGTGCTGGTGCTGCTGCTGGTACTGCAGCTGCTGGTCCTGCTGCTGGTCCTGCAGCTTCTGCTTCTGCTGGTGCTGCTGGTGCTGCACAAGCAGCTGCTGTTGCTGCTGGTGCTCCTGCTGGTGCTGGCGCTGCTGCTGTTGCTGCTGCTGCTGGTGCGGCTGCTGCTGCTGCTGCTGCTGCGGCGGCGGCGGCAGCGGCGGCGGCTGCAGCGGCGGGTGCTGCGGCCGCGCGGACTGGGGCCGCGGCGACTGCACCATGCCGTCGTCAGAGCAGTCACCGAGCACCAGCCGTGACGATGTCGTGGACCCGCCCCCCGCACGGGGGGGGTGGGACGCGCCGGGCGGCAACCCCCCCGTGCTCGGCGTGTTTAATGCGCCGCCGGCGAGGCTGTCTCTGCTCACAGCGGAGGAGCTGGAGTTGTGCACATGGTAGTGGGCAGCCTGCATTTTCGGGGGGGCGGGGAGGGGAGGAGGGGAAACAGGCCCCGGCAAGCCAAAGTTAAGCGCGTGGTAGTGGGCAGCCTGCATTTCAGGGGGGGGAGCAGGCCCGGGCAAGCCAGAGTTTACGGCGTGGTAATGGGCAGTCTGCAATGTCAGGGAGGTGTGTGTGGGGGGGGAGAGCAGACCCGGCAAGCCAGAGTTTAGAGCGTGCTCATGGGCAGCCTGCGCTTCAGGAGAGGGGCCGGGGGCAGGGGGGTGGGGGGGCGTGAGCAGGCCAATACCGCACACAGGCGTCGACAAGATGACCCCACACACACCACCTGTCGTTCCATAATGCTTGCACACGCACCACCCCTGACTCAACCATGTAACCCCAACAAGCACGTGCAGGCAGGCAGGCAGGTAGGCAGGCAGGCAGGCAGCCGGCCGGCCGGGCGGCGGCGGGGCGGCGGGCGGGCGGCGGGCGGGCGGGCAGGCAGGCAGGCAGCCGGGCGGGGCAGGCACACAGCCACGCAGGTGAGAAGGCAGGGAGACACGCACACAGGCACGCGGGCGGGCAGGGAGGCACACACACAGGCACGCAGGCGGGCAGGCAGGCAAGCAGGCAGGCAGGCAGGCGGGCGGGCAGGCAGGCAGGGAGGCAGGCAGGCAAGCAGGCACGCACGCACACAGGCACGCAGGCGGGCGGGCGGGCGGGCGGGCGGGCGGGCGGGCAGGCGGGCAGTTGGAGGTCAGTCAGCAAAATGGCATGGCAGAGGAGGGGGGCAGGCAGCACTGGGAAGAGGAAGAAAGGAGGGGGTGAAGAAGGCAGCGTTGGCAAGGCCACCGTCAGCCACCATAGCACCACCCCTTTCACACGCGGGGCACACAGGGCAGGGTGGACAGTGCAACGCCGCATGCATCTGAGCGACGCGGCCTTGGTGAGCTGCCGATTGCTGTCGCCTGCGCGCTCAACGATGCTCCGGCCCCCACCCCACCCCTCCCTCGTCCCCCTTCCACCTTTTCTGACGCGCGCACGCACACCCACCTGCGTGGGCGACGCAGCCCTGGACAGCTGCTGCATGCTGCCGCTCACGCGCTCGAGGATGCCCGCCGCTTCGCTTGACAGCAGCGCATCGCTGTCCCGGCTACCCTCGCCGCCCCCGCTGCCGCTGCTGCCTGCATGCGCCGCGAGCGCGCGCGCCGCAGACGCGCCCATGCCGCCGAGGTTGCAGGCGGCAATCGGCAGCAACGACGATTGCCTCATCGCGCTGTCGCGGTCCGCGGCGGCGCTGCTGCTCTGCAGCAGGTGCCGGTCCGGCACACGCTGGTCGGACAGCACAGCGTCAGAGCTTGCGACTTGTAGCCCCGGCCCCACAAAGAGCTGCGGCGCGCGTATGATCATGAGCATGGGGTGAAGAGCAGGAGAGGGGGGGTATGGGGCTTTCGGGGCCCAGGCCTGTGCCAGCGCAAAGAGCTGCGCTGCGTGTGTGCATGTGTGCATTGCAGGGAGGGGGAGGTCAGGGGCACCGAGGGCCTTTGGGTCCCAAGCGCGTGCTACTTATCACAATGGACTGTGCTTCTCACCTCAGGTTTTCGCCTGCTTTGATGATGATGATGGATTTTACAGTCGTGTGTGACGAGCCTACTGGCTAGCGCATTCGACCTTGCTCGGCGTATAACGCCCGAGCGCTACGGACGGGTGGCAGGCTACTGGTGGTGGGGGGCTTGTGGGTCGGGGCTGGACCTAGACAGGGCACTCGGCCCCCAGATCTGACTCCTCCCCATGGGGGCACGGCCGGGGTTGATAAGGCTTCATTTTGCCCCATGCCTGCCTGCCCTGCAAACATAATAAGCAAGGCCATGTGTGCAACATTTCTTAAGGCGACGGGGAGTGCGCCAGCGCAGCCACCGCCGGGCATACGCACCGTCAGGCACAGTGCTGGCAGCAGCGCGCCGCTGCGTGGGTCAAACGTGCGCATTGCCGCCACGACCACGCGGCACGCCAGCGACGCGGGCGAGAACTGCAGCGGCGCCACGGCCGAGGAGGCGCGCGTTGCCGCCAAGCATGACGACGAGGCCATGACCTCGAGCGCTGCCTCGGAGAGCACGTCTGCAAATGCGGGGTCGTCTTGGATGAGGCTCAGAAGGCATGCCTGCGGGGCGGGAGCGGGCGGCGGGGAGGGGTGTGGCCTGCCTTCAGACAACAAGTCCGCAAATGCGGGCTTGGGTAAGGTGCAGATGAGGCGCTGATGAGGGCACACCTGCGGGGTGGGAGGCAGTGATTTTCTTTTTGGCTCTCCACAGCCATTTGGCTGTATTCTGGCTGAACTTTGACCCCGAGCACAGCTCAACCCCTTCAGTTGATTGTTAGTCTGACAAGCTTGTCAGACAGAACACGCCAACAGCTTTCAAATGACCTATGTATGAGGACAAATGGTCAACAGGAGGTCAGCGGTCAATGCGGTCAAAGCAAAAATCTGGCTGTGGAAATTTTAAATTAAAAATCACGAAAATAAAATCACTGGTGGGACAGGGTGGGAGGAGATTTTTGTGGGCTGAGATGAGGCTCAGACGGCACGTCTGCAGGGTGGGAGGGGAAGGGGAGGGGGCCATGAGCAGCACATCTGCAAGCGCAGGCTTGTCGTGGATGAGACTCAGAGGGCACGCCTGTGTGGGATGTGCAGGCTGGGGGGGAGGGATGAAGGAGGGGCAGACCGGCCTCAGGCAGCAAAACGGCAATCGAGTGCGGGCTCGTATTCGATGAGATGTGCCCCTGCAGTGGGGCGAGGGAGGGAGGGGTTCTCAGGGCGGAAAATGATGATTAGTTTGCACTAGGGAGGGGGGAGGACGGGAGAGGGAGGCGCACCGCCGGTGGCCCTTGCCCCTCAGTGACGTTGACTGTCCAAGCCCACCATGCTCCCTCCCCTGTGCATGGTCATTTGACCCCTACGAGGACTCCTACTTCCCCAGCACCTGCGCGTGCAGCATGGCGTCAGGCTGCGGGGAGGTGCCGAGCAGCTCCCTCGCGCCTGGGTCCGCATGCACCACGGTCGCGTGCAGCCACGCGGGCGCCTTGGGTGAAGCAGAGTTCCGGAACTTGACCTGGGTGTTTTCATGTGGTGGGGGTGGGGGTGGGGAGTGCAATGTGTGTGTGTGCGCGTGTGCACACATGCGCACGCACACTCAAATGCAGACAGAGTTGAACGCACGTGCAAACACACACAAACGCACACACACGCGCTCGTACGCACACACACGCGTGCAGAGTTGGACGAGTAGAAGTGGGACAAGCAGCTGCTCAGTGAGTCCCGGACGTCCGCCCTCACCGCCTCTGGTCCCTGCGCGTGGCCACCGCTTGAGAGCGTGGCCACCGTGGACTCGCGCTCTGGGGCCAGCGTCGGCACCACAAGGACGGCCTGCTCGTGCAACAGCCGCACCGGCAGTGCCAGCTCCAGCACGGCGCCAGCCACATGCTCGAGCGCCGCGCCTAACACGGCGCCGGGCGTGAGGAGGAGCAGCAGGCGTGGCGGCGGAGCAATCAGCTCGGGGCGGCCAGCGAACGCCAGCGAGTCGGCAGTCGTGCCGAGCGCGGTCGCGGTGTCGCTGCGGCCCTCAGCCAAGCGCACACTGCGGGGCGACAGCTGCAGCGCTGCTGCTGGCGCACCCAGTTGATCGCGATCGCCGAGCTGCGTGTGTGCGCGTGTGTGCATGTGCGTATGTGTGTGTGCATGTGTTAGTGTGTGCGTGTGTGTGTGTGTGTGTGTGTGTGTGTGTGTGTGCATGTGTTTGTGTGTGCGTGCGTGCATGCATGTGTTGATAGGGTCAGATCGCAGGGTATAACTGCCATGCACTGCCATGCCTTCCATGCTGGAGCGATCGGGGCACGCGGCCACCAGGACGGAGCCTAATGGGCGCGTCATGATGAATTGGGCGTTGCTAGGGTGGACTGGGCGAGCCGTTGATGCCTGGGAACAGGTCGCAGGTCTCGAGCAAATCTGCTGCAGATCTGATTGTCCTTGACCCAGCGGCCACCACACACCTCGCCCAGCACTGACTCCAACCGTGGTGCTGTGACCACGCCCGCTCCCGTGCCACCGCCAGAATGAGAGGCCGCAGGACAGCCATCCTCTGGTGGGTCTGGGTCTGCCGTTGCCGCAGAGGCTCGCCCGCTGGCCTCGCGCGCGCGCCCGCTGAAGCACCCACAGGATAACGGCCCCATGATCACCCTCTCCACTCGTGCAGGTCCGTCGTTGGCCGTCGTCGTTTGTCCTGTCCAGGGGGATCAGTCAAGTTGTTCAAGCTCAAGCACCACCGCGGCTGAACCAAGGAGGTGGACCGCAGCCTTTGTGCTCGTCCACAATACAATAGCATCACGTGCTGCATCCCCGTGTCCGACCGAAAGGTGTGGGACAACCACCCAAAAAACTGTTGCGTTTTTTTGTCCCAGGCTCTTTCAATTTGCATCAGAAGGCAGGAGGCAGCATGATGCTGGGCAAAATCAGGCATTATGATGATGAGTTCACAAACAACACCCACATTCTGGCGGGTGCGGAAGTTCAGCGTCTGGTTCAAAGCTCCAGCAGGCAGGCAGGAGAGCAGTCCTCGATCGCCAATGCGAACAATGGGGCGCCACATTGCCGTTGCGTACGCGTGTGTGTCAAAGGCAAGACTGGTAAGCTGCCTCACGAGGCAAATCCTTTTAATCCTACGCTCCAATCGCGAGGGGTATGTGCTGCAAACAAACAGTTCCATCGCACCATCGCAGCTTGCTTGGCTTCCGCCGTCCAGGCCGTATGCGAGGGAGGAGGAACTTCCACTCGTATTACACCTAAATGGAAAGGTGTATCGAGAGGCGCCTTGTGTATTGTGTATGGACAGTGGTTGGCCATAATTCCAACGGGGACCCGGCTGTTGGGGTGTGACCTCTTTTAACCAAGAGTGGGAGAGCCCCCAGGGGGATCATTCACTGGCTGAAGAGAAAGGAGGATGGGAGCGGCGGAGTGTCAAGTGCAGGCTACTCGGAGAAGTCCACTCAAGGCTCGGGGGTCGAGAACGAGTGGTGGTCGGGCTGATGACGGCTGCTCAAAGCCCGAGGGAGGCAGAGGTTGGCAGTAGGCTGCTTGCGACAAGTGAGGCAGCTGGTAACTGCGGGTTACATGGTTTCTCCCAACTGAGGCGACGAGTTGATCGACGAGCGGAGGAGCTGGCGCCCGTCAATGCATGCTGGACATTGGTCAAGATGGCTGCCCGTGGAGGCGGGCTACCATCACGGCTTCAGCGGTGGCGACCGCCGAGGCAATACAGAGTAAATCCGCTTCACCAATCGCAACGTTCGTCACCGCGCTCATCCTCGGGGTCGCTCGTCTGCCGGTGACTGACGTTGCAAGGTCTTCAGGCAGCCTCCATGACAACTCTGTCGTCCATGCACCCCTGGAGGGTGGGACCTGGCCATGCATGAGGCATGGGGCGCCGGCTGAGCCCCATGCAAACGAGAGCTGGACAGCCATGCACTGCCAGGCGGGGACCGTTCCAGTCAGCGCCAGTCGGCTCTGCCGGCTTGACTGGCCACAAGGCCACTACTGTGACCCTGAGGAAGGTCCTCTCCTATATGCTCCTTGCTAGACATGTCTCTCAGAGACCGCTGTTTGGGGTAGTCTAGCCGGCGGGAGCGGTAATCTATCGGCCGGGAGCCGGCGGTACTCTAGTATTTAAGCGTGCTGGAGTATCGGCGGGTGTCTAGTAGAAGAGTAGCCTGCTTAGCTGGAAACCCCGTGTTACTGTTACTGAGGCGACGAGGGCGCGTCTTATAGTTCTGAGCCCCCACACTAGCGTGGGCTGCTCCAAACGGTGGGGACTGTGTCGGAAAAGTGTTGACACGTTGAAAATGTATGTACTGCATCAGACACTGTGAAAAGGTATGTACTGCATGGTATGTACTGCATGGATCAGGTGTGGACGGGTTCAGTTAGGTATGGGGGTGAGGCCTGCCAGTGTAGGGTGGCTGACAGCTGTAGTGAAGGCGGCAACGGCCACTCCCGTCACACTTACTCGATGTGTTACTTCCGTCAATAGTAGCTTCCCTTGGCCAGGTACTTTTCACCTCGGGGGGAAAGCCCCCTCTCGCGGCAGTGGCCACCTTCACCACCGCCGCGTGCCGCTACCCCTGCAAACCCCTGCAAAGTGAGCGCGCCCGCCAGCTGCTGCCGCCCGGGCTTGAAAGTACCCCATCTCACTCAAAGGTGCGGCCAGCACCCTCCATCTCTGCTGCATGCTGCTGCGCCAGCTCATCGAGCCCACCCCCCAGTCTCGTGGCAGTTGCCACTTGCACCGCTGCCGCATGCCTTTACCCATGCATAGCGAGAGGGTTTGCCAGCTGCTGCCGCCCGCGCTGAAAGAACCCGATTCCACCCTTGGACTCGAGGCCGGCATCCTCCACCTTTGCCTTGTGCTGCTGAGCGCGTTTGCGCGCCACTTTTGCGGCAGTGGCCACCAGCACCGGCGGCGCCTGCTGCTGCCCCTGCTGCGCCTGCCTCTGCAGCTGCCCAACCACACCCACGTGCGCGAGGCTGGCATCCTCCATCTCTGCCGCATGCTGTGCGAGCGCGTCCTTCAGCGCTGCTGCCGCCTGCCCCTGCAGCTGCCCAATGGTACGCGCGTGTGCACGGCCGGCATGCTCCATCTCTGCCGCGTGCTGCTGCGCCAGCTGATCGAGCGCGCTCGCCTCGTGCAGAGTGGCGGCGACCTGCGCCGCCAACACTTTCTTAGCGAGCGAGCGCGCCCGCGTTGCTGCGGCATCACCCTGCTGACCGAGCGCATACGACTGCGCTTCTGCCGCCTGCCCCTGCAGCTGCCTAATCACATGCGCATGCGCACGGTCGGCATCCTCCATCACGGCCGCGTGCCGATGCGCCAGCTGGTGGATTGCACTTGCCTCGTGCTGAGAGGCGGCTGCCCGCGCTGCTGCAGCCTGGCCCTGCCGAGCAAACGCAACTCCCTGCGCTGCTGCCGCCTGCCCCTCCAGATACCCGATCGCACACGCGTGCGCGAGTGCAGCATCCTCCATCTCTGCCGCGTGCTGCTGCGCCAGCACATTGAGCGCACGTGCTTCGTGCGCTGCGGCTGCCAACGACGCCGCCACCGCGTGATGCCGTACTTTCTGAGCAAGCGCGTCCGCCAGCACTGCTGCTGCCTGGTCCTTCTGAGCGAGCGCAACCGCCAGCGCTGCTGCTGCCTGCCCCTCGAGCTGCACAATCACGCGCACGTGCGCGAGTGTGGCATCCTCCATCTCTGACGCGTGCTGCTGCGCCAGCTCATCAAGCGCACCCGCCTTGTGCGCGGCAGTGGCCACCAGCGGCTTCGCCTTCTTAGCAAGCTTGCCCGCCAGCGCGGCTGCCGCCTGGCCCTGCTGAGCAAGCGCAACCGCCAGCGCTGCTGCCGCCTGCCCCTCCAGCTTCACAATCGCACCCCCGTGCGCGAGTCTGACATCCTCCATCTCTGTCGCGTGCTGCTGCGCCAGCTCATCGAGCGCTCCTGCCTTGTGTGCGGCGGCGGCCACCTACATCGCCGCAGTGCGCTGAGCGAGCGCGCGCGCCAGCGCTGCTGCGGCCTGCCCCTGTAGCTGCACGACCACACCCGCGTGCGCGAGGCCGGCATCCTCCATCTCTGCTGCGTGCTGCTGCGCCAGCTCATTGAGCGACCCTGCCTTGTGTGCGGCCGCGGTCACCTGCACCGCCACGTGCACCTTGTGAGCCAGCGCACCCGCCAGCGCGGCTGCCGCCTGGCCCTGCAGCTGCGCGACCGCACTCGCATGCGCGAGGTCGACATCCCTCATCTCTGCCGCGTGCCTGTGCTTCATCCTTCCAAATTGGTAAACAGCATGCAGGACTTGCGCGTCATTGGGGATGTGCATCTCGTCCTGCGGGTCCGGCGGGCGTGGAATGCTCGCCTCCGATTCGTAGCTGGCCATGGCACGATCTGCACGCGTGTCCTGCTGCTGCAGCTGCGCGTGGAGGGGAAGGAGGGAGGGATCAACGGAAAGGAAATCAGTTGCTGCACTCACGACTGCGTGCACTGCACGATCGCCCCGATGGCTCGCGGCATGCGGAGATGGCGTGAAGGGGGGGCTTGCTGCATGCTTGCGTGGGGCCAATGTGTCGCTGTGAGGGCGACTGGCGAATGGGGATATCCACAATATCCATCGACACGCGTATTGCTCGCACGCACGCGCGCCCCGATCGCTCACCTGAATGTGATTGTGGCGTGAAGGGCGGCTTGCTGTAGGTTTGCTTGGGGGATGTGTGTTTGTGAGAATGCACGTCGAATCTGGCTGACTAGATCACTCAATCTACACCTACTCACCCTCCACTCGACTTCTTGGGGTGCACCTGCCTTCCTGAAGGCAGGTGCCGGTTATTTTAACCCTTGGCCGGGGGTTCGCCACTAGTTTGCGCGCGACGCAAACCGCGCTGCGTGCGCGCGCCGCGCCGCTGCACCTGGCATGGCGAGCATGCCTGGCGAGATGTGCTTGTGCGCTTATATTTCACCTGCCCACCTCAGCCCACTCCCAGATGCTGGTGGCCTGCTGCTGCTATCAAATACAATGCCTGAGGTTCAGGTGCACCTCTGACAGCTGAGAGGGGGGGCTGACCCTCACTGAGTCTGGGTCAGGCATTGCATTTGGGAGCAGCAGGCCACCAGCAGCTGGGACACGGCTGGGGAGGGCGTCGCTGGGGAATGGGAAACATAAGCTAGCAAACTTGAACTATACTTGTGTACATATTGCCAGGTGCAGCAGCAGTAGCAGCAGCAGCAGGAGCAGCAGCAGCAGCGTCCAACGGGGCGCGAAGCGCCGCGGGGCTCGCACGGGGGGGGGGGGATTTGCTTCGCGTGGGTGAAAATGTCAGACCCGTCTGCTCACCCAGCCAAATGCCGTTGGTCCGCATGACTCCCAATCGATCGACCATGCCAAGGCCTCAACGCCAACGATCCAAGCCTGATCCGCTCCTCCCTTTGGTTGCGCTCGCCTCTCGCAATCCCAAGAGTACGCGTCTCCATCCTCCACAGCAAACAGCCCACATGTATCTGCCCGTATATCATGCGAGCTGAGTCGGACTTTGACTTTTAATTTTGCCCCATTTTTGGCTGGTCGCTACTGACCGCCTTTCCAGCCCCACCAGCAGTAAGTGGATCTTAGGGATATGCCCCTCATTGAGCCTCACCCCCACAACACGGGGACGGGGGGCAGGGTTGCCACACGTACAATGTCGTACTCGGTGCAACAACTCTGCTGTGACCTGGCTGTACACATGTGGCATCGATTGGTGGATTGAGATTGCCTGACTGCCTGGATTGAGCGGGCCTGACTGCCTCGGTGCCTGTGGCGTGTTGAGTGTGAGGAAGGTCGGTCGGGAGTGTGACACCAGTGGTTGTGGAGGACGAGATATGGAGGAGATATCCTAGCCAGCCACCCAACAAACATCAATTGCCATCTGCTGGAGAGGCACGGCCGCCGCGAGCTCAGCTGGCGCCGGCTAATGTGATGCTTAGGGGGGCGGTCAGTTCCTTCTCACAAGTGTTCTCAGTGGGTAAGGCAAGCGTGTGCGTGTGTGTGGGGGTGTGTGGGGGGAGGGGGGGAAGCTCAGCAGTCGGCTGCACACGCGCGAGCGCCGCGGCTGCAATCGATCGCAGCGCACACCACCGCCCATCTGCCGCACACACGCACGCGTCGACTTGACGTCGCACCACCGCCCATCTGCCGCACACACACACGCGGCCGTTGCGGCCCTGGGTATACAGGTATAGCCCGCAAGGGCCGCACCGCACTGGGTGGGTGGGTCTGCGTGGGCTCTCATGCCTGACATGCCCAAACATGAACCCAACATTGCGTTTCCAATGAGCTCTCAGGGTGGTTTAAAGATGTGTTACCAGAGGGCACGGGCGCATGGGATGGCAATGCACCACCACGCCACGCACTACACCAGGACGTGCGACATGCGGATCATCGGAGGACGTGCTGCGCAGGGTGTGGGCGCTTCACTGCAGTGCCCCCGGAAACACATCCACCCATCGCCCTGAATATCAATGTGTGACATGCGGATCGCACAGACCCGCCCACAGCACACCCACAGCACGCCCACCCGATCACCCGCTCACCCGCGGGTATTGTGCTTTGCTTTTGTGGACGACGTTCTTGAAGACCAACCGTGCACAATGGGTCTTCAGCAACACAAAAGACGATGCTGACGGAAGATGCAGGGATGGTATGAGAGGGGAGGTGTGGCTCCCCTCACCGGCTCACCCACCGTAGGTGCGCTGTGATTTCGTCGACGACGACGAATGCATTGTTATTGCAGCACTCAAGCCACATTGCCCTCCAAACCCCACTCCAAAATCTCGAACTCATCTGCGCAGATCTGCGTCCAACCGGTCTGGTGGTGCGCCCAGCGTGTCGCCCCTCACCCCGCTGCGCCCCTCACCCCACACGCGCGGGGTGTTTGACGACCCACTAAGTTTGTCACCAGTTTGTCAGCACAGGGTCAAAACTGTATTTTGTCCCACCCTCTGAACCAGCTGGGGGCCCTTACCCAGCCACGGCGTCAAGCCAGCTGCAGACAGGTCACAGAGCCAGCGCAGAGTCCGCTAGCGCTGCAGTGCTTGCGACGTGGTCCAGGACTGGGACGGGTCGCCGTGCACGTTTGGGGCACCCAGCACGCACAAATACAACTTGAGGACGCGTCGCGCACATCTGGAGTAAGTAGGAGCTGGGGCAGCAAGGCAGCAACAAGGGCTCGCCTGTGGTCAACCACCTGTGGTCAACCACTCTGTTGCTTGTTGGTTGCAGCAACAGCTGCAGCAACACCACAAGGCTATCACTCACGTGCCACTCCTCTTCCACGATTCCACCATTTCTCTCCTATTCGATTCGTGCCGTGCGCGACACGGACGAATCTGTCCCCGTGGCTGTCGGGGTTTGACTTCTCGCAGGCCGTGCAGCACACGAGAAAAGGATTGGGCAGCCTGTCAGGGCATCTGCAGCATTCGCTCGTAATCCGTGTCATGGGCGGGCGTTGACCTACAATACAAAATCGTGGTGTGCGCACAAAAAAATGTGTGACGTCGCAGGACGCAGCGTGCCACAACGCAACAGCGGCTACAACGTCTTACGCACCAACAACGTGTTACAATCTCAGTCGCTTGTGCAGATTCCACGGTTCAAGCAACAAGTGGAGCTCACACTGGGAACATCACATGCCTGCCACCCTGTCACAGCATTCCCCGGTGGCGGCTGGGCTTTAGCCGACCTCGAGTGGACACCCCGCCATTCCCCTCCCCCGGCCCTCTCGACGTCTCGACGACCGTGCCTCGACCAAATTACTCCAGCGCTTGCCTCTCACCCGCGTGCAGCAGGCACCTGGCGTAGACACCTGGCACCTGGTGGAGTGGTTGGAGTGGTGGTTGGCAGCAGGCCAGCTGGACGTCAGCAGCACCCCCTGGCGCGAACACCTGGGGAACACCAAGCAACATGGCTCGTGGAAAGGGATCCTCAAGAAGGGATGCTAACTGGTGGTCTCCACTGAACCAAGAATGTAAGGGTCCTGACGCAGGACGTGGGTGCCGGTGACGTGGGTGCCGGTGTGCATGCAGCGCACGTCTTCTTCACGCCTCGCCTCGCAACAAATCTGCCTGGTGCCTTGCAGATCGCACCTACATTGAGACGCACGGGCACAAGCCGGACAGGGCGTGGCTGGAGAGGTGCGGTACCCACTCACGGAGGGGCGACGCATGGCAAGCAGGGGGCGAGCTTGCCGGGCATCACCCATCCCTTGCCCAAGCGCAAGGCAGGCGCCCGGCTCCTCTCCATGCACCCTTGTGGCATGTGGAGTTCTCGTGGGGCTGGCACGGCGATGGCGTGGGGTGTTGCATCATCGTATCGCGTTTGGGCGCCCACTACTACCCACCTTGTTGCCTTGCCCCTCAGCTGGTTTGAGCAGCACGGCGACGCGACGTGGCCCAACGGCGACCGCCCCACCATCCAGCACGCATGGGACCACTGCAAGTGCCTGCGCACGCTGGACCAGGCAAGCAATCAGGCCATGCAACACCATGCGTCAGACGTAGCACGCATGCATACCACACATGGGGTGCGCGTGGTAGGTGTGCATGCGGGCAGCGGGGGCCGGCATGTTGCAGCCGCTGCGCATGCGGGCAGCCTCTCGCGTTTGCAACCTCTCCGCGAGCAACCGCCGCCGTTGCGCTTCCCGCCACCCCACCCCCCCCTCCCTCCTCCACCCACCCCCCACCACCCCCATGCGCGATGTGCCGCACAGGCGCGTGACTACTTCCGCGCCTACCGCGCGAGGAAGAAGGACGAGAAGGGGCTGGATGGCGAGCCCATCGACCCCACGGAGGACGGCGACTTCGGCGGGCACCAGAGCGACTTCGGCGGGCACCAGGGGGATTTCGGCGGGCATCAGGGCGGCGGCGGTGGTGATGGAGGCGGCGGCGGTGGCAGCATGTCGCGCAAACGCTCGTCATACGACAGCGACACGGCTTACATGGCGGACACGTGGCGCGGCGCCGGCGGCGCGCACGGCGGCCTCGTGGGCGGCGGGCCTGGCGCCGCTGTGCCCACGCACGAGCAGCTCCTGTCGAGCGCGACGACCGCGGCTGAGGCGGCGCGCCGCATGTCGGCTGTCGACGGGATGCCGCTTGTGCTGAGCGACCAGCTTCCGACCGTGCGCGCGTCCAACGGGGCGCGGCTGCTCTGCCCCGCGCCCGACACGCACCGCATGGGCTCGCACGACGGCATGCACACCGGCGTGCCGCGCTCCTCCGGGCTGCCCGGATGCGAGTGGAACTACCCGGGCGACGGCGGCGGCAGCGGCATGGGCGGCCAGGTCCGCGATGCAAGCGACGATGCTTCGACGCAGTCGCTGTCAGGGTCGCTGCGCTCGGCGGCCGCGCACGAGGCGGCTCAGCGGCAGGCGCGGCTCTCGGCGCTCTCTGGTGGCGGCGACGGGCACGGGCACCACGGGCACGCGCGCCTGTCGGACATCGGCGTGCTGGGCCTGTACGCAAGCGGCGCCGGGCTGCCGCAGATCTCGCCGCTCGACTGCAACGGCGGGGGGCACGGGCTCGACCTGGGCGGCCCGCTCGAGAGCGGCGCGCTGGGCGACCTCGTGCAGCAGCTCCATGGCGGCGGGTGCGGGGCGCACCACGGCCTGGGTGCGTTCGATCTCTTAGGCGACGGAAGCGGCGGCGGCGCGCCACCCCCGTCGCTGTCGGCGACGAGCAGCCTGCTGTCAACGATGCTGCTGCAGCAGCAGCAGCTGCTCATGGTGTGCATGCAGCTGCAGGCCGCGGTGGGGGAGCACGAGCGGCAGACGCGCGATACGGGCGGCTCGGTCGTCGACACCGTCGCGTTTGCGTCGGCGACCGCGCTGCTCTCGCAGCAGGCCGCGTCGCTGCAGCAGCTGCAGGCGTCGACGATGCCGCTCGTCGCGGCGCTCATCCCATCAACCGTGGCGCAGGCCGCGGGTGCAGGCATGTCGATGGACATGTCGGGGATGCTGTCCGATGGCTTCACTGGCGGCGGTGGGTATGGGGGAGGCAGCAGCAACGCGATGGCGGGGCTGTCGAGCGCGGGCGGCATGCCTGGAACGTCGACCCGCCTCGGTGGCGACGCGGCGGCGGTGCTGCGCGGCTCCTCGGGCGGTTTCTTTAAGCATGGGCGCCAGTCGTTCGGCCTCAACCTGTCGCTGTCACCGACCGGTCATCAGAGCGAGCAGGCCGGCGGCAGCGCGCCGTCCCATGTGTCTGCACATGGGCACCAGCAGCAACAGCAGCAGCAGCAGTATGAGGCACAGCAGTATGAGGCACAGCAGTATGAGGCGCAGCAGTATGAGGCGCAGAAGTTTGAGGCGCAGCAGCGGCAGCAGCAGCAGTTCGAGGCACAGCAGCAGCAGCAGCAGGAGGCGCAGCGGCAGCAGCAGCAACACCACCACAAGGGGCAGCAGCAGCGGCAGGGGGACGCGTCGCCTGGCAGCGGTGGCCCATACGGCACCGGCATGCTCGACCCTGCATCTGGCGCTGCCGTGCAGCAGCAGAAGGCGCGCGCAAAGCACGCCGAGGCGCCCCACGTGCGCGACTTCCGCGCGTCGGCGTCCGCACCGGACTTCTTTTCGGGCGCGGGCGGCAGCATGGAGTTCTCCGAGGCACAGCAGGCACAGCAGCAGCAGCAGCAACAGCCCGGTGGCAACGGCCACGGCGAGCTCCACCACGCGCGCTCGCTGCGCGCAAGCCTCGGCGCCGGCATGAGCATGGGTGGCATGGGCGCGCCCGGGCTCGAACAGCTGACACCGCAGGGCGCGGCCATGCTGCAGCTGCTGCAGAGCCAGATGCAGTCGCAGCTGCTACGTGCGCAGGTGCAGGCGATGGCGGCGGCGGGCGGCAGTGGGCCGATGGGCGGCGGCGGCCCTGTCGGCAGCAGTGACGGCGGGCACCAGCAGCACGTGACAACAGAGGGGCGGGTGGGCAGCAGCAGCGGCGGCGGCGCCGCCCCCGGCGGCAGCGAGGGTGGCGCCATGCCCGCCAAGCGCGCGCGGCGCTCGAGCGACGCCGTCGTCGAGGCGCCACTGCCGGCCCCCACGCACGAGAGGGAGAAGCGCATGTCGTGCACGCTGCTCGACCTCGCGGCGGCCGCCGAGCTGCTTGACACCGCAAAGCCCGCGCAGGTCGCGCGCTGCTTGCACTCGTCCGGCGGCGGGTAGGGCCACGGCGCCCTGTATGCCCGCTTGTTTGACGCAACAGTGTACAAGCAGGCTTGCAAATTGCAGGAGCAGGAGCCCGGAGCTTGGCAGTGGCGCCAGCCGCGGCGATGGGGCAGTGCATGATTATGAGACGGTGCACCCTTACGAATATAGCGACATGTGGCAGTGTGGTATTGGGGGATGTGCGGGTACATCGTGGGGTGCGTTGGCTCGAGGCGGTGGGTTGCACGTAAGAGGCTGGCGCAGCAATGCCGGACTCCACCATTAAGGGAATCGGGGACAGCTGTTTACTACAAACTCCAACTTGGAGGTCCCGCTCTTATTAACATGACAAATGATAACACCTTGAGTGGCATCGTGAAGTGGCAGAGCGAACGCCGCAGGGCAAACGCGGCAGAGCGGATGCTGTGTGTCTGTCGCCGATTCTTTTTCAAGGGGTGCATCGCCCCGTTGTTCAACTTTAGTGGTAGGTAAGGGTAGGCAAGTGTCCTGTGTGACTAAGACACGCGCACTGGCCTGGTTGAGTGGCTCAAATGATCGTCCGCCTCTGGTGTCCACTGACAAGCGCCGTTTTGGGGGAGTCGAGGCCACCTCGCTAGCGCACCTGCACACGCTTCACCCCTCATTCCAAATCACGAGCCGGGCGTGATTGAACCAGGCACCGGACCCTGAGTGACGTGCGGATACTGACTGCGTGACTCTCAATGCTTGGGCTCAACACACGCCGACAGATTCGCACCCCCTTCAACGTGTTTGATTTTCGGAGCCGAGCGTGTGCCAGCAGGGGCAGTGCTGAGCGGCTTGATTGAGAGCCGAGAGAACGCTCACTTTTCCAGCTTGGCACATGGTAACGACGGGTGCCTGCTACGTAAGCACTTGTGAGTCGCAAAACCTCTCCAACGCTGTCACAGCCGCACAGGGTCACGACTTGCGCGCCAGCGCCGCCTCGTACGCTGCCAGCCCCTCGGTCCATGCCTTGCGTGTCAGCCCTGCGGAGCAGCGGGGCCACACAGCAGCGACAGCATGCAGCGGGCGGGGTAGATTAGTACTGTCGCTAGGTAGCGGGAGGCAGTGGTGCCACCAGCTAGTGCGCGAAAGAGAGACTTGCAGGCGGTCAACCATAGGGCTTCCAGGCCATGCAGGCTGGGCGTGCAAGTCCGGCGAGCGGGGATGGCCGAAGCGAGCGGACGTTACGACAGGCACCTGTGCGGGCCTTCATACTACTTCATACTGTCCACACCATGATCTGCACCCAAGGCACAGCCTGTGCGGCTGATCGTCACTTATTGTGTAAGACTTATCGTCGTCACATCAGCGGAGCACTCGGGCAGAGGTTCACGCATCTAGTACGCAGTGCGCCTCCCCTCTCCTCCTCCTGTATGCGCACACACAAGGCGCGCGCGCCACCCTGCCCCCTCCCCCGTCCCCCCCAACTGGGGCCGCCAGCGCCGCCCAGGCCCCGCCCTGCGGCGTGTGCACGCACGAAATGCCGAGCCGATTCCGTTCCGCTAGTAGCGCCACCCTACCCTCCCCGCCACACATACGCCCACACACGATGTGCACACCACCGCCGCCCCCCCATCAGGGGGCCCTGCCAGCGCCGCCCAGGCTTCACTCACCCTGCGGCGTGCAAACGCATGTGATGCCGAGCGGCGAGCAGTCGGTGATGTTCCATCGCTCGTTGTCGAAGAAGAGCATCTCGTCGTACTCGAGCCCGCTGGCGTCCTTGATCTTGCGGAAGTGGTTGCGCTTGGAGCCCTGAGGGGAGAGAGAAAGCGAGAGGGGTGTGTGCAGGCCTTCAGCTTTAGCTAGAGCCCGCAGGCGTCCAGCTCTAGAGCCCGCTGGCGTCCTTGATCTTGCGGAAGTGGCTGCGCTTGGAGCCCTGAGGGGAGAGAGAGAGAGAGGGGGCGAGGTGCAGGCATTCAGCTCCAGGGCCCTCTGGCGGATGTGGCTGCGCTTGGAGCCCTGAGAAGAGAGACAAAGAGAGAGAGGGCCGCAGGCCTTCAGTCCTAGAGCCCGATAGCTTTCAGCTCTAGAGCCTACAGGCATTCAGGTCTAGAGCCCGCTGGCGGAAGTGGATGCACTTGGAGCCCCGCAGGGAGGAGAGAGAAACAGAGAGAGCTAGAGAGCTAGAGATTTAGAGAGTGAGAGAGAGAGAGAGAGGAAGAGAGAGAGATAGAGAGAGGGTGGAGAGAGGGAGAGAAAGAAAGAGAGCAAGAGAGAGAGAAGGTGAGTGAGGCCATCAGCTCTGGGGCTGCTGAGCCGTGCCAAGGATTTGATAGGATTGCGGGGGACCGACAACCAACCCTGGGACTGCTGAGCCAGGCCTACGATCTGCTGGCAGCGGGAGACTGTACAGGCAAGAGGGAAACGCAACCCCACGCCCCAAGGGTGCGCACTGTACGACAGGTAAGGTCCTGGCAGGCTGGCGCCCTGAGTGGCCTTACGCGCTCTCTTATTAGAGCCCCCCTAGACGTGTAGTATAGGCCTTAAAACTCACGCCACAGGTTCCTGCGTACGTGTAAAACCTGTAAAACCGACGGGTAGGAGGGCCTCAGAAGTGTGTATGAGAGGTACGAATTCCCAAGCCCTGTCCCAGCCAGAGGGGGGGGACGCTCGGGCTGGGACCCGGGTTATAGCTGCCTCATATCATGCCTAACTTAAGTTTGGAAGGGGGGGCACGTGCAAGCAGGATGGTGGCTGTGAGAAGCTCTTGCACGCTCAATATTGATAATTTGCCCCATTGATAATTAACCCCCTCCCCTCCTAAGGTAACTGCAAGTCCGCGCACCGGGTAGATCTCCTTGTGCTCCGCAACATCGAACATCGTCACGCCGTCCGCGACCGCAAACGACTTGAGGCAGGGGATCGCCCACTCGGGGTACTCGGTCCGACTCACGTATGCGACCTGGTTCCAATCCGGCGGGCAGCACATTGGAGGGGAGGGGCTCTCTCAGTCTCTCAGTGGGAGGGGCCCTATCAGTCTCAGTGGTGCGCGTTCGCGTGCCTGGTAACGACTTGAGGCGGGGGATCGCCCACTCGGGGTACTCAGTCCGGCTCACATACGCGACCTGGTTCCAATCCGGCAGGCAGCACACATCGGGTGTTGGGGGGGGGGAGGGCTCTCAGTCAGCGCGCGACCGCGTGCCTGGTTCGTGCTCAACTCGAGCTGCACGAAAAGGACGACAACTGAGGGCAGGGGCAGTGTGTGTGTGTGTGTGTGTGTGTGTGTGCGTGCGTTTGTCTCATGGCGTATGAGCCTTGCTCACGCCCGACTCACGCATGAGGCTCTGCATGCGGCAGAGTGGGTTTGCTAGGGTGACCCGCCCCTCTACTATACAACGTTGATGATGCTTACCTCCACAGTCCCCATACAGTTACAGTTACATCGGCTTTCCAGCAAAGACTACCTCTAGTCCTAGTACCACCGCCTAGACCCAAGTCCAGTTCTGGCCCTAACAATTACTTGTGAGGGGCGGTAGCCACCAGCCGGCTGCCTGCCAACGTGTAGTCCCAGAGCAAAGAGGAGAGCTATTGTGCGACGCCTCCAAAATAGGTCCTAACTGCTTCCAGGGGATAGGGGGTCAAGTGGCGCTTGCCAATCTACTTGACCGCCGTGGTACAGTCCCTATACTCCCCCCCAAACTCACAGTTTGGACGATCGAACTTGTTTAGGGTAGGACTGCAACATGGTTTCGTGTAAAAATATGCAGGCCTATTTACATTCCTGAGAACACATAGCCCCCAAATCAGGGTGGCTTTATTCTTTGATTTTGACTGGCACTCCACACAAGTGTGGACACCAGAAACAGTGTTTTGGCTCGCCTCATGTCCAGATTTATACGCGAGGCCTGGTGGGATCCCGATGGGCGGGGTGCGTCCGCCCTACCACAGTCCCAACGGCCGAGGCGGCGCCTCAAGCAGCGCCTTGACTTGCGCGGATCAGGCGGCGCCTCAGGCGCCCAGAGACCGCCCGAGGCGCACCCCCGGCCGTCTGAGGCGTCGCCTCAGGCGTCACCCATGACCGCCTCAGGCGCCACCCCGACCGCCTTAGGCGCCCACTACCGCCCCAGGCGCACCCGCGACCGCCTCAGGCGTTATGACCGCCTTGAGTTGCGCGTCTGAAAAATCCACGATATAGCCAAGTAACAGCATTAAGCATTAAGCATCAAGCATTAAGCATTAAGCATCAGCGGTCCAGACGGGGTGCTGAAGGCCATGACAGAGTCATTCGACAAGCTATATGGCAGGGAGACTAAGCTCAGCGACGAGACCCTGAACCAGCTGGAGAACGATGTAGCGGCGTTTGAGCTCACACGCGCCACAGAGGTGGACGAGGCGCACGGGCGCCCCCCTGACCTGGCTGAGACGGAAGCGTGTGTGCGAGCGTTGCGCTCGGCCGCCGCTCCGGGCGGTGACCAGCTGGACGCCATGCTGTTGCGGTGCCCACCTGCCATTGCATGGCTCCACCGGGTCAACATCGCCGTATGGCGGTCGGGGAGAGCCCCGAGGGAATGGGAAACTGCTATTATCACACCGTTATATAAGGGGAAGGGTCCGCGTGACACCCCTGGTAACTACCGCGGTATAAGCCTTCTCTCTATTGCCGGGAAAGTGTACGCTGCCATACTTCTGCACCGCGTCTCCACGCAGGTTGATGGTCAGTTGCATGAGGCTCAGTGTGGTTTCAGAAAAAGCAGAGGCACTGTTGATGCGATTTTTACTCTGCGCTCGCTGAGCGCGGCACATGCCGAGTACAAACAATGCATGGCTGTGGCATTTGTCGACTATTCTAAAGCTTACGATTGCATAAACCGTGCGGCACTGTGGAGAGTCCTTAGATTATATAGTGTTCATCCGCACATTATTGATCTGTTGGAGGATCTTCACACCAACACCGCAGCTGCCGTGCGGCTGGCTGGGAAAATCGGGCACGAATTCCCCGTGTCGTCTGGTGTGCGACAGGGGTGCGTCATTGCTCCTGTGTTGTTCAATGTTTTTATTGACCACATAGTGAAAAAGGCGCTAGACATGATGCCAGAGGGGGCTGGCGTGTCAGTCGTGACCCGAGCCGGCGGCTCTGTGTTGTCGTCGTCGGTTGAGCGCATAGTAATGCTGATGTATGCCGACGATTTATGTTTGTTCTCGCATGACCCAGCTCAGTTGGCGCTTATGCTGAAAATCCTTGACAAAGTGTCCTCTAGCTTTGGCATGCAAATCAACGCCGCCAAGACAGAAGTGATGATTTTGCCAGCAGATTTTGACGCGGATCTGCCCACGTTTGCGCTGACTGGTGGTGAAGTGAAGACCGTCTCTGCATTTAAGTATCTAGGGAGTTGGATAACCCAGAGTGGTGGTGTGGAAAAGGAGATCGGTGTGCGTGTCGGTCGCGCGCTGGGCGTGTTTGCGTCTTTTGATAAGATTTGGGCCAGCAAGAAGATGCAAGTGCAGTCTAAGATGCGGGTTTACAACACTTTCGTGCTGCCCCACTTTCTGTACGGCTGCGAAACATGGGCCCCTACTAAAACACAACTGACTCGATTGGAGGTTGCCCACTCTAACTGCCTTCGTCGCATTCTGGGTGTGCGCCTGGTCGACCGGCACAGATTAACTTATATTCGGCAGGCGTGCGACACTGAGCCAATTGAGAGCCTTGTGGCAAAGCGATCAATGCAGTGGCTAGGCCATGTGATGCGCATGCCGGCTTCTCGTCTTCCTCGTACGACTTTTGACTGCACAATGGATGTGGCTCGGCAGCAAGGCCGGCCTCCAGCCTCCTCCCGACACTATTTTCTTAAGCTACTGATTCAGCAGCTAGGCGAAACTAGTGGCACTCGTTCTGATTGGAAGACTTTTTCGGACACGGCGTTTGAGCGTGCTCAGGATAGGGTCGGGTGGAGAGCCGTGGTGTACGGTCCGGCTGCCCCTCAGGCGCCGGCCCCTCCACCACGGCGGTCAAGTAGATTGGCAAGCGCCACTTGACCCCCTATCCCCTAGAAGCAGTTAGGACCTATTTTGGAGGCGTCGCACAATAGCTCTCCTTTTTGCTCTGGGACTACACGTTGGCAGGCAGCCGGCTGGTGGCTACCGCCCCTCACAAGTAATTGTTAGGGCCAGAACTGGACTTGGGTCTAGGCAGTGGTACTAGGACTAGAGGTAGTCTTTGCTGGAAAGCCGATGTAACTGTAACTGCTAGTATCACATTTGGTCTGTGCAATCGGAGGTCTTGGGTCGTAGACGAGGCCGGGGATGAGGCGCGAGTAGCAGCAGGCCTAGGGAAGGCAAACCCTTGCCGTCTCTTGCTCGGACTCAGAGAGCCGTGTGCGTGGAACAGCGAGAGTGCACATCATGACCGCACGCGTGTGCTGCACCGGTGGTTCCGCTACCCTACCACAGCCCCAACGTCTAAGTTAATTTGCACTTAAATGACGTTTATTTCTTATAGCCGTCTTTGGCCTTTAATGCTGTTACAGTTACAGCTACAGTTACATCGGCTTTCCAGCAAAGACTACCTCTAGTCCTAGTACCACTGCCTAGACCCAAGTCCAGTTCTGGCCCTAACAATTACTTGTGAGGGGCGGTAGCCACCAGCCGGCTGCCTGCCAACGTGTAGTCCCAGAGCAAAAAGGAGAGCTATTGTGCGACGCCTCCAAAATAGGTCCTAACTGCTTCTAGGGGATAGGGGGTCAAGTGGCGCTTGCCAATCTACTTGACCGCCGTGGTGGAGGGGCCGGCGCCTGAGGGGCAGCCGGACCGTACACCACGGCTCTCCACCCGACCCTATCCTGAGCACGCTCAAACGCCGTGTCCGAAAAAGTCTTCCAATCAGAACGAGTGCCACTAGTTTCGCCTAGCTGCTGAATCAGTAGCTTAAGAAAATAGTGTCGGGAGGAGGCTGGAGGCCGGCCTTGCTGCCGAGCCACATCCATTGTGCAGTCAAAAGTCGTACGAGGAAGACGAGAAGCCGGCATGCGCATCACATGGCCTAGCCACTGCATTGATCGCTTTGCCACAAGGCTCTCAATTGGCTCAGTGTCGCACGCCTGCCGAATATAAGTTAATCTGTGCCGGTCGACCAGGCGCACACCCAGAATGCGACGAAGGCAGTTAGAGTGGGCAACCTCCAATCGAGTCAGTTGTGTTTTAGTAGGGGCCCATGTTTCGCAGCCGTACAGAAAGTGGGGCAGCACGAAAGTGTTGTAAACCCGCATCTTAGACTGCACTTGCATCTTCTTGCTGGCCCAAATCTTATCAAAAGACGCAAACACGCCCAGCGCGCGACCGACACGCACACCGATCTCCTTTTCCACACCACCACTCTGGGTTATCCAACTCCCTAGATACTTAAATGCAGAGACGGTCTTCACTTCACCACCAGTCAGCGCAAACGTGGGCAGATCCGCGTCAAAATCTGCTGGCAAAATCATCACTTCTGTCTTGGCGGCGTTGATTTGCATGCCAAAGCTAGAGGACACTTTGTCAAGGATTTTCAGCATAAGCGCCAACTGAGCTGGGTCATGCGAGAACAAACATAAATCGTCGGCATACATCAGCATTACTATGCGCTCAACCGACGACGACAACACAGAGCCGCCGGCTCGGGTCACGACTGACACGCCAGCCCCCTCTGGCATCATGTCTAGCGCCTTTTTCACTATACAGTTACAGTTACAGTTACATGGCATTCCAGCTAAGACAACACTAGTCCTAGTGCCACCGCCCTGTGAAGGACGATAGCCACCAGCCGGTTACCTGCCGTCTAGACTACCGCTCCCGCCGGCTAGTTTAGACCCAAACAAGTCCCTGAGGGACATGTCTGGCAAGGAGCGTATAGGAAAGGACCGTCCTCCTCCTGGCCTTTGAGGCCAACCACGCCGGCTGTGCCGACTGGCGGCGCTGAAGCAGAAAAGTCCCCGCCTGGCATGGTGCATGGTTGTCCAACTCCATGCATGGGGCTCTGCCTGCGCCCCATGCGTCATGCATGGCCAGGTCCCACCCTCCAGGGGGGCCTGGGCAAACAGAGTCGTCATGGCAGGCTGCCTGAAGACCAATGCCGACGCCAGTCACCGGCAGACGAGTGCCCCCGAGGGTGAGCGCGGTGACAAACGCTGCGATGGTGAAGCGGATAAACTCTGTTGTTGCCTCGGCGGTCACCACCGCTGAAGCCCTGATGGTAGCTCGCCCCCACGAGCAGCCATCTTGACCGATGTCCAGCATGCATTGACGGGCGCCAGCTCCTCCGCTCGTCGATCAACTCGTCGAGATCGGTGCCGCATGGCGTCCTGCATGGGGGGAGGATAAGGGCCGTCTCCCAGCACGGGTCGCGGCAGCGCCGCGGCTACTCGCCAAGCCATGACAGCGCCGGGCAAGCCGCTCCTGTAGTTTCCACCGAGGGACAGTCTAGCAGGAGCCAGGCCAGTCGTATTTTATCCCGCTCGTCAGCGGCACGGAGATCCTAGTCACCAGCAGCGCCGCATTGCTGGGTCCAGGTTTTCACTATGTGGTCAATAAAAACATTGAACAACACAGGAGCAATGACGCACCCCTGTCGCACACCAGACGACACGGGGAATTCGTGCCCGATTTTCCCAGCCAGCCGCACGGCAGCTGCGGTGTTGGTGTGAAGATCTTCCAACAGATCAATAATGTGCGGATGAACACTATATAATCTAAGGACTCTCCACAGTGCCGCACGGTTTATGCAATCGTAAGCTTTAGAATAGTCGACAAATGCCACAGCCATGCATTGTTTGTACTCGGCATGTGCCGCGCTCAGCGAGCGCAGAGTAAAAATTGCATCAACAGTGCCTCTGCTTTTTCTGAAACCACACTGAGCCTCATGCAACTGACCATCAACCTGCGTGGAGACGCGGTGCAGAAGTATGGCAGCGTACACTTTCCCGGCAATAGAGAGAAGGCTTATACCGCGGTAGTTACCAGGGGAGTCACGCGGACCCTTCCCCTTATATAACGGTGTGATAATAGCAGTTTTCCATTCCCTCGGGGCTCTCCCCGACCGCCATACGGCGATGATGACCCGGTGGAGCCATGCGATGGCAGGTGGGCACCGCAACAGCATGGCGTCCAGCTGGTCACCGCCCGGAGCGGCGGCCGAGCGCAACGCTCGCACACACGCCTCCGTCTCAGCCAGGTCAGGGGGGCGCCCGTGCGCCTCGTCCACCTCTGTGGCGCGTGTGAGCTCAAACGCCGCTACATCGTTCTCCAGCTGGTTCAGGGTCTCGTCGCTGAGCTTGGTCTCCCCGCCATATAGCTTGTCGAATGACTCTGTCATGGCCTTCAGCACCCCGTCTGGACCGCTGTGCAGCGCGCCCGAGACGTCCCGCATGGCAGGTGGGATCTGATGGCTGCGGCTGCGGCCCGCCAGCCTGTCGCACGCGCGCGCAAACTGGCGCAGATTCTTCTTGCGTAGCATGTCTTGCGCCTCCGCCACCTGCTGGCCGATCCACCTCTCCCTGTCTCTCTGCACAGCTGCGTCGGCCGCGCGGTTGGCGCGGTTGCGCTCTCGTTTGGCAGCAGCAGACTTGCTCCTGAGCCATGCCGTGTGCGCGCGCTGCCGGGCGTCCATGAGCCGGAGGGTGCGCTGCGACAGAGTGAACTGCCAGCCGCGCCGCCGGCGGCTGCCGCGTGGAGCGAGGTGGTTGGTGGCCACCTCGCGAATGGCAGCAGCCATCGCGTCGTACTCCGCCTGGGCATCAGCGCCCTCGGGCGGCACGGCCTCCAGCAGCCCAAAGCGATCGGACAGCTGGAGGTTGAACTCACGACGGACAGCCGGGCGCCGCAGTTGTGAAGAGTCCCATGCGCGCCGCTGAGAGCCGCCTGCATGGCGGGAGGCTCGCATGCGGAGGCGCATGGACAGTACCACCATGCGGTGATCGCTGTCCCAGGTTGGGCTCCTACGCACCCTACAGTCTGTCACCGCATGCATGCGGCGGCGCGCGACCAGGATGTAGTCCTTGACGCTGTGCAGGCGGCGCACAGAGCATGCATGCCGTCTGCTCTGTGCAACAGCCATGGGGCTGATGTGGGTGTACTGGTGCTCAGGCCTGTGGGGGTAGAGAGTGTTGGCAGCGCGCAGGCTGCATGCAGTGGCAGTGTCGAGGAGCAGGCGACCGTTCCTGCTGGCCACCGCTGGCTCCGTGAGGGGCAGGTGCTTGCCAACGCATTCGTGGTCGGACACCGAATCCCTCCCCACTGCTGCATTGAAATCACCTGCCACGATGAGCAGATCGCGCTTGTCGTTGGCCTTGTCCGCGAGCGCCGCTACTCGAAGGTAGAAGTCGCCAGCCTCCTCGTCGCTCGCCGCCTCCGTTGGACTGTAGGCGCTGACGATGGTGATCATCTGCCCACGGTCCGCTGCAAAGCAGGCCTGGATGAGGCGGTCGGACACCGCCTCCCAGGAGACGAGTGCCGATGCCCATGCAGGGGACAACAGCAAGCCCACCCCACGCTGCCGGTGCTCCCCACCCGACCATAGCAGCGTCCACGACGTGTCGCCCGTAGCCACTTGCGCCTCCCCGGAGCCGGTCCTGCGCAGCTCCTGAAGCGCTGCCGGATCTCGGAATGGTAGACGCCTTTCCGTATTCCGCTGCAGGCAGCCCCGAGTCACTTTCAAGAATCAAGGTTCCTCGGGAACACTAGCACGCTGCCCCCTGGTAGACTGGCGTGCTGCGTGCCTTGCGGGCTCTTTAAGTAGAGCTCCCCTAGACATGTAGTCTAGGCCTTAAATCACGCCCCGGGGTCCTCCGGGGAACGCGTACGTGTAAAACCTGTAAAACCTAGCACGCTGCCGGTTGGGCTCGCCACACACGGCTGTGAAATCCCCCATCATGACATGCATTGCCACCCGCCTGCGTCGCCTGGGAAGCATTTGAGTTATTATTTATTTGCCGGCTCCAGCAAGTTTGACCGCTCATACCAGGCACAATGCATAGCGGGTATGCACGCAACGCATGCCGGTTGTGCTGCTCTCAGCGAGAGCTTTCCAACGCACCCCTCTGCGCCCTCTCCCACCAAGTGTAGGGTGATTTCCTGGGAAATCGGAAACCCGGCCCGAAGCGGCATACGGCTTGCAGGGGGATCACTGATGCCACGCACCTGCGTTGCCTGCCACTTTGGGTCGGTCGCGAGCTCCCTGAGCACCTCTGCCGTCGCGCCCATCAGCTTCACCTGCGCCGTGTGCGCAAACACGCCTCAGCATCCGCCAAGGGGGGTGGGAGGGTGCTCGCGCGTGTGTGCGGGGGGGGGATATGGGGCCGTGTGGACGCCGCCTTGGCTGCGACACGCAAGCGACCGCCAACCACTCGCGTGCCCCCCATCCCCTACCGTCTGCACCTGCGCCGTGAGTCCCTGGTTGCCTGTCCCCCGCAATCCCACGCCCTCAGGGCACCCTTAGGGGGCATCAGCAGCTAGCCGCCCGTCTGAAGTGCTCAGCGCTAACTGCCGAGCATGGTCGAAAGCGCTGCCTGCAGGAGCGGCACGCACGACTGTAAAATCAAATAACAACAACAACAACAACAACAACAACAGCAGCAACAGCAACAGCAACAACAGCAACAGCGTGTCAACCTGCGCCCGTTGCCGCCCCCCACCACATAGCAGGGTGTGACACACACACACATACACACACACCTGTGCCCCCGCACTGTCGTACACACGGCCGCTGCCGTCGCGGCGGAACGGCGCGCCGCCGTGCAGCTCGTACCTGTGTGTGTGTGTGTGTGTGTATGCGTGTGCGTGTATGCGTGTGTGTGTGTGTGTGTGTGTGCGCACGGTGCAACATGCGACAGCTGCAGCAGCAGCAGCAGCAGCAGTTGCAGCAGCAGCAGTTACTGCAGCAGCAGCAGTTGCAGCAGCAGTTGCGGCAGCAGCGACAGTGTCAGCAACAGCAGCATCAGCAGCATACTGCCCCCCCCCATCACCATGTCCCAGCGCCGCTGGCAACCCAGTCTCACATCTCAGGCGTCCACAGCGTCGCGTCCAAGTCGAACGCCAAAAGCTTTGGCAGCGGGCTCATAGCGAAGGGCTTGGGACGCTGCAGCTGCGCCCTGCTGCCACCGCTGCTGCTGCTGCTGCCTCCGCTGCTGCTGCTGCTGCCGCCGCCGCCGCCTCTGCTGCTGCCGCCGCCCCCGATGCTGCGTGAAGCTAGGGCGCGAACGCACGCCACCCGCTGCACGCCTGCTGCACGCCCGAGGGGGGGGACGCGAAGAGAGGGGGTGGAGTTGGATGGGATGGGAACGAGGCGCATGAGCCTGCGCCCGGCAGACCACCCCGGTGCACTCCCCCGCAAAGGCGATGGCGAGGCGGCGACAGTGTCAATTGAGCGGGCTCCTGAACCCTGGGTCCTGTATATGTTTGTGCAGGTGTGTGTGTGTGTGTGTGCGTGCGTGCGTGTGGGGTCCAACCGCACATGCAGCCTGCTGTCGAGCCATGCACCGCCATGCATCGCGTCGCATGAAGGTCCTCCCCTCAAGCTCCCCCTTCACCTACCGGCCACCCACTCAGCGTCTGCTCGCCTTGCCGTCCTGTGTGTGCATGAGGATAAGGGGTGAGTGATGGTAGCGCATGGCAGCATGGCCAGCATGGCCAGCATGGCTGTAGTGTATCCATGGAGCGCTGAACTATGAACGAACTCATACCGCACCTCGCTAGTAAGCAGTCAGCAGTGGCGTGTGTGTGTGGCGAGGGGAGGAATCAGGGACCCTGGGAGAATAACGCCTCTCCACACTTTCGTACTTTTGTAGTTTGGCTCCCTCCAAACACGTCGAGACCATCAGAGGTCGCGCACGAAGGGAGAAGTTGCTACAGCACCACTGTCTCCCGATCTTGCTTCTCGCGTTTTTGCACACACACTTTCAGTCGATTCAAGCAGGTTCGCTTCAGGCCTCCGCGATCAAATGCGGGGACCCAACGGAGTGGCGGTGGTGCTGCTTTTGGTGTTGCTGACGGGAGCGGCGGGGGCGGCAACGCAGGGCAGGTGTGCACACGCATAGTGCATGAATGGCGATCCCAATCGATCTGCGCAG